>CM053403.1:62969412-63253448 GCA_028644305.1 Xerus rutilus | reverse complement strand
GTGCACCACCGTGCCTGGCAAATTTTGTATCAATTTTTTTAAAAAGATGCTAGATTCCTGGTGACATGTTGTTCAGCTCTGAAACATGGTTCACTGAGAAGAGTATGGGCCAGGCAAAAAAAAAAAAAAGGGATTCAGCTCCTACCCAGGGACAGCCTTAGAATGCAAAAGTCTTAGGATGTAATAAGACCATCCACTCACAACCTGATGAACCAGAAAAAAACAGGCCAGAAAATGCACAGGTTGCTCCATGCAGAAGTCAGCTGCGGGCAATAGCTAGCTCCTATTGCATGCACTTGCCCAACTCCACGTTCTCTCTTTTTCCTCAACCCACCTGTGCTAATTAGTCCCCTGCGCCTCACTTCCAACCTTATCCCAGTATCTTTCCTTTTCCCCACCCTGGACTGACTCCAAAGGTTGGCCTTCACCAATATGTCTCCCAGGCTCTCTTACCGTTTGGAGTCTACTTGGGTTTGGACAATGGGAGGCACCAGATGTCAGACTGGAGGGTGAAAGCAAAGGGGTTGGAGTGTTTATTCTTCTGGTCTTCCTCCCTGTCCACTTACTCCCAGCCCTTATCCTCTTATGATCCCAGCAGTAGCATCATTGCCCGAGTGCCACAGCGCCTTTCGGGCAATCCCCTTCTACATCTCTCACACTCCCTGCCCTCTACCTTTCCCTGCCTGTGCTCTTTCAGACCAAGGGATGATAATGGCTTACTGCCATTGCTTGTTCCAGATGCTTTGCCACCCTTTGTCAGTTCCTTTCATCTTGCCCATCTTTGTTTCTCGATGGGACAATGGCTGATATACTACCCTTCTATCTTTGTATCTCCCTAACTCTAACCCTAACACTTTTGGCTGCATCTCCCAATACCCACTTCTGATCTCCTTCCTTATTCTCTAGGGATAACAACATCGGCAGATGGGGGAGTGGGGAAAAGATGGCACGCTTACCGTTTTTTTTCAAATATTATTGAGAGATGGTAGCTACTGGGGACACAGTTTCATCTAGGGTATAAGTTAGTCTTAGAGGGACAGAGATAGAAAGGGGCTCAGTGGGCAGCCTTGTTGTATAGCAACAGAAACTTTAGAGGTGCCTTGGTACCCAAGTTGCCCTGAAGAATTTAGGGCTCCAGCTTTCAGCCACTGTTATTTTTAAAACCAGTAGCTTTCTGTGAATGACAGCTTGTATTATTTACATCAACTGGCTTAAGTTTTCTAGGAAAGGAATAATCTTCAGAAAGCTAGAATAGTTTAGGGTCAAGGCAGGATCTGACAAGAACTTATAATTATTTTATTATATAAAATACAGATTTTCCAATGTCAAAAGTTCACAATAAGTTGAACAATCTGTCTTAACCCAATGAGCCCAAGACCACTACAAGTAAACAATCTACCAGACAAAATTAGGTTCATTGACCCATTGTGATGAGAGAGATACACTACAGGAAACAGGCATCTTACCAAACAAAGGGAAAAGCAGAGTTAGAATAGATAAAATTCTGGGTACAAGTAGACTTTAGATGAAATTTCAATGAAGCGGCATTTTGATAAGCTCAAAACAGGACTGTGTATAGTGGTAAACAGCACATCCAGACCACAAACAAGACCCAGGGTCAAGCTTCCCTGGAAAAAGAGAAAGTCAAGATGACTGTGGAATGCTGTGTACAGAACCCCTTATCTGAAACTCTGCACCTGGATTGTAAACAGAGACTGCTCCTCTGTGTCAAAGGAACTTAGATTTCCCCAGGCAAAGTGCATGTTTCCTTCTTACTGATGTAATTTCAAAAAAATGATTTTAATCCAATTATTTAAATTTCTGATACTCTCTGGTTTTAGAGAACAAAGCTTCTCAGTGAGGAAGAGTGCAGCAGCCACTTAAAGAAGTGGGTTGTTATGACACTGCAGCTGCAGGGTGTCCTGGGGGGACATACTGTTTCCTGTTAACTTTGCAGCTGGCTTTATCTGTATCTTTTATTCCAATCTGATGAATGGTAGGGCAGACTTTTGGAGTCCAAGTTAATTTTTTCTTTCTTACTCCCTTAAGGAAGTGCTTTAGACACGTAACATAAGCAAGAGAGAACCTTTGGTGAGGTTAATCTGCTAAGATTCTAAGGGTTTTTGGTTCATTTGTTTGTTGGGTTTTGTTTAATCAGCCTATCCTGGATGACATAAATTTCTGTTTTAATTAAATTCCCATAACATGAGAATATGGCAGAAAATTACCCCCTAGGGATAACATGTGACAAAACTGGTAGGGGCTAGCCGTAGGTGGAGAAAATGATGTTTGGAGGATGAAAGATGTATATCCATGTTTTGCAGCGGCAACCCTTTGGTAAAACTCATCTGAAGTAATTTAAAAGGCACATAATGTTCCTAATAATTCATAGCCTTAGAAGAAGGTGTAGGAAAAAAGAATAATAGCTTGTATTGCTTGCTGATAACTATGTTTGGCAAGGCATTTTAAGAAATAGATGAACTTATGTCAGACATGGTGGTGCACATCGGAAATCCCAGCAACTCAGAAGGCTCAAGAAGGAGGGTGGAGCCGGGTACAGTGGCTCAAGCCTGTAATCCCAGCACTTAGGGAGGCTGAGACAGGAGAGTCGCGAATTCAAAGCCAGCCTCAGCAATGGCGAGGTGCTAAGCAACTCAGTGAGACTCTGTCTCTACATAAAACACAAAATAGGGCTGGGGATGTGGCTCAGTGGTCGAGTACCCCTGAGTTCAATCCCTGGTACCAAAAAAAAAGAAGGAAGGTGGTATCTTGGAGGCCAGCCTGGGCAACTTAGTAGGACCCTGTCTCAAAATAAAATAAAAAGGGCTGGGAATATAGCTCAGTGGTAGAGCACTCAGGGTTCAATTCCCAGTCCCATAAAAAGAGAGGAACTCAGAAAAGAATTGATCAATTTGCAAGCCAAAAGGAATAGAGAATGTCCAAAAATTTGGGAATCTTAGTGTTGCAAAAATTTATTAGTGTTTCTGAGCCTCAAACAATAAAAGTCTGATTAAAACACCACCCTGTAGCAAAGATCAAGTCCAGGTGCAGCCATTGAACACATGGTTAAAACCTGTGTATGAATTAAGATGAGACCTGCTCTATCTTTTTAATAGGTTGAAATAGCTTAGAGTAAAAAATCAAAGATGTAGCTCTCCCACTCACATTAGGCCCAAAGCAACTGCAACTGAAAAATGGGTGGGAGGAGAAAGAGAGAAAAGCAATAAAGAAATATGGCAAATTCATGAAGTATGACTAAAAAGAAATGAAAACATATGTCCATACAAAATCCTGTACATAAATGTTTATAAGTGTTGTTCAAAATTACCAAAATGTAGAAACATCGCTAGTGTTCATCAACTGATAGATTGGATGTATCGTGTCTATACAATGGAATAGTACAATGGTAAAAAAATTAAGTACAAGACATAAGCAACAACATGGATGAACCTTGAAAACATTACACTAAGTGAAAGAAACCAGTCATGTCATATATTGTGTGACTCATTCATGTGAAATGTTCCAAATAGGAAAATCTGTGGAGACAGAAAGTAGACTGGTGGTCACCTAGACCTGAGGATTGATGTGGTGGGGTGGGGGAAGGTGAGGACAAATGGAGAGTGACGGCTAATGAGTATAAGGTGGGTTTCTTTTGGGGGTGACTAAAATGTTCTGTATCTAGTGATGGTTGCACAACTCTGTGAATACACTAAAGCCCACTGAATTGTACACTTCATATGAATTGTATGGTATATAAATTACATCTCAAAAATTAGTTTGAATAAACAAATACTTGTGGAAAAGAACTATGGTGGGCTGGGATTATGGCGCAGTGGTAGCGTGCTCGCCTAACATGCGTGAGGCACTGAGTTCAATCCTCAGCACCACATAAAAATAAAATAAAGACATTCTGTCCACCTACAACTAAAAAATAAATATTTTTTTTTTAAAAAAAGGAACTGTGGTTGTGGCTATTGAAACTGACTCAGATGAGAAGATGGCTGAATTTTTGAGAGAGTTGAACTGCTAAAGGGACTACTAGTCTAGAAAAAGAGAAACTGTTAAAAATTTAAAGCAACTCTTGACTCCAACCTTCCATGAACAGGAAGTGGGCTAAGAAATCTTCTTCCTAAATCCCCAGGAAGACATATTCAAGAATTTAAGAATCCCTACTTCTGATGAAGCTAAAAAAAGGGATATCAGAAAAAGAACCTTACAGAAGCTTCTTACAGAAGAGCTATGGAGATCAGTGGATTGAGGAGAAAGGGGAAGAATTGGAGCTTAATTTAAAAAACTCACCCCATCTCAGGATAGGAAGCGCACCTGAAGTTGGCTCAGTAGAGTTTTAGAATCATTAGAGACCGTGGCTTCCAAAGGGGAGTGTTTAAGGTGCTTGTCCTGCCCCTGATCCGGCATTGCATAGTGTGGTAAGGGCTGATAACTTGTCCTTTCAGTTCTGAGGAATGACATGATCACTGTGTATTCTGTGGAAAAATGGGTCTGATTACAGTATGGGGAATGAGTTGTAGGGGGGCAGGGCTAGAGTTCAAGAGCAGAGTTCAGAAATGCCAGTGACCTGAAACAATCTAAGGATTGCAAGCAAAGGGCTACAGAAAGGTCCCTGTCACTTGGAGACACAGCACGGATGCCAGAAATGAGACTGAAAGCTCAAGAAAAGGTCAAAGACAGAGGCCAGGTTGAGCAGGAAGGCTGGAGGCAGATGTGGGCATGGGGCATGGATTCCAAGACTGGGTCCTTGGAGGTCTGCAGAACTTTTAGTATAGAGGAAACCTCAAAGCAATGAGACATGTCCTCTTACTACAAGGAGCAGGACTAGGAGGAGCTGACCTTTGGGGCCCTGAGATTTTTTCTAATGTACTTCTATGTGCATAAATAAGTCTCCTTTATTCTGTACACAGTAAAATCTTTTTTCTAATTGAATTACATTGAGATTTGAGAAATCATTAAATTTGACAATTATTCAGCATCCCATATGAGCCTGTCAGTTTGAAACAGTCCTTAGGATTCAGAGACCAGTAATTGAGGTTGGATTAGAAAACACTTGCCTTCCTCAGAGTTGGGACAGGGGAAGTGGATGAGCTCAGAGTGCTGTGGGATTCTGTGGGCAACTCATCACACCCAGAAAACTAGAGAAGGGGGGCTTAGAAGAAACCAATATTTATTGATATATATCAGATCAAACCATAGGAAATGTCACTTTTTTAGGTGAAAATAATGATAGAAAGTTAGGAATTTGCTATGGTTCTGTCTATGTAAAAGTTACTTTTTTAAAACGGACTTCAGAAGTACATCATTGGCGTAATCAGTCTGGTTCACAGTACATTCATCTTTGGTTCATGTGGGTCCTCTTCTGTTTGTCTATCAACTCTCCTATCTTTGCCCTTGAACACCAGAAAACTAGAACATTGACAGCCACTTCCATCTGCTTCTGCATCTTTCCCCTTACTCTCCTTTCAAAACTAACCATGATCTTGAATGTTGTGTGATTCCCAGGCTTCTTTCTTTAATTGTGGTGGGAAATACATTAGTATGCTAATAAAGTTATTGTTTCATTTTAGTTGTTTTGAACTTTAAAAAGGATATTATGCTAAATAGATGTGATATTCTAGGACTTGCTTATTCAAGCTTTTAATTACAAAAATGAATAGCAGTTTATTTTCAGTGCTGCATAGTATTCAATTCTGTGATACACACAGTGACAGGTACTTGGGTTATTTCATTTAATATCCAAAACAACCTTAATTACAGGGTTTTTTTTTTAAAATTGTTCACGGACCTTTATTTTATTTATTTTTATGTGGTGCTGAGAATGGAAATCAGTGCCTCACATATGCTAGGCAAGCACTCTACCACTGAGCCACAACCCCAGCCCTAAAATTACAGGGTTTTTACACTTATCCTTACTTTCAAAGGGAATGGATTAATAGCATACGATCAGGATCAGCGCTTGAGTCTCAGCTGTGCTTCTTTCTAGGACAAGTCACTTAACCTCCTAAAAGTTGATGCTCAACTAATAAACTTTATTGTCTTCTTCAGTAAAAGGAGATTAAAAAGTACACACAATCCAGGGATTGTAGTGATTGTTCTTTGTTCAATACCTGGCACATAGTAAACATTGGATCATGTGAATTATGCTAGATTTTATTCCAGAGAGCAAACTGAGGCTTGGGCAGGGCCCAAGAATCTTGCTGGATGTCACACAGCTAATAATGGCAAACCAGAACTTGAACCCATCTTTGCAGGGCTACCAGGTCACATACCCACACACTAGGAGAGCTTTTCAGAAAACAGTGTGGCCTAGTGAAAACCAGTGTGGAGCAATTACTGGCCCTGTTGGTTATTAACTCTTCTTTCACAAACATTGTAGTAAAATCTGTGATAATTTGTTGGCAATCATGGTCTTTTAAGTGAATTGTTTGCATGGATCTTTTGTTTAGTTTTGTTTTTCGAACAAAGTGCTTTTTTGAAAATGTAAGTCACTAGTCTCTTCGCCACAAGCAAGAAGGAATTTTCTCCTGCTTGCTTCATTGCCTTTAATATGGGCCCTACGTACTAAACATTTCTTTTTGGAGCAGTTTGTGAGAGAAGAATGTTTCCAAATTTATGAGGCTCTCATACATTTTGAGAAGAGATTTTCATATTCCACATATTTCCTTCTTTGGATCTTTCTATTTAGGGATCAGTTTAAAAATACAATTCCTCTATGTGGAGCAGAAGGGTTGTGAACCATGAATTCCACATCTCTTGAGAATTCAGTCACTTTAAAGGAAATACAAAGAAAATGAAAGGAAATTAAAAACAAGAAATACAGTTTATTTTTGGCTGGAATATAATATAGTTCCATCCTAAGCTGTAATAAATTGGAGACACTGGAATAAAATTTATCACTTACTAAACTTAAGGGCATATTTCTTCTTGAGAAAAATAACTGCTTGTTGAAATTGGATCCTTAAAATAGGCATCCTTAGTATGTTTTGTTCCTTTTCTTGCCTATTGATCAGATATCTCACTTTAAAAAATTACATTGGTGTGTGATTTTGCTACATTTTTGGTAAGAAGGTATGATAAAGCCGGGTGTCGTGGCACATGCACCAGCACTTTGGGAGGCTGAGACAGGAGAATCATGAGTTCAAAGCCAGCCTCAGCAATGGTGAGGCTAAGCAACTCAGTGAGACCTTGTCTCTATATAAAACACAAAATAGGGCTGAGGATGTGGCTCAGTGGTCGAGTACCTCTGAGTTCAATCCTCAGTACCCCCCCATAAGGTATGATAACTTTGGAAGTTTAATTTATATATTTAGGACCTGAAATAATTCCCAAATCCCTGAAAGAAATGAATGAGTCAAAAGATTGGTTTATGATTCATAATCACATCTTCAGAACTAGGTGTAACTTAACCCTTTTTTTTTCTTTCTTTTTCTCCCTTTCTTTCCTTCCTTCCTTTCTTCCTTTCCTTCCCTTCCTCCTTTCCTCTCTCCCTCTCTCTCTTTCTTCTTTTTGGAGATGAGATCTCCCCATGTTGCCCAGGCAGGTCTCAAACTCCAGCGCTGAAGCAATTCTCCTGCCTCAGCCTCCCAGGGCAGCTGGGACTACATGCATATAGCACCACACCTAGCAACACATTTTTTAGTGGGTGTCTCCTCTACCTATGTTAAAAAAACCCATGATTTCCTTCAGCCAAAGGCAATACTCCTCAGTGGCATCATGCTGACGAGAGAACTTGTCAGATTATGTGACGTCTAGGTCTATTTTTCACTCCGATTTCTTCACCTACTCTGCCACAGATACCTGTAAGAACTTGAGTACCTACTCAGCAGCACATTCTCAGTCAAGGAGACCTGGCTTCTGTGTGAACCTCACGTTAACCTTGAAGTTATTGGGTTGGGCTGAGAAGATGATTGGGTTCAGACAAGAGGTTAAGACCATTCTCAGAAAATGGGAACCTAGTAGCATCCAGCTAGTACAATTGTCATAGTTCTCTTGAAAGAATTTAGAAACATGTTATTCAAGTCACATTTTGTAGGGCCCTAGGTTAAGGCAGCATCTCATGGGCCATTATGGAAGGAGGTTAGGAGGTTGAGCTCTCCATCTTTAGACCTTATCCATGACCCTATTTCAACCAGTACAGGTCTGCTTTTATCTAAATTATAGAGTGGGTTCTAGCTACTTCAGATATTTTCATTATAATCAGATGACAAAATTGAATTTACCAGAACTCCTTGCAGTGTACATACTGTAAGTGGTTAGAAAAGGTACTTAGAGAAGTCACTTAAAAGGGGTGGGTGTAGGAGACAGATCTTCGAGGGCAGAATGGAACAAAAACTGATGGCCAGTAAACTGTCACTCAGAAAGGTAAATCCTGATGACAACTCCAAAGCTTTTGTTTTCCCAAGAATTGTCAAGTTTGAAGGTAAAGTTGGGCTAGATATGAGAATAGGCTGTGTGTGGTGTGGGAGAAAGGGCAGTTAGACCCTTCAGGTCATGACATGTCTAGGGGGACTTGGGAGAAGACCTGTCAAATGGGACTTTGTCAAATGGAATAGAGTATGCAAGGTAAAACCTTCTTTGCAGTCTAACCCTTTGGACTCCCAGACATTGTTGAGTAAAGTTTATTTCATAAGGCTTTGAGGTTTTCACTGAGAAAAAAAAATTCTTGCTGAAGAAGAAGAGACTGAGGATTGTTAACTGATAATGTAGAGAAAAACAAACAAACAAAAACAGAGAACATATGTATTTCATTTACTGATGAAGGAATCCTAAGACTCAATAGTGGTGACACTGACGACTAAGACTTATTATAGGAAAGGACACAGGACAAAAGCAACAGAAAAAAGATATTCAACAGTGGAATCCAGAGGTGTCCAGCCCAGGCTTCCAAGACCTTCTTTGCCTGAGACAACATAGGAATGCTTTTTCTAGTAGTGAACTACAGAAACGTGTGTGAAACCTCTGTCTGGAGAAGACCAAATGAGTCTTATAAATAAAGGCCAAGATTTTATTTATAGAGTGGGGGTGGGGGACTGGTCACATATAGGCTTATCCTGCTATGCAAATAGCCTAAGCCACCAAAAGTCAGGACTCCAACAATAAAACCAGGTGCACATCATTAATCTTGGTGTTTGTGTAAAGCAACCTGACAAACCAGTATGGCATGGTCCATTGCTCCTGATAAATATAACAAAAATCATCAGTCACTAACATAAAGGACATTCTGATGGCCATGTTCCTAGGAATTGGCCAAGGGTCAGTGACCAGACTTCTTGTGTTAACTCGTTCCTCGCAGATGTGCGGGACAATCAAATTTGGCTAGGATTTGAAAAGAAGGATTTCACTGCCACAAAATCATTTGGGTGGTAGAGGTTAAAGATGGCTTCTGCCACCCGGAGGCAGACAGAAGTGAGGCAAGAAAGCCTTCCTGTTTAAGTCTCTTGCAGAAGGTGAGTAAATTAGTAAATCACGTGCTACTCTTATCTCACACGGACTTGGTAAATTCTTGTTTACAAGTAAGTGTAAGCCTCTTTAGCTGGCACAGTACCGCACGCCTGTAATCCCAGCACTTTGGGAGGCTGAGACAGGAGAATCACAAGTTCAAAGCCAGCCTCAGCAATGGCAAGGTGCTAAGCAACTCAGTGAGACTTTGTCTCTAAATAAAACACAAAATAGGGCTGGGGATGTGGCTCAGTGGTCGAGTGCCCCTAAGTTCAATCCCCGGTACCCCCCGCCCCCCAAAAAAAGTATGAGCCTCTTTTCACCTATACTGTAGGAAATAAAGAGAACATATTCACTTAGCAATTACATGGAAGAGATCAGAGTACTTGACTTATTACTGAACAATTAGTTTATCTGGAGAAATTGAATGGAAGAAATTGAAAGCTCAGAATTGAATTGCACAGCTCTGCAGTAAAGCTACACACAGCTTTCTGATATTTGAGGTCTCTAGAGCAAATAGTTTTTGACTTTTCAGAGTCCATTCATCTAACTTTTAAGCATTCCAATCTCTATTTAAAGTTCTCTCCATGTGTCATATTTACTTAAGCTAATCTTCACTGGTTTTGTTAATCAGAAGTTTGACTAAGCCAACTCTCCAGGTAATAGTATTTCCAAGTCAAGACAAACAGCTTTGGTTCTCTACTTAGACAGGTTTCATGGAAACCTCATGGGAATAGCTGGCTTCCTAGTTAAGGTACAGTATTTTCATCTTGAGTACATCTACCCACAGATATATTTCTATTTTTGTATTAATAAATTGGCATTCTGGTTTATTTTGGTATTATTTTAAAAATGTATTAGCATAATTTGAAGTGTGTGGATTTTAAGAGCCAATCTGACTCATAACCCCACCCTAATTCCCATGGACACGCTAGCTAGCTAGCTGAATGTCTGTAGGTGCTTGCTGAATACCTGAAAATTCCACAGGTCCTTTGCTTTTCTATTCAGGTTTGTTGCAAATTCTGCCGCCCTTTCTAATCACAATCCCTTCTCCTTTGTCATCATTACTAAATGTGTATAGTTTCGTGAAGATTTGTCTTTGGAACCATTCCCAAGCATACTTCTGTATTTCCTATAGCGTTTCACTTTATAAGCCTCAACCTTTTAAGGCCATCAATAGGCCACCCTTCTCACTTCTGGTGTTACTCAGGTAAGCTGGGCTGTTATATACTATTAGTTTGTCCATTTAATGCCTCCTTTCCTGACATATTCACCAAAGCTGAACTAATCCTTTCCAGAGCTGGACACAGTGGCGCACACCTGTAATCCCAGAACTTTGGGAGGCTGAGACAGAAGAATCCTGAGTTCAAAGCCAGTCTCAGTAATGGCGAGGCACTAAACTCAGTGAGACCCTGTCTGTACATAAAACACAAAACAGGGCTGGGGACAGGCCTCAGTGGTCCTTAATTGTAACTGCATCAGGGGCTTTCTGAAACCAAACATAAACTGGGTGCTGGGCTGTACTCCAGCCATACCTAGGCATTCAGAACATCCAGGCATGAATGGGGAACCTGACAAACCCTCTTGTTGATTCTGATGCATTTTTGGCCTACTTATTCCCATCAGCAGGGTAGAGGCCTAGTGCTTTTGATTCCTTTCAGCATCTTCCCAACTTGACTTTTCATCCTCCCTTTTTAAGTTTGTAAATTTTAGAACTTAACATTTGTTTTTACTGTTCATTATAATTACTAACATTATAACAACACTCACCAACTTAACACAAAACACACAAAATGCTGCTTACTCCATTACTTCAAAGGAAAACACTGCTATTCAGGATTAAGCATGTATTTATTTTAGTTCAGTTAAAACAAACATACATTGTTTCATTGAAACGGTGTAGCACTCCTTTGCCAACAAACCACACTGGAATTGTTGGCCTCTAACAGTACAGTGGGGATATTTACACTATATACAATGTCAACGCACCTAGGTTCTCAAAGGTCTTTTGTTATACTAGATCACATTTGATTTCATTACACTGTCACATTTTGATAACTACTGCATTTTGAAAATTTAGGCTTTATTTAAAATTTAAAGAGATCTGAACTTGCACCAAGTTTTTGTGAAAAAATTTGATGTCCGACCAGTTTATTGCAAAGAGATTAAACAAGTATTTTTAAATGTTTAGTATTTGTACACAAGTTGTCTTTTTTTAATATTGAATTCTCTGTACAGGTACTTTGGGGACTTATACATAATGTAAATTCATCAAAATGCAGTTAAGAAACTTACAGGAATATATACATGTGAACCCAAGACCCAATACTGACATTATATACAACCTATTTACAAATACATATGGACAGACAATGTATGTACATAGATTATCATAAATATTGAAAAATAGGTTAGCTTAAATGGATTAATGCTGTTCTATAAATAACATTGCAGTTGTAACTGAAACATCCACGGAAGACAGTAATGCAAAATGAGGTGACAAGACAGTGGTTTTAATACTGAAGACTGCTCATTAATGGGAATTCACTGTTTAGGAACCTCAAGGCAGACAAGATAGCTCCAAGAAAACCATGCAATGGAATTTACCCTAGGAATTGATTTTGAACCTCAAACAACCAATGAGGATTAGGGGGGCCTCTCCAACACTGATCTGCTGTGAGAAGAGGATTCTTTTCTTCCATTCCTTCCTGGTTGCCACAGTACTTTCTTCTACACAGAAGGTGGTGAATGTAGAAAGCAACTCTGTACTTGGAACTCAAGGAGAAGTGCCAATTCTTGGTCTTAACTACAGGTGAGGTTCCAGATTTGAATGGAGTGTCCAAAGTCAATTAAATGAAAGCAGTGCTGTAGAATTCGTCTTCTTACTGCCTTTCTATTTCTAGATGGTCCCTAATTATTTTGTCTTTGTAGAAAACAAAAATGGACTTCACCCAACATAGCACTACAAAATGTCTTCCAGTTCCGTGAGGGTCGTTAATCAGACACATTTTATCTGTAAATTTAGTCACATATAATACAAGAACATGTAACAAAAACTATGTCTGCCACATTCCTGGCTCTTGTGTAAAATTGAAAAATGTTTAGTTCAAGAGAAAACTTTAGAGCCAGATAATCAATTGATGATTCTATTATTTGCTTCCCTCAACCACTTAATGGAATTATGTATGTTAGATTTTAGACATTATGCCTGATGAGCAAAGTACCACATTATTTAATAATATATTCACCATACACCGTATCGTACAATAAATGTGCTCTTAAAGCCAAGTTGCAAAATAATGTTTTCACCTCTAACTGGAATTGAAATGGAAGGGCGAACATGCAGTTAGACCAAAACAACTACGTACAATTAGATTGCACTGTTTTTCCTAGCTAATCATTTTTTGGATGTAAACAAGTAATTTTACATTATACAAGAATGAGATGACAATCCAGTGCAAACAAATTTTTAAAAAGCTTACTGCATGAGAAACCCAGTGGCCTATATGAAGAGAACTTATATCATACCAAATATCGGTGTAACCTATGGATTAGACCTCTACAAGACAAAACATGAATACAACTAAGTCATACAATGTCAAGTAAATCACACTTCCAGTAGATGAGCATTTTGAAAAGTTGTACTCTCTGGATAGAATAGTTCTGGCCTACTGCCATTAAGTGCCCATTTTTCACTGCTGGAAGCAATGCCAAAAAAGGGCTGGCCCAAAAAGAGACCCAGAGCTGTCAATACAACTCTGGAGACAGATGCAACTGAATAAACCCTGTTTTACCCAATTGCACTATTTGGTACCTCAAAATTAGCTATTTTATTTCCCACAGAAATATCTGCATTATCTTCCATTCTAATAGGCTGAAGACCTAAACATTTAAAGTCTGAATGAACCACATTATTTGGGGACAGAGAAGAAAAATGATGAACAGGGTTCATCTGATTTGGTGTAGCAACAATCAGTCAATCATCCTGTAAATAAGGTGAAGTCTGAATGGAAAAAAACAATGCTTCCTAATTCATGGTACAATTTTTCATTACATCATTTACTCTTAAAAATTATTCTGGGTAAAAAAGTATTTGGCTTATAATGCCTACAAAAAAGGCAAATCATTTCATAATACTCATTAATTTTTAAATACCAATGAAATTATTTTATGGAATTCATTGACAACTGTTTCTGGATAAAGTTTTAAAAAAAAAGTAATTCCTTAAAAGTAAAATAGTGCTTCTGAGGTCTTTAAGTATTTTTGGTACAAAAAATAATAGTGTTTTCTCAATGGTTATTTCAATACTTTGCTGTAAATAATTGTTTCTCACATCGAATGGTTCCATTAGGCACATTCAAGTAAAATCATAAAATATCCAAGTTAAACAATGACACAGCCAAACATGTGGCTTGATAAAAGTTAAGAGTTCGTCCATTCTCTGGAATGGAATAAAATTGTCACTTCCCTTAACCCAAGACTCGTGGTTTTGTTGTTAATATCCATTCCTAACATACAGATAAGTTTCTTTAAAAAAAGAAAAGAAAAAGTAAAGAAAAAAAGTTCACTTATTCTGCATTCAGAAGAACCAGCGAGGAATCTGCACTTCAAAAGGAAGTGAAACTGAAAATATCAGGTGAAATTTCATAGTAGTTGAGTTGACTCAACACTGGCATCAGATGGACTATTTGAGTTTGAGTGGTGTTCAATTAATGGCCACCTCCAGAGGCATTGTGTACCCAATCCAAAACAATCAAGGCCATGCTTCCGATCATCACCACTATGCCACTTATCAGGAAAAACAGAGCCTGTAATGAGCAGAGAAAACTAATCAGCAAGCAAAATACATATGCTAAACATTCCTTACCTTTAATTCAGGTTCATGCTTACTATGGTTACACCTATATAATGTTCTATATAGTTTTGCTTTGTTAAATATAAACTATTTCCTGTGATCAAGAGGTTATTTTTAGTATAGAATGACTATACCTATGAAGCTTTCTGAATTATACTTTTTCATTTGTCTTGAAAAGGGCATTTTCCTGCTGAATAAACTACTTTATAGAGCAGAAATTTTTTTTTGCAATATTTTAGAGCAAAAGCTAAGTCACAAAATCAAACCCACATCATCCTAAAATGCAGCCTAAATCAAAGGCAGAAGTCTTTCAAGAGATGAGTTAAGTCTACTTAAACTCATTAACTATTGCCACTATGCAATTTTAAATAAAACAAGATGACAGTGCTGGTTTATGAACAATCCTAGTACTTTAATCAGACCAGAACGGTAGTGGAAAATACTGAGAAGCAATCTTTTTCCTAAATACCCCTACCAAGGTTCTAGCTCCAGAACCACACTACCTGTCATGCCCTTGGTAGTCAGTTGTCACTATATCAAGTATGCAATGGTGAATACTATTGGGAGAAGCTCCCCTCTACTGAGCTTTGCTTTGAGGATGGTTAGTTTCATTCAACTAAACACCTCAGCCTTTTCTCTTTTATGTATTAGATGTCCATTTAAGCACCTATCACACAACAAACCCTGGCTGAATGAGTGCTCAAAGTTGGGTGTCTTTATACTGATCTTTATTTTATTTCACTCACCCCAATCTTCTGTACAGATTTCATAGGTTCTTTCTTCACCAACTTGATATAGAAGGCAGATGGAAGAATAAAAATCAACATAGCAGCTGCAGATGCACCTGTAAAAGAATATTTACCGTTTCTTGAGAATTCAGTGAGTCATTGTTTTTTAAGCCTTAACATCCCTGGAATATGAATCAACTTTGATACTTTAAAATACTTACCAATGAAACCAAAGATATCCCTAATAGTTGGGACAAAGATAACAAGTAAATTGGTAAATGCCAAAATAGACACTGTAATAAGGCTATGACGCCACCAACTGAAATCTTTTGCTGCACATAACAAGTGTGTTACAGAACTCCGGATCTGCAAAAAAATAATATATACATATTTTAAAATCCAGCTTTATTTAATGCAGAAAAACAACAAAAACAAAAACAAACCAAGTAAATAGGGAATATATCTGAAAATCTTACAAATGTTCCTATCTAAAAACACATCTCTACTCAAAGGGCGGTTGATAACTTACTGGGAAAATAACTACTGGTACAGTCAGGGTGACAGCCATCAGCACAGCCAAACGAACAATGAGAAGAAGAATATCAGTTCCCATAACAGTAGAGTAGGTGTGAAGCAATTCTGACTCCACATGTTCTGTGGGGAAAGACCAAAGAAGCTTTTAATGTGCTGTTTTCTCTGGAGATCAAGTAGAAAATCTAAATTATGGTGAAATCTGTACTA
Organism: Xerus rutilus; assembly: GCA_028644305.1. Classification (NCBI taxonomy): domain Eukaryota; kingdom Metazoa; phylum Chordata; class Mammalia; order Rodentia; family Sciuridae; genus Xerus; species Xerus rutilus. The sequence goes on along the minus strand of CM053403.1, from coordinate 63,237,674 downwards.
AAATTATTAGCTACTCACAAAATGACTATAACCTCAGAAGCTAATAAGATTAATTTGGAATTATGGCTAATGCAATTAAAATAACATTGAAGGAGAGTTTTTCTAAATACCAAGTAGAGATTTAGCCACATGACCTGAATTAAAAACAACAGGAGCTAAATAGCTAAATCCCATGGTTTGGCTTAGTCTGTCTGTTACACAGTTTAAAGGTGATGGGAGACGAGGCAAGCAGAAAGATGAACTTATTTAGAGGTAAGGATATCATAAAAACTTGCCATAGAAATGACTAATGTTTCAAACCTGGATTCTACAAATTACTGGAATACACTACAGGAAATTCTAAACTCTAAATTCAACTTTCATCACAAATATGAAAAATATCAAACCAGTCTGAACTTTTTAAATGATGAAACTACACACTGATAAGTATCAGCTTCACTACACTAAATGAGTCCCCCCCCCCCCCGAAGTTAGGCATTATTTACCATAAAATGTCAGGTATCCAAAGAGGGCAGCAAGCAGATACATAAGAAACATAGCAAAAAATGAAATCTTGGACACATTCATCATTCTTCTGCGGCTGCGGCTATGTAAATAAAAAAAATTGCAAACATGTATTTTAGCAATAGTTACAAACCACTGCCTAATATTTTTCCAATAAATTTATATAAAAGCAAAGGACTCACCCTTTTAGCTCTTCATAGATGGGAAGAACAGCAGGATGACAGACAAATGAAAATGTCAGAATTGGCACAGCATAGACCGTCTGAAAAAGATTTAAAACCTTATTTAATATCCTGATGTGAGACAGTGTATGCACTGTAATCAATATCCTAACTTCTGAATCTGCCCATTATTTAACACCATACGATTATTTCATTTCTCAATCTATTACAATATAAACCCACATTTTCTTCACAGCTCTCAAGAGCTAACTGCATGCTTTCTAAGGACTAACTTCCCATCCTTCCTTTACTTTAGGAGTCAAGTTACCTGTGAGTTGAAGATAAAATAACGTGGTCTGCAAGAGTCAACTTCAGTCATGTTAAATGCCAAATTAGGTCCAAAAGTTGTTGGCTGTGTTAGGGTGCCGTTCATCGTTTCATTAATTATCAAAGCAGCTTCTATAGGACAAGGAATCTGAAATTTCTTGCAAATCACCTGAAAATATATTATTTTGCCTTTGTTAAACTGAATAATATGACAGAGATTATAACCAATATTCTCTGAAGAAAAACTATACCTACCACAATCAGAAAGAACATCATACACAACAAGGAAAGGCCACTGGTATAGCCCAAATATCCTGTAAGAGGTGGGGGGGAAAATACTAGTTTAATAAAATAGGGCTATGCAGGGCAAATGTATTTTATCTCCCCAGTAAGTCAATTCTGCTGGGAAGACTTAACACTAAAAGGTGTAGTAAATAACAGTATTAAATTTCTAATTTTAATATATTAAGGTACATACTTCTTATAATGAAAATAATCAAACCATTACTGTGCATTATTGTTTGTAAGGCACAAGATATTAGTTATGTCAATGAAATATTCTGACTCTTTGGGAGCCGTCCTACTAGGATTTAAAATTACTACAGATATCTATAATACAACTAAGATAGGGGCCCAGGGCTTTTCAGCTCTCATAAATTCCAGAAAAAGAAAACCATTTCAATTTTCTTTAGAAATGGGTTTGCTCACCTAAATTTCTCAGCAGCGACAAAGGAAGAATGAGCACCAATGACACCAGCAAAACCAAATAGTCACCATTCAGATACCACAATCTGCATTAAAGAAAAGAGAAACAAGATCAAAACCAGCTACAAAATGCAAATATCTTGCTTGTCACAGGACTTTATAAAAATACTATAAGATTAAACAAAGGAAAAAAGTTTTGGAAAAAGTACCCCTTATTTAAGACAGGAGTCACTTTTTAACTTTGTATGCTAGATGAATATTCACTCGGGTTAGAAATGGAGTATAAAACAGTCTAACTTTTGTCCCACTATTTGCTCTAGGAAGGCTGCCAGTTGATTCATAACATAAAATGCTTCTTGAAGGCTTGATACTAACGTGGGGAACAAAGTTGCTTTGTGAAGTGAAGTCAGTAAGCTAATCTTTAAGCACTTTTAGAAAAATCGTACACCAACTTTGTTACAGCTTTAGCCTACAATTTCTAATGCTAGAAACAAGTACATTTTACAACAAGCTGTATTTTTTAAAGACATTTGTTAGCAAATACACTTATTCAACATTTCAACAAGGAAATTTGTTATACTTAGATTAAAATACATAGGCAAAACCAAAAGCCAAACCTTGAAACAGGAAAAAAAAAAGGGCCAAACCCAGTTCCCCAAACCAGTACCTATTCCAGATTATCAGTGTACTGTTAACACCTTAACTCCCAAAGTAGTCAAAAGATCTTTTCTGAACTTATACGACACAAAAAATTTTGTATGTCCCCTAAGAGTTCTACCATTATGTTTTTTCCTTTCTAGGTAACTTAAGAATTATATTCTTCTTTAAATCACTATTTTCAAATTCTAACTACTTGTGAATTTCATTCTACTCAATTCAGCAACAAGGACCCCACAGAAAACTAATATTTAAAGACCAGCTTATCACATTACATTTCTAAAGCCACACCAGACAACCATACATCTCTATTTTGAGCTAATATGCTGCATGTAAGTTGAGAAGTAAATGAGCTTTTCTGTTTCAGATAAAAACCTGCTAGTTCACTGGGATAAATAACCTTGTAAGAAGAAAAAGGTTTCTACCACATGGTCATATATTTTTTGATATTCTGCATTAAACAAATTTTCAAGAATGACTTTTAATGTAATTCAAAGCTGGGGTCTATATTCTATAATGATAACTTCTTTAATGTGAATATAAAGAGAAAGTTCTAAAAAACCTGTTTTGATATATAGGTTAGATATCAGATATCCAGAGTTACAGGACTAGCTACCATCTTTGGCCTTTCATTTTCAAAAGTTCAAATCAGTTTATAGGGGACTTCTTGGTCAGTTTCATCAGGAATGTTTTATGGCTAATTTATTGATAATCATTTTAAATCCAACTTTGATAAATATTATCTAACCATTTTAGAATGTAATTGTTTAATCATTTTAGACTATAATTGTTTCTTAGGAGTAACCTTACTTAGCACCTACCCAGTTGTATCTTCAATGTTCATTAATGCCTGGATCACCAAAGGTAACTCATATTTCACTATGAAGAGGTAGCTTGACATAGCTGGAGGAAAACAAAATTATACCATTACAAGTGCAAAATGTGGCATGTGACACAAAAACTCATGTGTCACCACTGTGCTACACAATGAGCAAAAATGTCTATCCAAATCACCTTTTAAAATGTCTTACCTCCAATGTTCTGCATCGTAATTGACCCAGAGGCTGCAAGTTTTCCAACGAGTCCAAATGCCTTATGTCCCAATTGTTCGTATAACAAAGACCCTTTAATTTGAATAACACCGGAGCATGAAGTAAGCACTTTTTAAGAAGAAAATCATAATAGGCATAAATTATTTTAGAAAAATCAAGAATGCTTCCATACCTCCTTCATTGGCAGTCTTCAAAAGGAGATGAACAGAATACAGGGAAAATATTGACACAAATGTCAAAAGAATTCTGATGAAAAAAGGAAAAGGTACAGGGTTATAAACAAGCAGGGCTACAGACTTAAGGATAATGCTTTTTGGTTTTTTAAAGTAACATTAAATATGAAGCATATCCTGTTTGTGCCAAAACGTTCCCAAGAACTGGTGTCCCCTCTTCTGCTAACCGGAGCATCAATTTCATCTCAACAGACACTAAAAACTCGTAATGAAATGTCTCAGGTGCTGGTTCCACAGTTAACTGGTTAAGAGCAAGGATGTACACACAGTCAACTGCAGCAGGAGATGCTGGAAAGCCCAACTTCCCAGTGGAGCATTCTGATTCTGGCATGGTAAAAAATTAGTTGTCTGTCTGCCACTTCTGTGTTTTAATGGTTCCCTTTATTTATAAAATGTCAGTAAAATCTGCCATTAAGCCCCACCCATGAGCCTTTTTTTGTAAAATTCAATTGAGACAGGTTCAGGAAAGGTCTTGAGACCACATGGACTGTGCAGATAAGGACAGGAATGGGAAAAGGGAAAGGATACTAACATTTTAAGTGTCAGGCACTATAAATCTAACAACTGGGCACAAATCAGAGAACTAATGACTGTAAAGATACAATAAATTTCACCTCATGGTGAGGAATACAAGCTGTTACAAGTTTAGATGCCTGTGCTAGAACAAGCAGGCCAAAGTTTGACTGTCTAAACTATCCTTTCCCTTAACCTCTTCACTTTGATAAAGGAAGAAAAATAGCATACAGGTTCTCTTTCATCCCAGCTATACTTTCCTTTCACCTAAGCAGAGAATAGAATTTTATTTTGAAGAAACAAATGAACAAAAGAAAAAAAAAATCAAGGGAACTCATAGAAAACCCTGCAAAGGCAATGGTTATGTCATGTAAATTTTGATTCTGTAAGGGAAAACTGCACAGAGTTATCATGTAAGGTGCTGGCAAAGAAATTGATGTCTAGGAATTAAATGTAGGAAGTGGCAATTAAGCTACCATTCTAACGCCAGAATTCTAAGGTGACACTACTAGCTTTACCTCTTGCTGGAGAAAAGATGTTCGTTTAAAAGCAAAACAAAGTAACAATGAAAGATAAAAGGGCTTCATCCCCTTAGATGTCACTTTCAACTTCAAGACTGATTCCAGTTAAAAAGGTCAACTATGGAGTTAGGCTAATCATCACAGTCTTGTGGCTTTTGGCCCATTTTCCTCTATACCTCTGAATATGATGGAAATACTGGCAAATAAAAACTCAAGCCATCTTGAGATCATTTACCTACTTATTAAAAAATGGTTGATCAAACACATAAGGTCTATTGAAGCAGGAGCAATCCAAAAGTGCAAGGGTAACATCAGAGTTTTGCTTTCTGTTTGGAAAGAGTTGCCATTTTATCTCATTTAAATTTTTGCACTATAACCAACATCGTAGCATTTTAAGATTGCTTCCAGTTTTATACTAAGAACTAGGAAGGGTTTCAAATATTTAACTATTCAAGTTTCCCATTAAAAACTCTGAAATTATAGGATCCTGTCTATGTAAATTCCTGGTCCTTTACCTTAGCAAGACATCTTTTAAAAAGCCTCCTTCTAATAAATAAAGTAAGTCCTTTGAATCCTAGCCTCCAGTACCCAAAGCCAGGCTTAACCACACTATGGAGTTTCACAAGAGCTTTGCAAAAGTCTGCTTTTCTTTTCATGAATATTCCATCATGCTGGGGAAAATAACTTGAGTATAAGGCACCAGTCAGTTAATTAAAACATAGCTGTCACAAAAGGACAGTTGCATATTATGTATGTATGGCCACCTCGCCTATACAACAAAAATATTAAGTAGTGGGCTCCTCCATAGCAACTGCTTTAGCCAGGAGTCCACAGGTACTTAATGGCTATGAACCAAACATCATTGAAAAATACATGCTCAAACTTGCATGTACTTAAGTTAGGTATTTTCCTGGAAATACAGTCCATATTTTTCTATCATATTTCCAGAGTAAAGACAATGGTCTAAGCAATGGTCTTCTCTAAAGTTTTCTGTACCTCCAAAATTCTATCCAGGGATTTATGGTGAAAAGCATAAGACTAACCAATTCTAACTGGGTAATTAGGGAGTAAAAACATTTTAAAATAGGTACTTATATTCATTTTTGCCACAGCATGTGGTGATGGTAAAGATCTGAAAAAACAAACGCTGAAAAAAGGAAAAAAAAAAAAAGAATCCTCCACACACATGAATCGCTTTTCAGCAACCAGAAAATTATGACTCACTTGTCTTAAAACAAACATGCTGCAGGCCAGGTAAATATCACCACACCTTACACGTTTAGAATTTCCTTTTCCTTTTGCACTTAAGGGACTCCAAGTCCTTGAGGAGACCCTTGTCAATTTACCAAGCTGATATGCAGATACATATTTTTGACTTCTCCTTTTACCAGACAAGAAATTGCAGCTATTCTGGACTTACCAATTCTTTTTTACTATCCAGTATATGTCAGTTTGAGGGAGTGCCTTATTTTTTTTTCTACCTAATTGGCTTTCTTGATTTTGTGCAATATGTAGAAGTATAGAGATTTTATGATTTCATACTTTAAAGAACTAATTTTTAAGTCAACTATTTTAAATGAAAATTTGATTTCTGGAGCCAAAATATTTGTCTTATTATCGTATTAACTGCCCGGTGTGGCAGATTCACTACTTACACATACTTACATAAAAAGAGCAATTCCAGTATTAGCCATGGCATAAGAAAGCCCAAGGATTCCACTGCCCACAATCGCATTGCTCAGATTAAATATTGACATTCCAAAGGAAGTAGTACCTGGATGCTACATGAAGGGAAAACGATAACCAAACATATAACAATAATTAAATGGAGAAAACCAGGTTTGGGCAAGTTAGATTTGAAATCTAAAACTATTTCTTTCACTCCATAAAGCCACAGATAAATTATTTTTAACTTACAAAGTCTGTTTCATACTTCTTCTTCCCCAGATTCGATTCAAGTAAAAAGTTCTGGTTTTCAGGATCTACATCTGCATAATGACTGCAAAAAATACATATACATAAATGTAAGTTAAGATATATAAATTACACACACCAGACTGCTTTAATATAAAGTAGTTCTCCTTTTGCCACACCTTAATATATAAACATTAACAAGGAGACGTACACAAGATAGGACTTTCACAGGATACTGTCATTGCAATAAAGCAACTGGGTAACTTAGAGATTCTGCACTCTCCAAATGCTACAGTAAATTAAAGCAACAAAAGCAGAGTCCTAGGTAACTCCCCGACCTGTGCAAGCGCTTTTTTTTTTTAAAGTGCACAACTTCACCCACCTTTTCAGAGCAGCTTGCTTGGTGGGGTAGGAGTAGTTGAAATCGCTGTTGGAACTGTAGCTGCTGCTGTCCTCATCCGGAGAAATATTGAATCTTCCCATTTCGGCTTTCTTCATGGTGAGCATCAGGAGGAATAGGACGCGCCAAGCTGCTCGGGGTTCCTTTTGTCCTTGGCGGTGCACCGGCCCGCAAGGCTGCCTGAGAAGGTAAAGGCGGCGCGTCAACACTGCAGCGCCCGCCCGCCACCCGATCACGTGACGCCGCCCGGCGGCGCAGCGCGGCTGATTCATCCCAGTCCAGGCGAGTGGAAAAGTACCAGCCGAACGCGAGGGGCGGGGGCGCGCCGAGGGGCGGAAAAGTACAGACGGCTGAGCCGCCGAGAACAAAGATGATCCCACTACAGCACTGCGCCCGCCGCAGAGGCCCCTTCGCTAGCTGATTTTAGTATTTTACCCTCTCCACTGTCACGAGTCTAAGACCGGGAGAGGGTGGCAAGGGGGTCTGTTTGCTTTCCTCCAGCCGCCCCCGTCTACACAGGCATACAAGGCACACATTCCGCCCAGGCACTGCCTAACATGCAGGCAACCCTGGCGCACGGCTCATTTTCCAGCATGTGGAACAATACCACGTAATCGATCCCTTACAGCCCCGAGCCCCCCAGATAGGGAAATGCTAATGTGGCAGCTAGCAAGCTTCCCGAAAGCAGCGTTCAGGGCTGACACCGATTCTCCTCTCATAGAGAGAAGGCCCAGCCCCGGGCGCGCGGAGGGTTTGTTTACACGCGCACACCGTGCCCTCAAGCACACCCGTTCACAGGCATTTGGCCCGTCGGGCGCTTCGCCCGGCCCGGCCCGGCCCCTCCTTTGCCCGGAAAGGAACTGATGCAATATCGATCGTCGATTGTCAAACGTTCCCGGTCCGTCTTCCCCAATCTTGGCTCCTGATATAATAAAAGCCCGAGCCCACTTGCGCTAGCCCTGGATTCTTGGACCCCTGGACTTCATTATTTTTATGAATGCAAATCAGTCACAAGACTTGCCGCAGCGGAGCCTCGGCCGGGCGGGCTCCCCTCCCCCTAACGGGAAGATGCGGCTCCGCGCCGGGCGGGCACGCGGCCCTGGTCCCTCGCCCCTTCCCCACCTGCCCTGTTGGCAGCGACCCGCGGGCAGCAGACCCAGCTTAGTGAAGACGCCCGCTCGCGCCAGGAGGGAACTGCCCCCGCGCCGCCTTCCCGCCGCGGCCCCTCCCGGGCGCCCCTCCCCCACCCCGCTGGGGCCCCGCGCCCTTTAGCAGACTCCCGGTGCGCGTTACCTCGGTGGTCTCCGCTCCTGTATCCGGAAACCTCACGCAAACGTCTTCAGTGGATTTGTCAGTCAAACAAAAATCGTAAAAAAAGAAACCAACCAGGAAATAAAAAATACCCCCCCAAAATCCGACAACAGACAGGAAAAAAGAATTTTAATTTTAAAAAGGAAATGGCAAATTGCTGCCCCAATCCTCTGGCGTCCGCCGTGTCAAGGGAAAGGCGCTAGTGTGCGGAATCGCGTGGTCGGCTGCGGACGTCGGCGAGAGGAAAAACGCTCTGGGGCGGCGGCGTGGCAGGACTCTAGAGCAACCCTGCGAGCGGCGGGTTATAGCGGAACCGGCCGACGCGTCAGTGGGCGGGGCGCGGCGGCTGGGGTGCCTGCTTTTGTATATCAACACTACCTGGACTCCGCCCCCGGCCCGCCCAGCCCGAGGCTCCGCCCCCGCCCCGCGCGCCGGCGCGCTTCCCCCAGTGGCCGCCAGGAGCCCGCGGCGCCCCAGACCCTAGTGCAAAAAGCCTCTCCAGCTTCCTGGACAGGCAGGAAAGGTTCTCCTGCGTGCTTCCCTGCGCCAGTTCCTTTCAGCCTGAATCCCGGATTGGTGCCCAACACAGGCGGGTCTTTGAGAAGCCGTCTCTTTCAAATTCCTTTCTGTGCCAGTCACTAACAGTCTGCGTTTGGGGGGACACATCCCGCCCACCAAACCCGTTCTTGCCAGTGATTCTTGACACTTATATTGGGGTTTCCGCTCATGAACTTTGTCCAACACAGCAACGTTGCCTTTATGGTCGGTTTCTGTTCTTGTTCATTCTTTTCCACCTAGATCAGATTTCACTCTTACAAACTAGCCTGATTAGGTCGGTTGGCAGCTTCGTTTTGGAATATACTATTTGTACGGACATGGAATATCCTACTAGGGGAAAACTTACATTTTGACCAGCAAGCCAGACTCCTAGAAAGGAGAGGCCTCGGCTGGGGCGGGGGAGGGGGGATCTCGGCTTGTCTGAGGCTGTTTAGGACTCCCCAGTTCTGCCTTGACCGACACATTTCACTATTTCACCACCCTACCCCCAATTTGAGAGCTCTTCTCTCCCTACCCTTTCTTTCCTCCTATTTACAAAGGCGATGCCTTCGTTGGAATGCTGCTCTGAGATGCTTTCTCCCTAGCCTTTTCCTTTCCTTCAATAGTGATGTGGTCTTGCTGAGCCAGGCAACTAAGGGGCCCCTTCGCTTCGCTGTGGAATACTTGGTGCTGCCGGAAAGGCAGGAGCCCTTCCCTTGCTGGAAACAAAGACCCCTCAGGAGAGACAAATGTTAGTTAAATAAAGGAATAAACAAACGAGTTTGACCTACTGCTCCCTTCCTTTTGGAGACGTGGGAGAGATTGGGCAGGGCATAGAGGAAAGGGTTGGGTGTGATCACAATTTTTGCTTTCAATGTTTTCCTGAGGAAATTTGTACAGCTGCCTATTTCCGCCGCACGTGAGACTTCGGGTGCCTTCAGCCTACACCAGTGTCGGTGATTGATAGGGGAGGAACCTGATTTCCCCTTTAAACTGCTGTGTCCTCCACCCCAAACCTTCTACTCTGGTCAGACCAGTTGGACTTAAACAATAGTCTTTTTGCATTAGTGCCCAACCTCCCCTTACCCCTCTCAAATGCCACCATCAATCAAGGCTTAGTTATTGAACCCTAGCAAAGCCTCCGATCTGCCTGCCTTAAGCCCTCCCTTCACAGACCTCTTTTTGCAGGTACTGTTTTCTAAACCACGTGGTGCAGGACTTTTTAAGACTTGTGCTGTCTTGCACAGTACTCAAAATTGTCCATATTTGTTAAGAGTTCTTTCCCCGAGGAGATTGTGAACTCTGCTGCAGGTTTGGAGTTTGGCATAAGATCAGGGCTGAAAAATCTTGATTATCTTCCTTCTATATATATACATTCCTTAGTAACACCAATCAACTTTTTTTGTCAGAAGAACAATCTGATGGTGGATTAAAAAGAGAGTCCTGGGAAATGCCTTTATATCTGATTTCAACTGATAAAAATCAAAGCCTCAAAACACTTTTTCGTTCTAGGTAAAACTCAGGTCATTCCTCTGCCCCATGTGAGGTGTTAAGGAAATCTTTAGGGGTTAATGGTTATGGTTGGCAATTTGTGCTACAACCAGAACTCTTGTCCTTTGGACTTTCTGATGTTTGATGGTTCCTATTACAACACATATTTAAGAGAAGTGCAATACTTGTGTAAAATGTAGGACAAATTGTGTGTGGGAGGGTATTAGGGGTGTGCAATTTTGATCTGATTGCTGTATGATCAGAATCTGAATAGCAAATGAAAAACAAAAGGTGCTTTTTCTATGACTAATTTGATTCATTTTCTCAAGAGTCAACCTAAGGCGCATCTGCTAACACAAGGCCTGATGTGCTTTGGGTTTTTGCTGTTACGCTTTGACTAAAATGCATAGGACACTGCCCTAGTTCAATTACTGGGAAACTATATTCCTAAATACCTAATGGTCAGAACACTACCATCTTGTTTGATTTCTAAGCTGATGTTCTATAAAGCTGTTCCATAATGCTACTAAGTGGTGGAAAATGAAGAATTCAGTGAATTATTACCAGTTTATTTTCTTCTTTAATGTAATAGGATAGGGGAAAAAATCAGTGTGCCATATATAATAGCACTATGATTCTATAAAGCTATTTTGATTATGTATAAATGTATATATGTATTCTTCTGATTTGTGATTTAAAATGTATTTCTTGCTGTGAGTTTGAAAAAAAAAGAGTTTTGAAAGCTACTGAAAGCAAACCTTATAGCCTATCCTAAGACAAACAGTTATAAATATTAGTTGTCCATTCTGGATTTTCACAAATGCATTGTCAAGATAGGTTGTTAGAAGTTTTTAGTGAGGGCAGATATCTATCTTCTATATAATTATTTGATCATTATTGCCTGATAAAATAGAGTGCTTTTTGTTTCCTGGGGACTATAATTAGTTAATCTTTCCAACTTGTTAAACATCTGGCTTTTAGGATGACACTCAGAATTCTATTTATCCAACACTTCAGTTTGACTAAAATGGGCTTAAATGTTCAATTTGCTTTCCAACTGAACGGTTTCCTTCTCAGGTTCATTTCCATGGCTTTCTTTGAACTAGCTCCACCTGTAATTCCAACCTTCCATTATTCTCGTGGTAGGCAGTTTCTAAAATAACCCCTGTGAATCCCACCTACTCATACCTTTTTGTAATCCCCTCTCTTGAGCACGGGTTAGCCTTCTATTTGGCTGAAGTGATGGCATGTCACTTCTAAGACTAGTTTACGACCGGGGCTTCCATCTTGCTCTCTCTTGCCCTCTCTTTCTTGCTGTCTCCTGCATCTACTTTGAGGGCAACTGGCTACCATCTTGTGAATTGTCCTATGGAAAGGCCCATGTGGCAAGGAGCTGATATCTGGCAACAACCAGGGATGCCTGCCAATAGTCACATGAGGAAGCTTGGAAACAGATCCTGCCCAGTTGAACCTTGAGATGACTGAGTCCCAAGTAGTACCTTTGTCAGGGACTGGGGTAAGCCCAGCCTGGATTCCTGACCCACAGAAATAAATGATGATAAATGTTTATTTTATTTTGTTCTTTTGGTACTGGGGATTGAACCTAGGGGATCTTAACTACTGAGCCATATCCCTAGCCTTTTTTATTTTTTATTTTGAGACACAGTCTTGTTAAATCACTTAATTAAGCGATTTAACTTGTTAAATCATCTCACTAAGTTGTTGAGGCTGGCCTTGAATTTAAAATCCTTGTGCCTCATCCTCCAGAGTTGCTGGTATTACAGCAGTGCACCACCATGCTCAGCTGTTTATTGTTTTAAGATACTAAATTTTGTTACAGTTTATTATTTATCAATAGGTTATTAACTCATTTCCCTTTGTATACTCAGTATTTTTGCCAAAATATATTGTTCAGTGTTCTCAATACAAACCATTTTCCATTTTAATGATTCCAACTGCTTGAAATATTCTTTATGGCTCCATTTCCCCACTATTCCTTTATACCTAAATTCTCTTTGCTTTGAGACCCTGTTAAATTCCACCTCTTTTATTAACTTTTAAGTTGATGAGCCCATTTGAAACTAATTGCATTCTTCCTTCAACTTAGTGCTTTATAAATATATTTTTATGACACACTTTTTGTGTTGTCTATGCACTGGATTTTTATTAGTGTCTTTGTTAGTGCTAATAGACTCCAGAAAACCACATCCAGCCAAGTCACTTATAAAAAGAAGGTCCTTTTCGAGTATATGGATGAATTAAATATGTTTTTTTTCTTTTTAGCACTCATCACTACCTGAAGTCATGTAGAATTTGTTTATTTATTTATATATTTACTTGTTTATCTCCTCTGTAGAATGCAAGCCCAGGAGAGCAGGAATTCAATCTGCTTTGACCACTGTCAGGCAGTACAGATAATAGATTTTTGCTGAGTGAATAAATGAAAGAGTAAATGGTTTTGAGTTTCTCTAGAATCAAGAGAAACCTATTATCAAATATACCTGAAAGGCACCTATCTTACCCTTTACTGTCCAAAACAGAACTCTTGATTTCCCTATCAAAACCATTTCTTTTCTAATTTTTCCAATATGGAAGAATAACACCATGATTCAAAAGGGAGCTCAGTTCCAAACCATGGAGTCATCTTGAATTCTCATTCTGAGTCCTCCTTTCCCTCAAATATCAGATCCATCAGCAAGAATCAGGAGTCTGTCTCCAAATGTATTCAGAATCCTTCTGCTTCTTATCAGTTGCCCTGCTCTGGTCCTAGCCTAAGTGACTGTCCCTTCTCTTCTGGATCACAGCCCAACTCATGTGTGGGTTTCCATTCTTGGTGCTCCCAGTTCATTCTTCACCCAGCAATGGAGTCAGAAAGATCTTCTTAGAACATAAATAAAATATCTTGCTTAAAGGGATAGATCATTTCCCTTACTTAAAACTCTCCAGTGACTTCTAATTGCTATCAGAATAAGATCTATGTTCCTTACTCCACAGGGCTTTACCTGGTTGTACCCTTGAACGTATCCTCAACTTCATCTCCTACCATTCCTTTCCCCTCTTCACTATGTAGAAGCCACACTGATTTCTCTCTCTCCCTAAAATACACTAAGTTATTCCCTTTTCGGAGCTTTGCATTTGTTGTTCCTTCTACCTACTTGCTCATCATTTAGATCTCAGCTTCAATGTCACTGCCTCAAAAAAATCTTCCTTGACTATTCTGGCAAAAGTTGACACTTGTACTCAAACTCCAGTTCCCCATTGTCCAATTTTATTTTTATTGCATGACTACATGAAATCAAAACATATTGTTTATGATCTTTTCTTTCTGCATTTTCCCTCCCAAATCCCTTTCTAAAATTAATTCTTTGAGGAAAACTCATGCTTTGCTTATCATTCAGTCTTCAGTGCCTAGAACATGCCTGATGCACAGGACAATGACAACATGTTTTGTTGAATTAATATGTTTAACTTTCTTAGTGCCTAGCAAATGAACTGAAAAAATGTCCATTGCAAAGCCTTGGTGGTAGAAAAGAACAGTTTTCTTTTTTTTCCCTCAGACTCAGTCCTTTGTAAGCCACAGTATAAGAAAAAATCCTAAGATTTGCTTTCTAATGACTTTGTTCCACCTAATCAAATGACCCTTTGCTATGTCAACAGCCCGATTTTCTTGCTCCAAGATTGTGTCATTCAAAATTCAAGCTTGAACACTGGCATTATAGAGAAACAATAAAATTACTTTTCCTCCTATTTCCTTAATACCATACACTTCTCCTTATTTATATGAGTTCTATGCCTTCTATTTTTATTTAATTAATTTAAAAATTGACAAAAATGTTTTGTTTTTATCATGTACAATGTGATATTTTGAAATTTTGTACACATTGTGAAATGGCTTAGTTGACCTAACATATATATGCATTACTTCACATACTTATTTTTGTGATAAGAATACTTAAAATCTACTATCTTAGAATTTTCAAAATACAATATATTGTTATAAATTATTGTTCCTATGATGTACATACACTATATCTTGAACATATACCTTCCATCTGACTGAAATTTTATATACTTTAACCATCATTTTCCCAGTCCCCTGCTTTCCCAGGCTCTGGTACCCACAAATCCATTCTTTACTTCTATGAATTTAAACCATTCTACAGTCCACCAAGACGTGGTTTAACTGGGGCTGGGGCTGGAGGATCTGCTTTCAGGGGCATATACTTACGTGCTGGCAAGTTGGTGCTGGCCAATTAGTTCTTGTTGGATCATGTTAGTTGATCATGAGTTATTTGTCTTTCTGTGCCTAACTTAATTTACTTAACATAATATCCTCCAGGTTCATCCATATTATCATATTCCATATTTTCTTACATTCTTTTCTTTTCCCCTCCCTCCCTTCCTTCCTTTTTTTGGTGGTATTGGGGATTGAACTGGGGCATTACACATTAGGCAAGTGCTGTACCACTGAGTCCCTCAACCCTTGTATTTTTTTTAATGTTAATCTTTCCCGGGAGCCAGAAAGTTCTTCTCCCTACTCTTTTTCATTCTTATTGTTTTGTATACCCCTCTCCCACATCATGTTTAAAAGGTGTTCAATAAATGAAAAGTTGTATCTAATCTTTGTAAGACAGCTCCCAAGCCTAAAGTCATAGTAGGGATCCACTCTGTGAGCACTTGGTTGACTTTGGTATGCCTTTCTGATATTGAAGGATACTCTATTAAATACCAATTGAATCTGTGTAGCAAATTATTGCAAAATGTATTAGATGAAAACAATAATAACTGATTTTCTCTTGAAGTTTCCATGAATAAGAAATTCAAGAGCTGCTCAGTTGGGGTGCAGGCTGGGAGTCTTTTGAGGTTTATGTCAGCTGTGAGCTGGGTTGTAGTCAACTGGCACTTCCCAGTGTCAATCACTCACATGCTGGCAAGTTAGTGCTGACCAGCTCTTCTTCTCCAGAAAAACTCATCCACAAATCTGATTGAACATCCTCATGACATGGCAGCTGGCTTAGTTTAGAGCAAGTGATCCAAGAGGGACCAAGACAAGCTGCGATGCCTTTATGAACTAGGCTTTAAAGTCACTCTTTACCACTTTTGTTATATTCTATTAGTTATGAAGGCAAGCTCTGATTCAGCATAGAAGGGGACTCTACAAAGGCATAAATACCAGAAAGCTAGAATCACTGGGGAACATCTTGGAGGCTGACTCCCACAGAAAGGTTGTCAGCAGCAGGAACTTTTTATTTAATAAACATGCTATGCAATGAAAAGTGGCTCAAATATACTTACTATTGCATATAATAGGATGTCTGCAGACAGAATAGTTCTGGGTTTAATTCTTGGCTTTGATAGTCTCCTCCACAACTAGCAACTCTGACAACTTTAACATGCTGGGGATGTCTCCCATCATGGTCACATGTTGGCTACATGGATTGGCAGACAGGACCACATTCATGTGGTGGAGGGTATGTAAATTCTGAGTCAATTTTATTATGAAAGATAACATTTATTGGAAGTGGTGTTATCAATGTCTTGTATCCCACTAGCCAGGATCTGGTAATGTAGTCATGTGTAAAAAATACATTATATTGTGAATCCATATATTTGCAAGCATCAGTGTTTTGTGAATGCATGCTCATTTTTCAGCAAAATTAAGAAAAATATAGTGCCCATAAAAACTCAGTCTTAAAATTTTTCTAGAATATTTGGATAGTATTACAGATCTTTTAGTATGAATAGAGCTAGTATTGTTTAGAGGGAAAAACTTTCAGGGACCGGGTATAAGAACTCGGTTTCTCTTGTGTCCTCCCCAGAGCAAAATGAGGAAGGAATGGCTTGACATGATAAGCTTTTCTGTGATGCCATTGGCCTTTTCATGAGACCCTGAAATGGTTCATACCACTAGGTGTAGTATGTGCTAGTGAATGTAACAAAAAACAGTGGCAGAGAGATGAAGGATTTATTGATCAGGCTCTTTCACTGAATGAACACACAACCTGCTAATTAACAGCATATCGGTTGGAAAGTGAAATTTGAAAGCAAAATCACGGGTGTGATTTTCCCATATACATGCTTACAGATTATTCAGAATGACCTAAGGTTGCTCTGAGAGTATAGGATTAGGCCAGAAAACAAGGTGTGTATATACCTGGCAAAGAAAAATGTATATATGCTTTATTGAATAGTACACTATGCTCCATAGTTTTGAAAATCAAAAATTTCAGACCCTTACAATTTTTCAAAATAGGACGATTTAAAAATACTTTTATTTTTGCCACTTAATCATTAGCAATCTATCTTGTCCAAAGACAAATGACAGCAACTAAGTCAATGTATTCTGCCCAAACACTCTTTGGCCGCAATGGACTAACCAACATTCCTGGCCTTCACTCAATTTCTGGATCTTTCTTTGCCCAGGGCCAAGATACTGAAGTAAGGATTTATTAAAATTAGCATACCTGCAATTCTGGTTCTTAGAGGGAAAGTATTTCATATATGGGCTTGGTTCTGAGATCTTTACTCCCACTGTTTTGGCTGAGATCTTTGGCATTTTGTGTCTGATGAAGATGCCTGCATCCGGTTCCAAGTAACCTCTTTTTGGGACACTTAGTACTATTGCCAATTCTCAAGCCCTCTCCACATTCACCAACACCCACCTGAGACAACCGCCCAGAACCAACCAGTTGCTGAAACTGTTAAATGTGTTTGTTTTCTTGAGGTGAACCACGCGCACAACACACCCCTTTTGAGTGAAATAATGTCATTGTGTAGCCATTTGTAATCCCGGGATGGATGAGGTCAACAAACTCCTCAAAATTGCTGTCTCAGGAATAAATTTTGTTTGTGGTTGGGAAAACCAAGTGGGGAATGTTATGGGATAAGGAAAATAACTTGTTTATTCTCCTGGTGGTTAAGTGGGGGTGGGTAAAAAACAGTTGGGCCATGGATGTGCTTTGTTTAAACAAGGATGCAGGGCATTAATGAGCCCACGAGATACTCAACGGAACAGCCTCCTCCCTTTGTCCTATCGTCCACCATGGAGGTGTGGGGGACCCGCGCAATGCGGATCTGGGGTGGCGGGGCTGGAGGGGCCGCGGCGCCCCAGAGGCCAGGGCGGAGGCGCCAGGACGCCGCTCCTCGCCTCTCAGGATACCAGGAGGCTACACGCAAGGTCGGGGGCAAGGCCGCCTCGCGCGTCCGAGCCACGAGGAGGGGCAAGAAGGAAGCGGGGGCTGGAGGCCCGAGGGTGAACGATGCGGGCGGCGCCAGCCTGGGGCTGCAGCGGGCGGGGCGTGCGCAACACATCCTCAGGGGAGAAAGGCGCCTCTGCAGTGGTGGGGCGGCCCGGGTAGCGGCCGGAAGGCGCGGGGCGGGGGGGTGTAAGGAGGGAGGCGGGCGGGGCCTCCTGCGCGCAGCCCCAGTAGGGCTCCGGAAATTTTCCACTCAGGCTCTGAGCGCCAGCGCCGCGGAGGTGCAGCCCGCCCTAGCTCACCCAGGACCCACGTGACGGTGATTCACGAGGCGCCGCCTCCGGAGCCCAGAACCCTGAAGCGGAGGAGGAGGAGGGAGGAGCGGGGCGGGAGTGGGGACGAGAAAGGGTGATAACGAGAAGGAAAGAGAGTAAGGAAGAGAAAAGAGGTGTTGGAGACTGGGGAGACGCGAGGTGCGGTGGCCCGGGGCGTGCCTTGGGCCTGCTGCGCGCGGCTGGGGGTGGAGGTGGAGGGGACCACCACTCCTCACCCGTCCCGCCTCCGCTTGCTGGGAGGCTGCCTTGTGCGGGCCAGCCCCACTTACCGCTGGCATGTTACGCGCTCGCCTGCGACACGAAAAACCTAGAGAGCCTTAAAACGTCAGGGCTAATGTGGGGTGCTTTGAGGAAAGCCGCATGAGGGCCTTCAACCCCGGCGGAGTTTTCCACGAACGGGCCAGGCCGTGTAGGGATGCCCTGCTTGAGAGACTGCAATCTGGGAAACAGGCCCTGCTGGCTTCTGTCAGTAATTGTGGTGACGTGGAAAAGTGTGGCAGTGGGGAGCGTGCGCCCGAAGGACGGACGAAGGGGTGCAGCGTTGGCCCATTTTCTGTGTCCAGGAATCCCCAACCCTCTCGTAGTTGTCAGGTTAAATCCCCAGACCCACGAGGAAATTCCTAAGGCTTCGGTAAGCGTGGAGTTGGGAGTGCAGCTGCTTCCAGAAGATTCTCGTAAAGACTTTGAAATCCGCATACCAAAGATTTCCTCTTATCTCTCCGCTGTGTTCAGTGGATATTACACAGACACCCCGCCCATATCTCAGCTCTTGTAAGGAAACATTTATTGCAAAAATACTGCAACCGTTTCATCTCATATCCTTTTTGATTCTTTCTAGTAATTGTGACCTTTTTCCTTTTAAGCCGTTCCATCAAAGTCTTGGAAACAAATTACTCCCCCGCCCCCCTCCCCAAGCCACACTGGCCTGAATTAGGAAGTTAAAATCTTTGTTTACCAAGGGCCTTTCATGGGAGGAAGACAGTGTTGTGGGGCTGCTCTGTTCAGGTTTCCTCACATCCTTGCCTGGGGGTGGGTGTCTCCTTGCCCGCCCACCTGGAGGCAAAGAACTGAGAGGGAAAAGCCGCTGAACCTGCTGGATGTCCCTATTTTCTATATTTGTTTTAAATGCTCCGAAACTGTGTATTTTCTCATAGTGTTTTTGTAATTAGAATTACTGTAATAAGAATAGCAATTACATATTGCTTCTAGGTGACACTATTTTACAATCCCTAAAATGTGCATATTATTTCATCAACTCTGTGAAGTAGGGGTTACTCATGTCCTGTTATTTGCCTTTTACAAAAGAGGAAATTGAGGCCTGGGACAATTAGGTAACTTGCCCAGGGCCATCCAGCCTGTAAGTGGAGGAACAGGAGTCTGAACCCCTACAGGTGAATTCCATGCAAGGGTTGCTGTGCTATAGGAATTTCCCTGTTAATGAATTTAATTGTATTGAAATGTTAAAGTTAAATTTTGGTAGCATTTTTCCCTTTTATTTATTTAACCTTCATGAAGTTTATTTTGGAGAGCTGTTTTAAATTTAGTTTGTATAGGAAACCATACAATTTTAAAAAAGAACTCTTATGAAGAAATCGTGCATTCCAAGGCAGTATTACATTTTTCTTACTTGGAAGACCATTGAAATATTTGACCTAGGAACTTATTTTCTTCAGAAGTGTTTAAGTTCATATAATGTTAGCCCATAGCACGTGGTGAACTAACTCTCCAGGAGAATGACAATGAGGTTCTTTGATCTTCAATGTTCAATAAATACATATTGATTGAAATGTACTTGGGAAGTGAACACCCTTGAAAGGACAGATGATGTAATGGCAAATGAAAGGAAATTTCCATAAGGCACATAAATATTGGAGAGATTCACTAGGAAGATACTGTTTTTCTCTTTGTGGAACCTTCTTTTTCTGCTCTTGAAACCTTCCCTAAATGGCCACAATTGGATTAGAAGCCTGTCCTGTGTGCTGGTACCCAGGGTCTACCTGTGGTGCTATCTCCCACATTTTCCTCCTTGCCTGTTCTCATGGCAGTACTTGCCTGAAGGGCAGGCATCTTGTGCTGCTCCCTGGTGTGTCCTTAGAGCTCAGCATGGTTATGTGTCCTAGAGTGATGAGAGTTTTGGAGCACGGCAATACTTGTTCACAGGGTGAGTTTACATGATTGGTCAGCCTTGTCTTGTTAGGTGTACTGAACTGGGATCTAACAGAAACTGCAGGACTAATATATTGATGAACATTGTCCCTGTCCAATCTTAGGGTTCATACTATACAACATCCCTTCTTTCTCACATTTCCTTGTGCTTTTTCATCCATCCATCCATCCATCCATTCTTACCACTAGATGTAAACTGTCTGTGACCAGGGATGTATATTTTATTTGACTTTTCTGTCTGTATCTATCCCACTGCCCATATCTTTTGCACATGATAGTTTTTGATGTTTATTATATAACAAAAACAACCTTTGAAACATTTTATGTCTGGTTAGCTAACTTTATTTCAGCACCCAATTAATGGTCAGAGGTTTAGCTATAGCCTTAATCCTGGTCTTACAAATTAGGGTCTTTAGAGTGATAAAATCACAGGATTTTATTTTATTTTTTTCGATGCTGACAGAGACCTTATAACTGCTGAGTCCAATACATAACTAATAGCCACACATGGCTATAAGTGGATGAAAACTAAATAAAATTAAAGATTAAGTTCTTCACTAGCAATAGCTACATTTTAAGAGCTCAATATCATGCCACCTGTGGCTATTATATTGGACCGCCCTGGTATAGATACTTTGATTAAGGCAAAAAGTTTTATTTGACAAAACTGATAAGTTACAAAAAATAAGTAAAAGTTTTGTTAGGTATGTTATTATTACTAAAAGCAGTTGAGAATGCTTAGTACTAGCATTTTTAAGAACACAATATTCCTCTTTCAGATGTCTGTGGTTTCATATAGGATAACATTTTCTTCCTTAACAGTGGTGTTTAAATAATGTTTGAACATATTTAGGAGAACCAATGGTTCAAAAGGATTCCCATTTGTATTCCTTTAAAGTAACTGTTCATCCCAGTTGATTCTTTGTGAATCTTAATTTTTCTCTTTAAAAGTACTGTAATAAGCCAAGCGCCATGGCGCCTGTCATCTCAGCAGCTTGCGAGGTTAAGGCAGGGGGATCATAAGTTCAAAGCAAGCCTTAGCAACTTAGCCAGACCCTGTCTCAAAATAAAAAAAATAAAAAGAGCTGGGAGGTGGCTCATTGGTTAAGCACCCCTGGGTTCAATCCCCAGTATCCCCCCCCCAAAAAAAATGTAATCAACTTGAGTCACTGCACAAGTTTAACATTCACTAGATTTGGCTGTGCTTTTTAAGTTTGCATGATTGAGAAACTAAAATACTCAGTAATGTTGGTGAAGGACAAATGCCAGATAGTTTTGGGCAGACCAAATATATATTTAATGACATCACACATTCATTACAGACAGTTCTCAATTTACAAACATTCTATTCAGAAGCAGGCCAAATACAAAACATACCAAGTATACCTTCTTTAAAATTCTCCATAGCACAGTATCACCAAGGTGGTCATTGTATAAACAAACAATTTAGAAAATAAAAAGGTAAATTAAAAATATGCTGAGATTCATAGAGAATGTATAGCCTGAGTTGTGGCAGCAATAAAGAGACTGCAAGAAACTCTGGGGGAGTTCGTCGAGGTTATTTCCACAGTAGAGCAGATTTGCTTAAGTGGTAACCCCCCTGACAAAAATAGTCTGGTTGCATCCCCAGTCCTCTATGCCACACCCCTCTGGGCAGTGCATTTCCCCACTCCTCTAGGCTCTTCAAATTCTCCAGTTTCAGTTCTGTCATTTTTAAGTTTTGTGACTTTGGGCAGGTTTAGTAGCTTCTCTGAGCCCCAATTTTTTAAACTATGAAATAGAAATAATAACCTGCCGAGTGCTGAGAATTAAAGAAAAATTTATGTGAAGATATATATAGATAAGAGAAGTCATACAGACTCAAAGGATTATGATTACAAGTAATTGTAAGACTCTCCCCTACCAAGATCAAAGTAGCCATCAGTATATGCATGTGATGAGAATCTTGTCCATCAAAAATTTTAAGAAGGGGCTGGGCATGTTCAGTGATAGAGCACTTGCCTAGCATGTGCGAGGCCTGGGGTTCAATATCCAGCACTGAACATACATGTGTGTATATGTATGTATATATATATATATATATGTGTGTGTGTGTGTATATATATATATATATGTATGTATGTATTTAAATGAAGGTTGATGGCTTGAAGGTTCTAGGGTTCTCTGGGAGGTGAGAGAGATTATAAAGAAAGGAGATGGAAATGGAAGACTGAAAGAAAACAGTTCAAATTGGAAGGCACCTAGGTAAATACCACCTTTTCCTTTAAGGAATGAATGTAATTGCTTGCATTTTCTATGTACTTCCTTCTTCTGTTTCATTGATTATTCCTAAGGCTAAAGTTTCTACTTTACATTCCAATTCATCTGACATAGCCTGTTTTTAAAAAAAAACAGTGTTGCTTACTTTGGTTTTTCAGTTGTCTTTTGCTGATGGAGCTTCTGTGAAGGGCAAATTCAAAGTAGGAAGTAGTGGTCCTGGTTACAGGGGAGCCTAGGTAGCCCCCAGAGAAACAATGTCAGTCACAGCAAATGCTGGTTTAAGACAGAGGCAGCATTAATTA
Source organism: Xerus rutilus (assembly GCA_028644305.1). Taxonomy (NCBI): domain Eukaryota; kingdom Metazoa; phylum Chordata; class Mammalia; order Rodentia; family Sciuridae; genus Xerus; species Xerus rutilus. The sequence goes on along the minus strand of CM053403.1, from coordinate 63,215,090 downwards.
GATCATACCAAATCAAATGAAACCAAGCAAACAAAACAAATACAAGGAGAGAGACAGACAGACACATATGCATACAGAGGAGGGGGAGGAGGTGAAGGTAAAGGAGGCAGTGACATCAGGGGGAAGGACACCAAAAAGAATGATGGCTAAACACCAATAGTTCTCAGCATGGTACGTGTGTCAATCATCTAAGCATCATGACAACCTTATGAGGCAAGTACATTATTGTTATTATCCCCAACTGAGGCACAGAGTGACTGTGCCCAATGTTACACAACTCTTTAGTGGTGGAAGTGAGAATTAAACTTAGGCAATTGGCTCTAAAGTTTGTCGTCTAATCACTGTAGTAGCAGCTCTCTAACTTTTTGGTCTCAGGATACTTTGTACACTTTTTTGTGTGTGTGCAGGGGATTGAATCCAGGGGCACTTTACCACTGAGCTGTATCGCATTTTTATTTTGAGACAGGGTCTCACTAAGTTGCTGAGGCTGGCCTCAAACTTCTGATCCTTCTGTCTCAGCCTCCAGAGTCACTGGAATTACAGGTGTTTGTCACCATGATTGGCTCTCTTGTACTCTTAAAAATTATTGAGGAGTGCAAAGTTTTATGTCTATTGATACTTACTATGTAAGACATTAAGACTGAGAAATTAAAAAATTATTAATCAAAATAGTAATAAAATGATAATATGTTCACATGAATAATACTTTAAAATGAAAATAGTGCTGAGGATGTAGCTCAGTGGTAGACTGCTTGCCCTGAGTTTGATCACCTGAAAAACACACACACACACACACACACAGGCGGTTATATTTCTCAAAACAGTTTGAGAATGCCAATAAAGAATGAAGAGTCAACAATGGCATTATTTTAAAGTTTTGCAAATTTCGGCACTGTCCTATACCTCTTTGGGCGTGGCAGTGGTTAAAAAGAGGAGAGGACCACAAGGTGTAAGTGATGGAAATCCAAATGTGTCTTCAGTGAGCACCCGATGTAGCCTACCTGAGGAAGAAGTGGAAAATGAAGAAGGTAGAATGGCATCTGTGGATTTTCATGCTTAGTTTAAACTGTAGTAGGTTGCTTGGGGTTCTCTCTTTCTCTTTACCTAGCTACCTAGCTATTCTCCCCACATATACATTTATTTGAATTCAGTTAAAAAAAAATGACTCAAATAGGCCACATGGGACACGTACTGAGGACAGGCCTGAGTTCCTATCACATATACCCTTTACGCTCTCATTTTCCTCTCCTTAACCACTGTCACACCAAAAGAGGTATAGTCAGTATAGAAATGTGCAAAACTGTGAAAATTTTGAGTTAAGAATTCAAGATTGGAAGTGTTTTTGGAGATTATCTGACTATATTTCATTAGGGATGGCTGTATCTGAGGCCAGGCAGGCAGATGGTTTACTGTTGGTTGAATTGCTGGTTACCGGCAGGAGTGGAGGAAGAACCCAGGTCTCCCATCTCTTCGTTTCCACTCCTCTCATGTCATGGAAATTAGTAAATCAAATTACTCAACCATTAGAGAAATCTGTTTCCACCCCAAAACCTGTGAATTAAAACCTGTAAGGTTTGTGATAAATTCACATACTTCCTCAATACCATTGTGAAAAATTCTCTCTCTCCTTCCTAAATTGCTTTTCCCCAAAAATTCTTGGTCTATTTGCTGTTTTGTTAGGATTTGTTACAACTTCTTACTTGTTGCCTTTTGCTTCACACGCAGCACAGAAGAGAGGATGAACTTGATATTGGAAAGAGGTTAAGAATATGAGAACGAGCAGTCCTATGACATGTGAGAATACTGATTGGCCAGTCCCTGTTATCCACAGGATCTGCTTTTCTTAAGGATGAGCATATTTTGGTCCCCAGGTTTCCAAGACAAGCACATTCCTGCCAACATGATCCCTGGACAAGCTGTTCTGGTATTTAAACTTGCTACTGAAAGGGGGTGAAGTCCAGGACAGACACACACACATTCAGTGGGGGGCAAGCTGTAGTTGGCTATGTTAGCACCTCATTATACAACAGTTCCAGGATAAAGTGATTCCAGATGTGCTATCAGCAAGTAACTAGTGCTTAACAGTTTTAACCCATTAGGCTAAAATCCACTTTTAGAATTTTTGGGAAGCCAGAAGTTAGTTAATTAGCTAGTCTTCCCTAGTTACTTCATAAAGTTGATTCTGAGTTGACTATGATTTGCAGTATACATCAAGTTAGAGGATATTGATAATAACCATATAAAACATGTATATAAATATGCACATATATGTATATAAATATTCTACATATATATCTTTGGTAATAATTAGGAGTTAATTTGTAATACTGGTTTAGTGATCATTAAGTTCCTTTGTCTTGGAAATTTCATTTAGAAAAATTATAACAGGTAGTAGTCTAATTTCCTTCCTCTGAGTGATCAAGCTGCAACCATAGTCATTGTGATTCCTAAGAGTAAACTTAATGGGTAAGTCTTGGATAAGGACCTCTCTCCCTTTTTTTGTAAACCAAGATTCAACTTTTTTTTCTACAGCATAAGCTTTGTAATCCAAATATACAAAAAAGAGTTGAAGAGAAAAGGTGACGAATACCTTCTCTGATCATTTGGATTGTTAAGAATATGGGCCGTTTGCATCATTGGCCCCTAATGGTGAGCAGCTGAGGGCAAACATTTTGTTTTCTTTTAAATATTTCAGATTTGTCTGCTGAAATTACATTCTCTGATGAACACAGTGGAAAACTTCTTAGCTAATCTTTGTTTAGTTGAGAATATTGTATCCTAGTATGCTCTTTGATATGATATTAAAATAGAAGAAAGATTTAGGTTTTATATCTGGCTTCAGGGAGGCTGAATGGGAATATTAGAAAACATTTTCAGAGGTACCTGTTACGTTGCAACTGGAGGAACCCCTACAGCAAGGCAGGCTAGGTGTGCAGAATGCAAGCTGTGGACTGCCCAGCTTGATGCTTGCCTCTGTTTGACTAGCTGTGTGCTTTAGTGTCACCACTGTAAAGGATGGGTAATAACTCCTGAGGGTTTAATGAACCTGTACTTGAAAAGAAAGCACTCACATCCATGCCTGGTATGCATTTAGTGCGATATAAGTCTTAGCATAAGTAAGCAAAAAATCTCCAATTTTGTCTTTTTCACATCAGAGAAACTTCCTAACAATAAGTGACAGTTTAAGCAACATGTACCCAAGTTAAAAAAGTTAAAAGAAAAAATGGTCTTTGAGATTAATCCACTCTTGGGGAACATTTTGTAGGTGCTTCCATCTAACCGGGGGCTAAGGCTGGAGGAGGAGTGAGAAAAGTAGAGAAGCGTGAATGCCACCGAATCAAGACTGAGACTGGACTTTGCTCCATAATAATTTCTTTATTATTCACCATGGGTGATGGAGACCTTTGGTGTTACTGATCAGCAGGAGATGGACGATAGTCTGTGTGTAGATTGTCAAGCATTCATAGTTTAACAGTGTGAAAGGCTTTCTTTGGAGGGACTGAAAACATGGTGATTTTCCTTGAGTTATTTAGAAAGTCACCCCTGAACCGGCCAGGTTGAGCCCATTAGTGTATACAGGTTTGGTGACAATCAGCCTGGTCTTCTTGCAGCCCTTCAGGCTTATGAGGCCTTTGCTTAGAAGGCCTACCTCCCTCCTGGCTCCCACATCCCCATCCCAGCATCAGGCTTGACCAATGGGGTACAGGCTGGATTTCAGCCTCACTACCCCTCCAAACAGTTTGTTCAGTAAACAAACCACACTTTGAATGTGGTAGATGTGAAGACAGTTTTTGTTTTTTGCTTCATATGGTTCAGCTTGGAAGTTATGTTGTTCCTTCTGTTCAATCTTGGTCTGCTCAAACAGCTGTATAGGGGGAAGAGATTGTTGAGTATCTTTTATCATTGAATCTCGTGGTTGATTATTCATTATTATTAAAAATAATTCCCAAGCATTTTGTTGACAGCCCAAGACTGTTTTCTATGGGAGGTTTTATTAAGCCACTTATAAATTAAGGTCCTGCTGAACTAATTGAAGTCTACAATCGAGGAGAAAGACACCAGAATATTAGATCCTTTTAGCTATAGGTTATATTTTTGCAAAACCATTACTACTTTTTTCCTATATATTCTTAATGATTTAAAATTATGCATTTTATTTCCAATGGTTTACAAGCTGTAACTGAAAGACTGAGGACTCTGGAAAAGGCCCTGGCTAAACACCAGTCTATTGACATAGAATCATGTTAGGAGTGTCCTCATGAGACTTGTGGCTTTTGGCTTCTTTTATTTCTCATCTAATATTTCTTTTCAGTGTTATCACAGTAAAATTCTTCATTGGACATGCAATAGATTAAAATTACATTAAAGGCTGGGTTTCAACCAAGCATAGCAGAAAGTCTTGATTCTTTGACATTACCTCTCCAAGTTCTTCTGTTAGTGTCGATGCTCCTGAACTTTGGAAGATGCAGGTCAGGTAATAATTTTAATATCCCACACAGACAGAATGCCACCTGTAGGAAGATACTGAGAAGGACTTGTTTTAAATAGACGTGTTTTCATTCCTAGGGACACTGAAATGGCCTATTCTACTGTTCTATTTTTATCCTTTTTCATGTAGAAAACTTTCATTTTGATTCCTATCTCCTGCTCTGAATGTTTTCCATTCTGAAATGGGTAGGAACCCTGTTTCTCAGTTTACTTATGGTGTAAGTATCTCTCCAGAAAGAGTTGTTTTGATTCTCAAACTTTAATAAGTTACATACACTCAACACATTACAGTTTCTAAAGCACTTTTCAAATATATTATCACATTTAATCATCATGATCTTTTAAGATGGCTGTTAAAATTTTTTGTTTTTACAAATTGGAAAATTAAAGCTCAGAAATCTGTATATTGTTCTACCCAAAGGACATAGGAAGAACTGGATTTTCACCTTTTGTGGATTAAAATAAAGAGATATGTCTTTATATTTTCTATGGGATTAACCATTACTAAAATCTTAAAACATCCTTTGCTCAATTATGTATAGCACAGTGATGTGGCCTAACCTGGGAAATTATCTATATTAGAAGCTCCCTGAATTTGTCTCAACTTACCTAGAGCATCTTTTGGAATGATTTAAAATCTTAATGTTTTCAGCTCAGAGTAGATGCACACACATACACACATATACACAGATGTAGAATAAACAATCCTTGGGCAAAACTTGTGGTAGTAACATATATCTAGGCTTTCAAAGTAGTCAGAGAACCTTGAATTTCTGGTTTTGCTTCTCATGAGCCCTAGCTAATCTGATGTTTTAACTTTTTCTATAAATATTTTTTTTCAGTGCATGTTGACACCCAGTTTAATTTTGAGCTGCTTTTAAGAATATCCAGTGCCCTAAATATCACAGGCATTTAACACATTTCAAATAAATTACTGAATTTTTCACCCTATAGACAAAGGCAATTTGTGTATAGGCATCCAAATGGTATTGTAGATGGAGCAAGGACTTTGGAATCTGAACAGATCTGGGCTTCAGTCTTCACTCTACCACTTCCTACTGGTTGTACTCCTTCCTTAGGAAATCCACAAAACTTCCCTGATTTTTGTTCTCTTCACCTCCATGTTTGGCATTATGTTGTCTACTTTGCCATGTTGCTATAAGAATCATCTACAATAATGTAACTTGCACAATGCTTGATGCATAAAATGTGCTCAAAGTTCATGTTCAGAATTTGAAGAAGCCAGAAATAGCTCTTTTGGCTCAAAATTATTGTAATTTTAAAAAAGATACTTCTTATTGCTATTATGTAGTAAGCATGTGAGAGGAATGTGAAGATGCATATAACATCATAGTTCTGCAAGATCACTAAATTTGCTGTTGAGGCAGTGATAGCCTTAAAGTTCCTGAAGATAAACAAATACTAATTTAAATCTCATCCCAGAAGTATGGCTAATGTTGATTCTGAGGGGCTGGCAGCTTGGAGGTATTAGGCGAGCAGTGTAGATGAGGCTGGACATTTTTGCATCTCACCAGCCAGCTATCCAGTGTTGGGGCTTCCTCATGAGTCTTCAGTAACTTCAGAAGCTGATGCCAGCTGTTGATACTGATCAGAAGGGAAAAGAATTATTAGCCACTGGTTGCTGATGGTAGGATTATACAAAGCACAGAGAGATGGTCAATTCTCTGAAAGGGAAGATTCAAAGTCTGTCTTTGTTCATAATCAACCAAAGTCATATAGCAATCATTGTTGATATGATTTCAAGATATGGCATTTTTAGAATTTATTTGTGTAGACAACTTAGTAGACAAGCTCTCAACTGGAAAATTTTCTGTTTTCTGATTAATGTTTGTATATAAAAATCCAGGTTCATAATCTATAGCATAAAATACTCATGATGATAGTAGCAGTTCAGCAAGCCTATTATAAATTTTACTTAGAAAACCAAAGGACCAAAACCAGGAAGAAGGACAAGTGTAGATTTTTACTTTAATAAATATTTGGACTTATGAGCTAACCCCCAGCTTTCACATATTACCCTTGACCTGCTAAGTTTGGTTTATTTTGCCTAACATAATGTTCTCAACTTACAATCATTTTCCTGCAAGTGGCATAATTTTATTTTTTCATGGCTGAATAAAACTCCATTGTGTAGATATAGTGCATTTCTTTTCTTTTCTTTTTTTTTTTTTGCTACTGGAGATTGAACTCAAGGGCACTCGACCACTGAGCCACATCCCCAGCCCTATTTTGTGTTTTATGTAGAGACAAGGTCTCACTGAGTTGCTTAGCACCTTGCCATTGCTGAGGCTGGCTTTGAACTCACCATTCTCCTGTCTTAGCCTCCCTAAATGCTGGGATTACAGGCTTGTGCCACCACGCCCAGTTTATAGTGCATATTTTTATCCATTAATCTGTTGATGAACACCTAAGTCTGGTTCCATAGTTTGGCTCTTGTGAATTTTGTTGCTATAAACATGGGTAAGCATGTATTATTATAGTATAATGACTTTAATTTTTCAGGATAAATACTGGGGAGTGGTGTACTTGGGTCATAGTGATTCCATTCCTAGTTTTTTGAGGAACCTCCACACTGATTACCATAATGGTTGTATTTGCAGTTCTATCAACAGTGTAAAGTTCCCTTTTCTCCACATCCTCTCCAGCATTTATTATTGTTTGTAGACTTTTTTTTAAAGTAGTTTGAAAGTTTTCCCATATTCATTACAGAACCCACCCAAATGAGTACTACAGCACCTTCATGGCTAAGGAAATATCACATTCTCTGTTAAATATTTTCAACTATCCAGATGGTGGTGACATTTTCAGCTTGATGTGACAAGATGATCAAAACTTTGAACAGCATAAATATGTGTGCCAATTCCTTATAGACCCAGCTTGATTCTCCTCTAATATATCCTCTTGGAGTTGTACCTGATTTTATTATCAGTTTTCATTCAAATCCATTGGAGAATGGGAATGTTTTTGTCTTGGCCAGGAATTACTTGATCATTAAAGTCCTGTGAACAAACATGGTAAAGAACTGAATCAAGGACACGTACCACAACGACCAAAAAAAAAAAAAAAAGAGCTTGTTTTTATTCTGGATGCCTGCCATTCTGACTGGAGTGAGATGAAATCTCACTGTAGTTTTGATTTGCATTTCCCTAATTGGTAATGATGTTGAACATTTTTTCATATATTTGTTGGCCATTTGTATTTCTTCTTTTGGGAAGTATCTGTTTAGTTCATTTGCCCATTTATTAATTGGGTTATTCATCTTTTTGATGTTAAAGTTTTTTGAGTTCTTTATATATTCTGGATATTAATTCTCTGTCAGAAGAATAGTTAGCAAAGATTTTCCTCCATCCTGTAGGTTCGCTCTTCACATTCTTAATTGTTTACTTTGCTGTGCAGAAGCTTTTTAATTTGATGTCCTCCCATTTATTAAATTGGCATTATTTACTGAGCTTTAGGTATCTCATTGAGAATGTTGTTGTCTGTGCCCGTATGGTGGAATGTTGACCCTACATTTTCTTCTATGTAGTTTCTGGTCTAATTCCTAGGTCTTTGACCCATTTTGAGTTGACTTTTGTGCAAGTTAAAAGATAAGACTTATGAAGTTGTAGTAATTGAGGCAGGGTAGAAATAGCAAAGCCAGAGACATATACTGATGGGGCAGAAAAGAAGTTAAGAAACAGATCCATAATATATGAAAACTTGATATACCTGACAGGTAATATAGGTGAAAAGTTTGGTGATTCAATAATGGATTCTGGTACAATGAGTTATTTTATATGAGACAAGACCAAAAGCTTATCCTTATATTATATCACACAAAAAATAGTTATAAGTAGAGTAAAGATCTAAATATGAAAACACAGCTTTTAAACATTTAAAAGAACATATTTTATGACCTTGGGATAGGCAAGAATTTCTTAGGTAATACTCAAGAAACAAACTATAAAAGGTGGATTAATAAACTTGACTACATTAAAATGAGAAATATCTGTAATTAAAAGGCACCTAAACAACTGAAAAGATGCATGAGTAAGAAGTGTAAACATATAAAAATTTCAATACAGTATATAAAGAATCTCTGTAAATCAATAAGAAACAAAGAGAACCCAATTGAAAAATAGGTGAAGATTTTGAATAGGCAGTGGATAGAAAAGAAAACCTGAATGGTCAATAACCATGTGAACATTATGATCAGGAAAATGCAAAATTAAAACTATCAGAAAGTAGAATTTTATGTCCACCAGAAACCAAGTAATCTTAATGCATGGCTCATAGGAGGATTCCACTGGCACTACCATTTTGGAAAACAGTTTAATGAAACCTAATATAGTTGAAGATGAACCTACTGTATTACCTGCACCTCTACTGCTGGGCCTAATACCTATAGAAACTCTCCTAGCACGTGCCATAGTTCCTGGGGCAGGAAAAGAGCTCAATACATAGATAATAAAGGAAGGAATGGCTGTTTGTGATTATTGGCCTTTTGTTTTGTTCTGGGTGTTGTGGGATTGCTTCTGCCTTGCCAGTGCAGTCCCAAATCACCCCAAAGGTCTTTCCACTCCAGTGTAACTTGGGGGCTCTCTGAAGATTAGCTTCTATATCTATGATTCTACTGTAAATTAAAGTAAGGATTTTCATAGCTGATGAATTGAATATATTCTATAAATGCATTTCTTTACAGAATTCACAAAGGTCCTTTAAATAGTAAGCTCTAATTGCATATTTAAAATGAATCTACTGTGTAAAATGAGATGTACCAGTGTATTATGTGTAGCATAAAATATAGTTATTACTGGATATTTACAATTCTATTGGCTAATAAAGATGAGACCTGATACCCTGAGAAGATAAAATGTCTTTGATGGGCTCTGAGTAATAAAATATATTTCACAGGTTTATAAAGAAATGGATATTCTTTTCAAATAGTAAATACTCACATGCACTAAGCCAGTCCTTTTATAACATATATTCCCTAGAGCATAGAAAACATGGCAGCTCTTCCCATTGCTGGAAGAATGTGTGGTTACCTTGGCAACAGCATCTTAGTTTCTGCTTCCAAGTACCACCTGGTGATTTCAAGTCTTACAGCTGTGCAGCATCTATATTTCCATTGAGGAAATAAAATGCATTCATGCATCATCTCCTGGAGTATTTAAGAAGAAACAAGCTTGCAAATTTGTGGAAGGAAGAAAAGAAGAAACATTACATGCCAGCAGAGCTGATTGAGGTTTAAAATTCCCAACTGTAGTCTTGGAAGCATGCCCAAAGCAGCCAAGACCACCACATTAGGGCTTAAGATAGTGAGGCAGATTGCCCCCCAGAACTTTCAGTGTTCATATAGGCTCAGCAATCTATGAACATTTTCTTATCCCTTACTTGATATGTATACTTTTAAGTGGAAATTGGCACTTTCCATCTTAACAGGCATTTAGACAAAAACAATTGTGCTTCATCACTGTGTAAAGTAGAGATATATGAAGAAAATTGTGTCCTTGGTTTCATGCTTGTTTCTCATTGCTTCTAATTTTACCCCAAGTCGTGAGGGTTTCCTTAAATCTAGTCATATTTAAAAAAACAAATCTCTTAATTTCTAATCAAATGAGTCCTGTGGAACTGAAATCGATTTCCATTCATGTATGAGTTTGTCAGGATTAACCCAACTACTATGTATAATCATAAAGCTTTAGTGAAAAAAATAAAAAAACATGAGTCCTTGGGAATTTCTGAATTAGGTAGATAAGTACTTAGGGGAGGAATAGTATTGCTGGGCTGCAGGGGGACAACAGGCTGGGGACTGATGGACAGAGAAAGAGGAATATGGAGAATAAGAACAACTAGCTTAAGGTGTATATTTAAAGTTTTAACTTTCCTTTTTCCCAATTATTATGATTTCACAAGCATATAGAGAAAAAAATGAGAACAAGAGAAAAAAATTGCTGAAGATGCTAATATTGTTAATCTATTGGAAAATTTCTTTTAGTCTTGTTTATGCATTTTTTCACCTTTATGCTGCATTTTAGAAGAGCTACTCAAGTTTCATCCACATCACAATTGATTTTCTGCAGAGCTAATTATGGTCTTTACTGCTTCAATGGAGTACTTTAATTCTGGGGTGACATTTTGTGTTTTCTTGCATTTTTTCTTATTCCAGTGACTTTTTGTTTTTTTTCTCCTTTCCTCTTAATCTATTCATTCTTGAATTTCTTTCATCTTATTTCATAGTGATTATATTTCCATACACCTCTGTTTAGTACACCTAAGAGAAGTTGTTCAGAAGTTTCTTTAATTTTGTAGAGTCTTTTTGGAGGTATCATGTTGGTTTCATCCTGTCTCATCCTTGGACAAGGAGATGTCTTTTTCAGTCCTATGTAAATAAGATGTTCAGAATGTCCCTAGCACTGTCCCCTTGCATTCTGACAACTTCTCCGTCTCTGAACTAAATATTAAAGGCTGTTTATGTGTACAACCTCTGTTCAATTTTCAGGGCTTAAGATTTCCTCTTACTTCATAAATACCTGCATCTCTTTGCTATGTACCAGATGCTGTTGTAGGTGCTAAGGATATGACAGTGGACAAACCAGTTATATAAAATAAGTGAACTTATGATTGCATAATGTAGATTATAATACAAAACTTTTGGTGAGAGAGATAGGAAGTTAAAGAGGCAGTTACTTTCTAAAACTGCCCACAGTGGATTTTATAAAAAAGACTCATAAGCCAGGTGCAGTGGCGCACGCCTGTAATCCCAACTTCTTGAGAAGCTAAGGCAAGAAGATCACAATTTTAAAGCCAGCTTCAGCAACTTAGCAAGGCCCTAAGCAACTTCAGTGATACCCTGTCTCAAAATAAAAATGAACAGAGCTGGGAATGTGGCTCAGTGGTTGAGTACCGCTTGGTTCAGTCCCCTGATTGAAAAAAAAAGGGTAATATTTGAGCTGCCAGAATTGAGATGAGTTCTCTGGTTATCTGGAGATAACCAGTTATTCTCAGAAGAAAAATCAAAGCTATTCTAAGGCTTTCACTTTGATTCAGAGCAAGATGGCACACCATTCTAGGGTTCTTTGTAGAATGATGTTCCAGACACCAAATGAATCAAGTGTTTTAAGAAAAAGGGTGTGATGGAGTCTGCCAGGGGTTGCTGACAGGGTAAGTAAGGGAAAACCTGATAACTGACTATGGGAGATAGCAACATTTAGATCATTGGCAACTTCAACAAGAACAAATGTGATGAGGTAATGAGGGTGAAAGTTGTTTTGGACAGATCCCAGCAGGAATGAGACAGGAGCGGGATTAGCAGCAGAGTAGACACCACATGTGAGTCGAGTTTATCTCCAAAAGGGAAGAGAAACCAGGTGGTAGCTAGAGTAGGATATGAATCAAGGAGAGTCTGACTTTTTTAAAATGGGAGAAATGATGATGGCACATTCATATGCTGGGGATGGTCCAGTAGATGATGATAACACAGTGATGAAAGAACAGAAGAACAATGGCTGGGGCAAAGCCTTTAGGTAGGTGAGGAGGGGTGGCCTCCAATGCACAAGTGTCAGGATTAGTCTTATTAAAAAGTATGGACCTTTCATTTGTGTCTATAGGAAGGAGACTGGGTATGTGGGCACAGAGGCACATTCATGGTATGGGAACACAGGCATTCACTCAGTGTGGCTCAGCTGGACTCTCACTGGCAGTTGGAACATTTGGCAGATGAAGGTACAGTCTGCTATTCTTTGAGCTGTGTGCAGCAACGCACTGCATGAAGGGCCAGGCCTCTGCCTCCCTCCCAGCCACACACAGACATATTTGCTCTTCCCAGGCTTGTTTTTGACCTTACCACTTGGTTTTGGTAAAGTACGCATTGCCTTTATGTCCATCCTGTAGTTTATAGAAATTGTAAACTTTCAGGTCAGACTGGTCTGGCCTCAAAAACTGAGGGTTGCGCACTGATAAGTGATGAGCAGGGAAATGAACACCGACTATTTCTGGGTCCTTCCACACTGTAACCAGGTTAGATCAAGGAAACAGGGAAAGGTATTTTACTTCCAAAGACTCTGAGATTCATTGCCTGTCTCTTGCTCTTGTCTGCACTGAAACTCTTTTAGCCTAAGGGATAATTGTGCAAATGCTCAGCTCATTCAGGTGCATGGGGTGCCTTTACCAGATGGAGGGGAGCTCCAGGTGTGTGCAATGTACAGATGGCCTCATTATTCCATTTGCTGAGTAAGCACTAAAGCCTTTGAAGGACTATGTTCCATCTGTGCTTGCTTCCTTCACCTTTAAGGTACCACACAAATCTTTCTTTTTGCTCTTCAGAATTGGGGAGAAGCAGAGTTTTGTGCTCATTCAATTGCCCCTTATTTAGAGCATTTTTGAACTAAAATAAATCATTCCAGAACTTCTAGTCTCCCTCTTCATATCCAATCTGCCTTCTTCAGTTGCTTCTGTTGACATCTCAGGCACAACATTTTAGAATTTTTCTACCTAAATTTTCTACCTAATTTTCTGTCTCTCACTCTCTGTCTCTCTCTGTTTCTCTCTCTCTCACACATACACACGTACACATATGTATCTGCTTTCTTCTGTTTTGGAAGAAAACTTTAAGTGGAATGGTGTGAGGGCTTATCCTAGAAAGAGCTTTCCCTGCTATTCCAAGGGCTGTCATGGTGCTTATCACGTGGGGCCACTGGAGGTGGGGCTTCAGCATGCATCTGGCAGTTAATGCTGTTCATAATGCATTCTTCTCAAAATCTGCTACTTTATACAAGGTGAGCTTTATGTTTTAAGTGGCAGGTGCTTTCATCTAAATGTACAGAGTTTGTATGAAGTCTCCATAGACTATTTGTCCTTTCATGGCTATTTAGTTCAAACTCCTAATTATAATGGAGGAGTTATCAAGGTTCAGATGTATATATGAAGGAAAGGGGTGTTTCAAGTACTGATATAGGACTCAGGGGAGTATAAGTAGATGACACTTAAACATGTCTTAAAAATTAAAGTTTAGGCTAAAATACTTAGAAAAATTAAATTTTAGAGTATTTGAATATGTATATACAAACTATTTTCAGAGCAATACACTGACACACCTACTAGAAAATATCTTCGAATGAAAGATGTTCAATTCCATCCCTTTGCAGAAAGTTTTGCAGGGGTTCTCAGTTGCATTTGCTACACTTTTCAATCTCTTGCCCACAAGGCCTCATTCCTTTGTGGAAATGCCTTGGCCTGGGGATGAGAAAAATCAGTCATTTCCAAGGGTGAGACGATAGCTTTATTAACATTTCCATATATGCTGATTGTGTGCGGGGGTGAGGGGCAGGGTGGAGAGTTAGGCAAAAGCTAGAATTAGTCATATGAATTATAGGCTTGTTTGGAATCTGGGCCACTCCTGCCCTAATCAGTGCCAGTAAATCCTACAGACAGCTTCAACACCGCCACTCTGTTTCTGTCCCACTTGTATAAAAGTCCACGCCAAGGTACAAACCACAATCCTCTCTTTCTTGGCTTTTCATGCAAAAACTATTTTAGAATAAATTTAAATGTCAAACCTTCAAGAACTTTGAACAGAGGAAGCTTCAGCTCATTCAGTTCACAGTCTGGCTAAAAAAAAATTTAAAAAAAACTTCTGATGAAAGTATTAAAATTTTAAGAGGTCTGTATTTTTTACTGAATTTAAGTTCCAGAGAGAAACAAAATTGCTATGTTGAAGGAAGAGGATAAAAGAAGAAAAACAGAAAAACATAAACATCAATAGCAGTACTTTGAAGCCCAAGAGAGGATCAGAGTCCCTATGAGTGAATCATTGGCAATGGCTGCTTTATGCTGTATGTCAATAAATAGTCTCCACACATTTATAATATTCAACATGGATCTAAACAGTCATAGACATAAAATGCCATCCCAGACAGACATTCATGAATATACACATAGAACACACTGCTGAAAGAACTTGGTGCAAATATTTTATTATGTACACATTTCAGGTTAAACACACTTGCAGTGTTCATAGCCTGAGCAATGAAAAGCACATTTTTAATCAGTCCTAGATGGCAGAAAAACTTCCTGCAGAAGCTCTAGAACGTTGATTTTTTTTTCATTTAACAGATGTTCATTGAAAATAGGAGACAGGAAATTACGTGACATGTCTCTAGTTTCAAAGAGTTTAAAATGTGGTAGGAATCTTTAGGAGAGTTTGGTCATCAGAGAATTTAAGAGAACTTTCATATACCTAGATGAGAAAGCCATAGAGGAATAGGGAGGCCAAAGTAGTGATTCCAGAATTACAAAGTGAAAAAGAATGTCCACATAACCTAAACACTGTATCCATGTATCTTCCAACTTTTGCACAAAATGTCAGTGATTTGGTACTTGGGTCTAAGACTTTATATTTTAAAATTGGTGCAGTTACATGGTTAATGTGTAGTAATAATTTATTTACATTTTTTCTCCTCTGCTAGAAAATAAGCACTCATATAGGATTGCATTTTGTTTTATCTTTTATTCAAATTGTTTTCTGTTCAGCATTGTGCTTGTGATACAGAAGGTCCTACACCTGTTGTCTGCCCACGTTAGTGTTTAGGTGTTAGGTAAACATGGCATCTTACAAATGTTGATTGTTTGAGTGACACTCTCAAGATTTTTACCATAGATGTTTACCACTTGTATTATTATATAAGATAATGATTTTTAGTGATAAAGAGTATTAATTAATATCAAATTTCACAGTGAGCATATTATTTTCATTCCATTTTCTCTCAGTTCAACTTTGTGCCAAGGAGAGTTTGCAGTTTAGTTCTGGTGTAGGTATCTTTAATATCCCTCTTACAGTTGGAGACTTCCCTTGTGTACATAGGCAGCAGTATTTGGCTACAGCTGAATAACATTGCTTTGTTTCTTTTTTCATTGTTTTGTTTTATGGCGAGTGATACAAATTTTCTACTTATGGAAGTGACAAAAATTTATTTTAACATATACTTAAATTAAAAATAGAGTTGATGTAAAGGAAAGCAGCACACCATTCATCTATTTTGTGTATCAGTTCCCAAATCATGGTGGTTTAAAAAGCAGTGACTTATTAGGATTCTGTGGGGTGGCTGGGCTCAGCAAGTGAGCATGTTATTTTCATTCCGTTTTCTCTCAGTTCAACTTTGTGCCAAGGAGAGAGTTGCAGTCTGTAGGGGTCATTCCTGTGGCTTGGGAGCTTCACTGATACATGATAATTCTACTTGTTGTTTTGGTTGGAAGGGATTTGTCCTCTCTAAATTCATATGTTGAAACCCAATACCTGAGGTGATAGTGTTAGGAGGTGATAGTTCTAGGAGGTGATGAGGTCACGAGAGATCTGCCCTTGGGAATAGGATCAGTGCCCTTATAAAAGAGGGCTAAGCCTTCTGCCATGTGTGGATGAAGCAAGAAGATGCCATCTATGAGGCAGGTCAAGCCCTCACTAACACTGAATCTTTTTTTTTTTTTTTCCTTTGTTGTAGGTAAACAGAGTATTTTATTTTTATGTGGTGCTGAGGATCGAACCCAGTGCCTCACACATTCTAGGCGAGCACGCTACCACTGCGCCACAATCCCAGCCCCAACACTGAATCTTGATAGCACCTTGATCCTGGACTCTCCAGCCTCCAGGTTGTGAGCAATATTCTGTTGTCCGTATATTACTCAGGTTTTCTGTTATACCAGCAGAAACAGATGAAGATACTTGTTTGTCTGCAACCCAGCAGGGGTGGCCAGGATGGCTGTGACTGGCTGAGCCCTCTTTGCTCCTCAGGGTCTCTTCTCATTGGGGAGTCTGATGTGGGCATTTTTACATTATGGCTGGATCCCCAAACTGCCAAGTCTCTTAAGACCTAACCCTGGAAGTCACAATGCATCACTCCTGCTACATTTTATTATCAAAGCAGGTGACAGGACAGGGCTAGATTCAAGGGAAGATTCATTAACCTCCCATATCTTTGGGAGGTTAATGGCTCGTGTGTTCAAGGATAGCAGGAATCTTTAGTGAAGATTTTATGAACAGTCTACACAAATGGTAGTTAAATAATAGGACGGGTTGTAGGAGATGTGATAAAACTTGCAAGAGTGTTATTCAAATGACTGATGTTTGGAAGGTGTTGCATGAGCCTGGCACCTGGATATCACACTGGACACTCAGTGGGCAGTTTTTAGTATCTTGTGAATACTAATCACAGTGTTAGACACCAAGATGTTTAAAGACAGGTTATAAGATGACGCAAATCTGGTAAGGGAGGCAGGTATGTAAATAAATAGGTTTAACACAACAAACATGATGCATGTTACAACAAAGTGTTTGAAATAATTACTGACATTTTATGTGAAAGTTTGAGTGCATGTGGATTTTCTTGGGCCCAAACTTTTATAACAGATCTCAAAAAAGTGTGAAACCCTCAAAGGACCTAAAAAGCACTGAAGAGACACACAATGGTGTGAAACAGAGAGATCAAAGCTATTATCTTGGGGGTGGGGAGGGTGAGGAAAAGGCTTCACAGCTGTGGGAGCACTCACAGATGGCAAGCAGCATGATAGAGGGGCAAGCATTGGCTGGAGTCAGAAGCCAATCAGATGTGGGGAGGTGAGATGGGCGTGGGAGAGGCAAGGGGAAGGTGGTGATGGGCGATAGGAATCTGTGAAGG
Source organism: Xerus rutilus (assembly GCA_028644305.1). Lineage (NCBI taxonomy): Eukaryota > Metazoa > Chordata > Mammalia > Rodentia > Sciuridae > Xerus > Xerus rutilus. The sequence goes on along the minus strand of CM053403.1, from coordinate 63,197,931 downwards.
GGAGAAAGGTGGGGAAAGTTAATTCAAGGATGATTGACTTTTTCTAGCTGGGGGACAATGGTAGACAGTAAGAGCGGATTTTCTGGGACCTTATTTTCAGAATTAATCTTGTCCAAGTTGTATTTGAGATGTCCACGAGATAAACCAATTAACAGTCAGAAATGCAGATCTGGAGCTTCCTACCTGTTCTGGGCATGTTTATAGAAACTGGATGAAAGCAGTGAATATCCTAAGAGAGTTTATAATGCTCCACTGTGGTTGGCAGGCGTGGGAGGGGAAGGTGCCAGAGAAGGTGACAGTATGTAAATAAGTTAAAAGGAGTTTTATCTAATGGTAAGTGTGAAGAATAAAATAAGTCTAATTAGTGGGATAGAAAGGGTTGGGCAGCTGCTTTATCTAGGATTGCGTGGAAATTGAAGGCAGCTTTTTGAAATACAACTTAGAGTTGGAAAGGATGCTGCTCTCTCTTTTAGCTTAATTAAGTAGGAAAATTATACTAGCAAGAGATTAAACTTTGCCTTTTAAGATAGTCCCTCCCAGAGACCAGATCATTGTGAGTGACTCTTCCCTCACCACCTCCATCCACAGACATCTGAATCTTCCCTCTCTAGTGTCAGAATAATACAGAGCAGATAATGATTGCAAATGAAAATCCATTCTGGTGGCTAGGACACCAGAGTGCAATACTGTGAGGGAGGAACCATGAGATGGGGAGGGAGAATGGTTGGAAAAGAGTAGAGGAGGAGTCACTTGCTGAGTACTGAGGGATGGACACAATCTGGGATTGGGCCCCACTCCCATAGTTATTACCTGGGAATGAGGTACCTTGTCTAGTGATGCCCTTCTTAATTCCTTGCATACTTTGGATGTTGTCCAGCATGGATTGCATCATTGTATGGGATGGATTACATCACTTGAACTTGAGTGAAGAAGTGATTGTCTAATACTCTGGGTTTTAGGTGAGCCTATTTGAGCCTATTGTAGGACACAATCTTTTATTCTCATCCATCTGCACATGTCTGGATCCCTCTGGTGGGCAAGATCAGATGAGAAAAGAATGTCTCTGGGCCAAGCCCTGCCAGAGAGATGTTGTCTTCAGATTATTCTACTCCAGACTTGCCAAAGTAAGGATATGTTCCATTTTTAGGAAAATTGGATATTAAATTGGTTATTAAATGTTATATTAAATTATTCTGATTTTTCATTTACTCATCTCTGAACGCATTTCATCCTCCTTGAAAAATATGGACAGTGTTAAGTAATTGGTCTATTTCAGTGATTCTGATCCTATGACTTTGCCAAGATGTCTCCTAAGGGGAGGATACATTTAGTTCAATATATTTGTTGAAATTATAGGATCCCATGAATAATACCTTTTTTGATCAGATCATATAATCATTTTAGAGCATGTAAAGGTGTCAAATATTAGGTGGGCAAAAAAGAATTTAAATGATTGGATCTATTATTGTTTTTCGACCTTAGGTAAAATATCATTTCAAAGCCATAGTCTCTGAATGTTACTAGATGCTGAGGGCGGAATAAGTGAGTGGTGTGCCAGCTTACCTGCCACACAGCTCAAGGCCTTGATGAGAAAAGAGGTTTGGATTTGGATTTTTTTTAGACTTATTTTTCTGTCATTTACTATTATTGCTGGCTTCAACCTATAACTGGGGTTATTCAAAATACAAATATTATCAGAGAAGAACTAATTCACCAAATACAGGAACTGTATCAGACTCTAAAATGCTAAAAAGTACACTTTAAAGAAAAGTTGGAAGAAATTTGGAATTACTGGTATGGTGTTGCTGTTTCCCTTATCCCATTGTTTCTGATTTTGCCTATTTTAATCATGATGAAAATCCATGAATTTAAATCAGTGGCATGTTTATGATTCTTGGTCATGTTTTCTGGTTATTAATATTCTAGAGGTGGCAAGGACATTTTCAACATAAAGTGCCTCCAAATGAAGACCTTCCAGGAGTCCCAAAGTGTTAGCACTGGGCTGGGCTGTCCGTTCCCCAGCACAGACTTACAGTGGGGACCTGAACTCGGGATAAGGTTGATGGCAGAGACTAGTAGTACTGCTGCTGTTAATAGTAATACAGATGGTAGTTAGCAATGCCTTTTGTGTCTTGTTTTCTAGGAACTATTCTAAGCTCCTTCCATACATTAGCCAATTTAATCCCCACAATAGCAATGGATATCATTACTAACCTCCTCTTATAGGTGAGGAAACTGAGGCCCAGAGAGGTCACATAGCTACTAAGTGAAGGGGTTGGGATAAAAATCTGGTGCTGATGGGTGAATGACACTGATAGTAAAACTGAAAAAGACATGATTTTTCTGCAAGATGAGGAAGATCACATGAAATAAGCTGCTACATTTTTGAAGTCACTATACACACTAAAAGGGCCAATGTCAACCTCTCAGCCCTAGGTATTTCAGCTGCCCAGGCTGGGTCTCACCTCTATGAGAAAGGAACCCTAATGGGACAGAGGCTTTGGGGGCTGCTCCTGAGACTCTTCTCACCAACATGCATGCATCCTAGAATAATGCTGGAAGGATGGTTAAGGACCACTGAACTCGTTTTACAGAGAGGGCCTTAAGGTAGCACATTACATTACTGTGTCAGTGATAGGGACACTTTCTTTTTTGGGTCCTGAGAAGGGAGACATTTTTCAGGGGGGCAGGATCTGGAACCCCACTTATTTAACCTTATATCCTTGACAGGAATCACAAAGGTAAAAGTTAGGATAAAAGAGAAGAGATAATACCAAATTTTATGGAGAAACATGTGAACAGGAAGGAGACCTTCAGGCGGGATTTATTTATAGTTCTGTGGAGACTCTATGGACCTGTGTTTATGAGTAGGGAGTATTCAGGAACTATGATGTTTAAATTCCTTTAATGTTCTTAGTTGGTGCTCAGGAGGATTCATTTGTTTACTTTTCATACTGATGCTATTAGGAAAAATCAGAAACTTCCAAATATCTCATTGATGCACAGAAATTCTTGCTGGCACCTCTTTCTGAATGCTTCTACCTGGGCATCCCTTGGTGCTTCACATTTTGGACAAGAGATCCTGACTCTTATCTGACACCTGTGTGTGGACTGAGGCTCCACTCAGGCATGATGGAGAGAAGGAATCCCTATTGCTGCCAGCGTTTTACCCTAGATCTCTCATTACTGTGACCAGGAAATTATTCCTTTGTCACTTCCTAATTATGCCTCTGGGTACTTTATGGTAGGGGTGACATTTTTCTCTTGACAATATTATAGTATAGAACTGTCCTTGTAACTGTTTATTGCTTTTAATACTATGAAATCTCTTACAAGATATGTAGAGTTCCATAAACATATGTTGATGGCACTCTTTTATCCATCATGAAATGGTCAAGGTCACAGACAATGTGCCAGAGGAAGGAAGACAGTGAACACACTATTATAAATAGATGTGCAGCTCGAGAATGACCCTGTCAGACATGGGGACATTAGTTGGCAATAAGGAAGGAAGTGATGAAATACAATAATAATTTTGTTTATCTAAAGGAAAGTTTCCAGATGTGTGCCAAATGTTTGCCATTGTATTTAATCTGATTGGCATCTTAGCATGTTAGAGGTTTAAACATGTATCATTTTTTACTGTAATGAAAAGTGAATTAAAAGATAAGAATGGAACCAAAGTGCAGTTCGCATAGTCATAAGTTAGCATATCATGTAATTTTAACTTAAGAACTGTAATAAAACATATAAGAACAATATCCTCTAAATTTTTTCCCTCTGAACTTTTAAGAACATATGCATGGGATACCACCATTTTAAGTACTATTGAATTTCTTGGACTTTTGAGCCCTCATTCATCATAAGCAGAAGAAACACCTGAAAGGTATGCAGGTTTTGTTATTTGGTGCCTAAAAATGTCTCCAGGCATTGGTTTAGATTTGCCAGTATATGGGTTGATAATTTGTGCTTATAATACCTCAAAACTCTCAGCACCAGGGGAGAGAGAAAGATAACAGAAAATAGTATTGCTTTTGATCAGCAAGCAGCATCAAAAGTAATGACCATAGCATTAGTTGTGTGTCCTTACACACTAATCTTAATTCTTGTGTAGAAAGGTGTTATTATAGTCATATAAAGGGTCAAGAGTTCAGGCACTCAGGTTAGACCTTGGATAAGTTAATTAATTCCTCTCTGAGTGGTAATTTTCTCATCTGTAAAGGAAGAATATACTTTAATAATAATAGTAATTATTATTAATTATTTTAAAGTTTTTTCCTGAAGATTAAATGAATAATGCATATAAAACACTTTTCACAATCCACAATGCCTGTTTTATGATTGCTAGTTATTATAATCTCTATCCTTGTTCCAGATTTTAGATGAAGAAGTTCAGGCTCAGAGATTCAGAAAACTGGAAAATGGAAAGCAGGAATGGAGCACAGAGGTATCTGACTCTCAAATCTCTGCTGGTTTTTGCACTACCTTATTGCATTAAGGAATGTTGCTGTGTGGGAAAGAAACATGTGGGAGTGGGGTTCAGCCTTTGGGCCAGGAATATAACATTGGGTAAAGGTGACAAGGACATGGGGAAAAGTTGTTATTTCTAGTTGGGACTCCGGGGTGTCAGATGTTGCCTCTGATTGGCGCTGTTCTCCTTCTGCATCTCCTGATAGTGTTGTCTTTTCCATGTATCATGATTCCCCAACCCTAGGAAAATGTTCAATGGAGAAGACAGGTTTCATTGAACATGTTTAATTTTTTTTTTAAATTTTTTTAAACTTTTATTTTATTTATTTATGTATTTTGTATGTGGTGCTGAGGATCGAACCCAGTGCCTCACATGTGTGAGGCAGGTGCTTTACCACTGAGCCACAACCCCAGCCCGAACATGTTTAATTTTATGGATTAAAAAAAAGAAGTGAAGAGGGCTAACCTCCCAGCCAGATATCCACTGCCATCCCTTTTATGTTGTATAGCCTGGATGCTCAGCTTGTCTATACAACTCTAGTCAATTTACACAGCTTCATCTGTAGCATCTTGTGGAACAGACCAAATAAGTGCTATTCTCAAATGAGAGTCATTACGGGCAGAAACATAACAGTTACTGTGGCCTTCTATCTATTTAGTTCCTCTTGTGCCAAAGTGTAAGCATTTGTGCTATGCAATTCTCTACCCCCTGCAATACATTGAGAGGGAAGATGCTTTTTAAAAAAATAGTATTTATTCTACTTAGGTATACATGACAGCAGAATGCATTTTGATTCATTGTACACAAATGGAGCACAACTTTTCATTTCTCTGGTACATGATGTAGAGACACACCATATGTGCAGTCATACATGAACCTAGGGCAATGATGTTCATTTCATTCCACCAGGGAAGATGCTTTTTAAGGTTAAAGATTTATTTGCATGACATCAAGTCATTCTTGATTTTGCACTCTGGTCTTTTAAAGTGTTTATAAGAATGACATTTTTCGGTCGTATAATCTCTTGGTAGGCATTCATGAAATCATCTCTTCATTGGTATTTGATTGCTTTTCCCTCTGTGTTTCCATCTCTTGGATTTTCCCTTATGTGAGATTTGGTTGTTTACATGTTTGTTGTCTTTTGATGGGGTATAAACTTCTTGCAGGCAAAAATAGAGACAGCGTCCTTTTTACTTACTCTGCATTGAGTACAGTGCACTTCTTAGTAAATATCAGAGCACATAGTTAAAAGGATCACTGTATACTAATTTGGACCAAACTTTGTTGCCCACTACCTGACAAATGAATGAAAAGAAGGGAGCACATAGTTTTGACTTTAAGAGATATAAATGATTTTTCAAATTTGGGTATCTTTGGCAGTTACTGATACCAGCATAGGTGTGGAAGTGATGGAAAAGGAGAGAAGAGGGTAAAGAAGAAGAAAGATGCAGAAAGGACCTGACAATAAAACAGAAGGACTAGGGTAGGTAGGAAACACATTTGACATCACCAATTATTTCTTCTAATTCCTAACCCATCTTGGGTCAGTAAGCTTTACGATTTCTTCAGCTACAAATGTCCTCATTTATTGTTTTTGTAAAGCTTGGATTTCACTGGGCTCTCAAGCCGGAAAGAAATGGGAGTTAAAACTATTTAAGCAGTGAAAAGAATGTCACTATCTTTCCTCTAGACAGGTCAAGAGTTCTAGTATTAGCATGGAGTTTGCGATGTAAATCTGAATATCAGATCTTTCAGGACCAGAACAATTGATAGGGTGGTTGAGAGAGGTGGAGGAAGTGGGTTCCATTGAGTAATTTGGAATAATTATGTAGTAAGGCATATGTTAATTTGGGGGAATTATATATAGTATATCCAGAGGAAGCCTGAGGTATACCCACTTACCATATAAGTAAATGTAAATTTCAATTGATTTCAATGGGTCAAACTTTTTTTTTTTAAATTTTTTTAGTTGTCAATGGACCTTTATTTTATTTTATTTATATGTGGTGCTGAGAATCGAACCCAGTACCTCACATATGCTAGGCAAGTGCTCTACCACTGAGCTATGATCCCAGCCCACTGGGTTGAACTCTTGCATGAGCAATGTTTTGGAATTAGTGGTCTTTCTTTCCTTTCTTTCTTTTTTTAAAAATAAATCCTCTTTCTTGATTCATTTTCCTCTGATGTCTTCCTGGACTAACAGAAACAAGAAGAGCAGGAAAAAGGGCACGCCTGGTCTTAAAAAGGAGCATAAACAATTTCCTAAAGGTAGGCACTAGAACAATAGCCTTGGATTCTTTCACTCTAGAAGGAAAAACGTCTCCAGACTTACTTCTGCCACTCGTGGTACTTTTAGAAATATCTTTATTTAAATTTAGTTGTTTATACTTATTATTATGACTTCAATAAACAGGTTGCTTTGGGTCTCCCAAACCTTATTGTAAACAGAATAGCTTTATTTCATAGAGCTCTATAGAAATTAAGTATCAGCATATGTTTCTTGTGTAGATACATCTCCAAAGAGAAAAGAAGGTATATGAAAGAAAGAAAGAAAGAAAGAAAGAAAGAAAGAAAAAAAGAAAGAAAGAAAGAAAGAAAGAAAGAAAGAAAGGAGGGAAGGAGGGAGGGAGGAAGGAAGGAAGGAAGGAAGGAAGGAAAGAAAAAGAAAGGCATGAGTAAGGAGGAAACATTTTTTAAAAGGTGAAACATTAATTACCTTTGATTGATACATCTGATTTTTTTTAAATGTTTATTTTTTAGTTGTAGGTGGACAGAATATCTTTATTTTATTTTTATGTGGTGCTGAGGATCGAACCCAGTGCCTCCCGCATGCTAGGCGAGCACGCTACCACTGCGCCATAACACCAGCCCCGATACATCTGATTTTTGTTTTAATGGAAAGAACACCAGCTTCTTATTCCTAGAGATAAGCAGTTCAGTTGGCTTGTTCTGCACACACAGATGATGGTCTTTGCTGGTCCCCTGCCAGCATTTCAGTGTTAACTGTTTCTGGACCATGGTCCAGAATGCAGCATTCCACTCATGTTCCCGGTGTATTCCATCGGTAATTCTTTCTGTCATTTAGTTTCCAATTTGCTTGAAATAGTATTATTTATTCCAAAGTAGGACGTTGCTGTGTAGCCAGTGACAGGTTCTGCAGTTCCATTATTACAGAAAATGCTTTCAGTGTAGTATTAGAGAATAAAATGCTGACAGGTGGAAGTTGAATAAAGCCAGCAGCATGCACAGATGGCAGTGCAAACATATTAACTCGATTTGCTTTGGGTGTGCTTTGTATTTCTAGGCTCTTGTGAAGGTGGTAAAAGGCAATCATAAGCAAGGTTCTTTTTAATCCACACTTGTGTGAGAAGGAAACCTAGAATTTCATGTATAGTGGTTTGGTTTCAATATTTTTTCCATTTTCCCGTATAATCTATTCCCCAACTTGCTAAAAAGTAACACAGAAGGTCCTAAAAATTAATGAACTGGTCCAAAGTTTGGGTGCAACCCAGTTTATTGCTTCTTCTTACTATGTTCAGCATTGAGGCTTCAAAGATGGTAAGTGCATCCATTATTCCTGATCTCACCAGGTTCATAGTGCAGCCAAGAGAGACAAAGACTAAAAAAGCATCAGCTCAGGTTAAGACATTGTCTATGCTTCACAGTATTTTTGGGAGAAATGAACCCAATGCTAGACTTCTTAAGCAATACTATCAATCTATTTCAGTAATAAATGGAGATGGAAATCCACAAGAATTAGAGAAGAGAGGGGAAATTTAGTGGTGGATGCTGTATAAGAATTTTAAGAGAGTGAAGGGAAGTTTTCCTTTTAATTTTTATATGGAAAAATTTCAAACTTACAGGAAAAAAATAAAAAAATAGCACAATAGGTCTCCATAGATTCTTTACACAGCTCCACCAATTGTTAATGTCTTGACAATTCATTTGTATTATCTCTGTGTATAATTTTTTGATCTGTACAAGTAAGTGACAGTCATCTTGTGGCTTCTCCCCTCAGTTGTTCAACATGCATGATCACATTCAGGGAATAAGCAACACCTTCATTATAATGCTGTCTCTTATAGAATCACATTCAGATTTTCCTAATTGCTCATGAGTTGACCAAGGGTCACTTGTGCCATTAGCTGTTGTGACTCTTAGTCTCTTGGGATTTATATTTTCGTTTTGCTTTGTTTTATGACATTGGATTTCTGAAGAGTTTTGGCTGGTTGGATTGAAGATTGTCTCATATGTTGGGTTCATAGGTTAGATTGTCATGAATAGAATTGGGATAAACATTTTTTTTTGGCAAGGATCCCCCATACAGATGTTGTTACAGTATGACAGATTTAAATCTAGAGTTTATGGGCTTCATAGGTTTATATGTGTATATATATCTATGTATCCCACTGGGAATAAGGTTTTAGTTTTTAACCAACTTTTCAAAGATTTCTAGATATTCAGAGTCCTTAAAAGTGAGAATGGGGAAAAGGTAAAGTAAGTTATTATTAGTAGGATGCAAATAGGTATTCAGTCTACAAATTGAAAATTTAAAAAATTTAAAATATAAAATGTGAAACCTTAAATTTTCTTAAATCATTAGATTTTATGTGTATTTTAAACATAGTATTTTTTAAAGTAATGCATATACATGATAAAAATATAACTAATATCCAGATATTACAGTAAATAGTGTTCCTTTGACTCCAGTTCTCCAGGTCTTCTGTCCTTCTTGGCAGAAGAAACCTGTATTCCCAGTTTCCTGAGTATCCCTCCAGATATTCTGTGCATAGGTATGTATAGATGTGTACATGGGAACTTCATTTATTTTACACAAATGGGAGAATTTTATGCTGGAGGTGTGCCCTAAGTGAAGCTGAGTTGCATTAAGTCCTCCCAAAGTACTTGACAAAGCAAAGATTTAAAAAATGAACCAAAACAAAGCCAGAGGGATTTAGCACTAGGGACCCACATGCCATTCAGCAATGACTGAGCAGAAGACTGACACATGGAGTATTTTGTTCCTTCATCTTTAAAAATATTATTTCTAGTTTTTATTATTTTATTGTGGTAAGAACATTTAACATGAGATCTACTCTCTTAACAACCTTTTAAATATACAGTAAAATATTAACTACAGGCACAATGTTGGATAGCATCTCTAGAGCTTCTTAGTCTTGTGTAATTAAAAGTTTATATGTGTTGATTAGAAGCTCTCCATTTCTCCTACCCACCAGCCCAGGCACCCACCCTTCTCCTCTCTGACTACTTTACATACTTAACATAAGTGGAATCCTACAGTTTTTGGCTTTCTGTACCTGGCTTATTTCATGTAGCAGAATGTCTGCCTCATTCATCCCTATAGTAGTGAATGGCAAGAGTTCCTTCTTTATTTCAGGCTAGATAGGCCAGCTCTTTAAGTCTGTATTTATCACAAATGTGGCTCATAAATGGAAGCAGCTTCATCCATTGTGCAACTGAAGAACCAGCAAAGCCTTTCAGTGCCAAAGGAAACACCGAATCTGTGCAGCTCATAATGACAGAGGGTTTCTGAGTCTCCAGACTGGTACTGCCCTAAGGGGTTTCAAGGGTCACCTGGACTATATGCAGTTCCAGCCTTACACATGGACTTGAGGGCCCCATGTAAGGACCTCCTCTGCTCCTGGTTCAGCTCTGTTTTGCTTTTCAAAATCAGCAGGCTGTCTTGGTTCTTCCACTTTGGGGGTGGAGGGAGAGAAATAGATCTGCTTTATTCTTTTAAAGAACTACATGGACTGGGATTTATTCAAAAGCTGTCCTCTATTGAAGGATATTTAGTATGTAGGTTGTTTTCAGACTTGTGTCTCAACAATTATAAGATATCTCCTTTTAATAGTACATTTTGGGGATCTGAACCACCAAGTGACTATAGGATAACAAATAGAATATTTTTTCTGTGTTTATTTTAAAATATGGGGTTGATTTCCTTTTCTAGTTACTTTTGTATTGAAATAGTTTTGATCCTAATTTCTATGATATCAGTGTTGTAAAATTTGAGCTTATTTGAGCATAGTGTAAAAATACATTTAATGGCATTAGGACCCCAAAAGGTAACTTACCAAATATTTGTTTATTCAACAAATATTTCTTCTGTACCTTTATTTGCCAGGGATTACATTAAAGGTTTTAATACATTTCACATTTCCTAGTATTATTGAAATTCTGCTGAAATTTAGAACTATCCTTTAAGTTATTGACAATACATTATACCAGTGAGGTAGAGAAGCAGGGAGAGAAAATATTGTAACTTTATTTTAATGTATTTTCTAGATAGTACTAATAAGATCTGTAAATTCATTCATTCATTCTTTCCTCCTTTCCTCCTTCCCTCCCTCCTTTCCTTCCTTCCTTCCTTTCTTCCTAAAACAGTGATTAGACTGTGTTATGTCTTAATATTAAATGGTTTTGGAAGCCATGACTTCTAGATTTCTAGTATGAGGTTTTCAAAAATATTCTTGATTTAAGACTGCAAGCCTAATATATCTGCATAAAGGATTCCAGATATTTAAATGCACTGATATGCTTCCCTTAATTTTATAGAACAGAAAATCAGTTATAAACTTTATGCATCCAATTAACATTTATATATTAAAATCATTTTTTGTATGGATTATACATGCATATGATAAAAACTTTAAAAAATATACAAAAGGCATCTGGTTCTGTTCCCCAGAGTCAACCAATATAGCCAGTTTCTTCTGAGATGTTCTGTGAAGATACAGCAGTTATTAGGTGTGCATTTCTTTCTTTCCCTCCTTTTCTCTCTCCAATTTTAACAATTGGCATGATCAGTTCTTCCTTATTCCTCTTCTTATTTTTCCCTAGATGCTTTTTCCTGATTCTTATTACTTATTTAGTTTTATATAGGAAATTTAAAATCAGTTTATCTGAGTTGAAAAATTATCCTAATAATACACAATATTTTGTATTGTGTATTATTGGATACACAATATTTTTAAATTAACTTTGAAAGAATTGATGTCTTAATGTACTGAGTCTTTTAAAACAAAGACATTTACTTTTTACTTGCCTCAATCTTCTTTTTTATGACTGTTAAGTTAGTCTCAAGGAATTTTTTTTATCTTTTTTTGTTGTGTTTATGAATACAGTGATTCCTTCTATTACATCTTTAGGCTGTTGTTCAAATGTGGCAAGATTATTGATTCTCTGTATTATGTTTCTTACCTAATAATACTGGGTTGTTTTTCATAGTTGAATAGTTTTTCAGTCGATCTCTTGAGTTCTCCAGCTAAGCAATCATTTTATCTGCACATATCTCCACAATAATATTAAATAATGATGATTAAATTGTATAGCTAGGTTAACTTATTAGCACATTTTTAAACAGTTTCTCATATGCAATTGCTTGTGTATCAGATGTGTCAAGTTCGTGAAAATAAAACAGGATGAAATGAATTGGATACTGAGGTTAAGATTCACATTACTATTATGAGTAGCCTTTAATTTCAAAGTTTCTGTGCTCTTTAAAACTCACTATTCTTATTAATCTTACAATAAATACATGTTACAAATTTGAGCTGATAAAATATTCTAACGGAATATTGCTTTTACTACCTGCTGTTCATGTTGTAGATCCACAAAAGATTTCATTTGAAAACCAAGTTTAGTTGACAAGAAAAATGGAAACACTCCAGTGCAGTTCTCTTGACTTTCAGTTTATCGACATAGAACTTGTTATGGTACACCCAGAGTCAGTAGGTTGAGAGTCCCTGTCCTTTGTGCTGGAAATATCTACAGAGAGGGAATTTTAGATTCCTATACACGAAATTCCCAACAATACTGTTTGTCTACCTGTAACATATGGATTGTTAAGATAAAGCAGGATGGGAATCCCACCTACCCAAGCGAATGGTTCCTGTGAATATGAAGGAAATGATTCATTGACAACCCTTAAGACCTTGCCCAGAAAACACAGCTCAGTATTGTATCATCAGCATTGGAAAACAATGGGTCTGAGGAGCAAGGAAACGAGGAAACCAGTTGGAAATCAGCCCCTATCACTTTCTCTTATTAGTTTAATTATTTCTTTGCGTTAACAACCAACTGCCACTTGTGTTCTGTTTCACTGTTTTTGAGTATATTGTGGGAATCTTGGTTGGTGGTGAGGTCAGCGTCATCGCTCACTGCGCAGATGAGGGAGGGAAGGCTCACAGAGGCTCAGCAATTTGCCCAGGGTTGGTAGGCGGGAAGTGGAAAAGTCAGAAATTACCATATCTAGTTCTGTCTGGGAGGTGGAGGGCCTGGATTGTGTGATTTAATCTCTTAGAAACTCAGTTTTCTACTCTGTAGAATAACTGTACGATTCATTTTATAATATTGTTATAAAAACGAGTGAGATCATATACATAAAGCGTCTAGGTCAGAATTTTCATGTACATGGAGTTCAATACATATTTATTTCATTTGCATTTAGCTCTTTATTCTCAGTGCCATGTCGATAGTCCTGTAGTTGTAACCTTAATCTGTATTTAACTTTTCCACTGCCTAATTCCCAATATGCACAGTAAATTAGGGCGTTTGTATATTGAATCTTCAATATAATGCTTTTCCTGGGGACTAACTTACAGCAAGTCTCTTTCGGTATTTTACTTACAAACTAACCTCTTTGCTCACTTTTGGATAAAAGGCCAAGAGTATTTTGAGGGGATTAAGATGAACCTACAATTTATTGAATCATACCATTAAATAGAGATAGAGAGAAGTTATAATATATTTGCAAGGTGACATATCTAAAGGAGAGAAGTTATAATAGATTGGCAAGGTGACATATTAGATAGGGGCAATAAGCAGCAGGCATAAGCAAAATCATAAAAATTCATTTATCTGCCAACACATTTACGTGAGAGATTACGCTACTGGTCAGGAATTTCCTGCTGTAAGTCATTTTTTTCTATGGAACTTTTCAATAGTTTGTAATGGGCTGTTGTGCTTCCTCTTCAGGCCAGGCTGTTATCAGTTCTACTCAGATATTCCTTCCTACTCAGTTTGGAGTGCTTTGTGACACTTAAGAATGGGTGCATCTATTTTTTAATGATTAGAATGTTGATTTATATCCTAGGAGACTCATCATTTCTGCTTCCCCACACATAGGACTGTTGTAAGAATGTACTCTTTTTCAAACATATATTAGTTCTTTCAACTTCTAAAAAATGGTACCGTAAAAATCAAAAGTGACATGTATTTAATTAAAAAATAATTTCCTACTAAAATAATATGCAACGGTAACGATTGAAGAGAAATTCTTCATTACAGAGAAATCAAATTTGAGTTTTTCTAATTGCATGGATCATGCCACATGAAAGCACCATGGAAAGGGCACATGAGGTGGTGTGCAGCAGGAAACTGGAGTTTGAATCCAGACTCTGCTGCCCACAAAGCAGGCGTGGGCAAGAGGCTTAGGGATTCAGATTCATTTTCTTTGGCTTTAGACGTGAGCACACTATCATTGTTCTTAATCTCTGTTTTGCTTTATTAGGACAAATGTAACATCCCAGAAAACCCTACTTTGCAGATGTTATGTGAAACTTTATTTATGCAGCCTCATTTCAGTGTGCTTGAATATGCAAATTAAATCTTCAGCTATTTCAGTGTTTGTACAGATAATTGGTAAATAGAAAGTAATGTAGAAGAGATAAGTAGATTTAATATTTTCTAACTTTCAATGGAGAAACATGACTATTTTTTAAAAATGAGCTGATTTGATGAATTAGCTTCCTATACATGAACTAACCTTAACCTTCTTTTCTCAATTTTATAATAATTTACTAGGAAAGAAGAAAAAAATAGTATTTCCTCAAAATGTTATGTCAATTCCGTACAACTGTTGCTTGTATTCTGTTAGATGTTTTGACTTATCTAAATTAAAATTTCTGACATCATACAGGCCTAAAGCTTAAAAGACATATTTTATAACTTCTCTCTGACTGTAAAATTGGAGTTAATTTCCAGAAATGCTGGTGTATATTTACACACTTTTTCAAAGATTCTGTTGTAATACTTCATTGCACTACCAGACATGTGTACCTTTGGAAAGGGGAGGGCAAAGTTATCACTATCTATAGGTGATATGATTGCCTCTTTGGTCAAACTAGAAATTCAATAACACTTTTAGAAATAAGAGAATTCAATAAGAAGGCAAGTTAAATGTTAAAATATATAAAACTCAACAGCTTTCTTACTCAAAATTACCATCTAAAAAGTATAGGGAAAACAGAGTTCCATTCTCACTATAACATAAATTGCATAATGATAGAAACAATCTTTGTTTATTGCAGCTTCCATAGCTCCTAGAATAGTGCCTGTGGGCAACTAGAATAGTACATAGTGAGCAACAATAAACAGTCTTTCAATAAATTAATGGACAGTAACAAAATCACAGCAAAATTATTGGAAATTATCTTAATATAAAATACATAGGTCCTTAATGAAGGAAATTATTAAACTATACTAAAGGACATAAATTTAAAAAATAACTGGTTCTTACTTGGGAGTATTCAATACTGTGACATCTTCAATTATCTCTAAAATAATCCAATCAAAATCCCATGGATATTTTTTGGGGGGTTACCGGGGATTGAACTCTAGGGTACTCAACCACTGAGCCACATCCTCAGCCCTATTTTATGTTTTATTTAGAGACAGGGTCTCACTAAATTGCTTAGTGCCTCGCTGTTGCTGAGGCTGGCTTTGAACTCACGATCCTCCTGTCTCAGTCTCCCAAAGTGCTGGGATTACAGGCGTGTGCCATCATGCCTGGCTCCATAGATATTTTTTTGAACTTGACAAACATTATTTTATGGAAGAATGGTTGTGTAAAAAGAGCATCTTCAAAAGGAAGGGTAGGGGTTGTACGTAGGAGGATTTCCTATTCCAGTCAGTCATTAATTCAATAAATATGTTTGAGGATTACTCTATGCTTTGGCAGTATTCTTGGACTGGGGATACAAAAGTGAATCCAAGAGACCAAAATGGGTTTTCTCGTGGAACTTACTCTCTAGCTTGGAGATACAGACAATATGCAAAACAAACAAGTAAAATGTACAGATGTCAGGTGGTGACATGTTAAGGAGAATGAAGTGAAGAAGGAGCTATGGAGTGCCAGAGGTAGGGTAGGAGGTAGGAGTGGGCAGAAGTTGAAACTATCAATAGGGTGCTCCGGGAGGTTATTATAGAGAAGGCGGTATTTGCATAAAAGACCTGAAGTAGGTGAGCCATAGGATATCTGGGAGGTTAAAAGCTACAGTAGTTAAACAGTTTGGTCTTAGCTCTAAACAGATGGAAAAATGGAACAAAATGTTAAGTTCAGAAATACGCCCGAATTACATGAAGATATAGCATATGGTAAAGTGGCCAAGAAAATGAACTAATTATAAACAGTGCTGGGAGAACTTACTAGCCATTTTGGGAAAAAAGATAAGTTGAGATCTTACCTTTGCAAGCAAAGATTACACATAGTTAAAAGATTCTCATGCTAAGAAACACACATTAAACTGCTGAAAGAATATTTATGTAATCTTTAAAAAACTTCTATTCTTTAATTAGAGAAGGCCTTTTAAAGCATGATAACAAAACCAGAAAGTGAACAAAAATGTCTACAGATTTGACCCCATAAAAGTTTAAGGTAGATGAGCTGGGGTGTAGCTCAGTGGTAGAAGGCTTGCCCTAGCATGTGTGAAGCTCTGGGTTCAATTTAAGGTGGCAAAAATTAAACAATACATCAAAATTACCACCCACAAAAGTTTTTAAAAAATGTGAAAACCCCCACGTATCACAGAAGCACTATATTTCCTTATTCTAATTTTCACTCTCTGAAGTTAGTGTGTAATTTTATGTGGTCATGTCTTTTTCTCCTTGTTCTTAGGAGCTGTTAAATTGATAGTACATATTCTAATAAACTGCCTGTAGTAAAGTAGAAATAAAGTATGTAAAAAGCTTTAGAAAGCAAAAATCTCTTTTGCATATTCTAATCGCAACAGTAAAAAGAATATGAACACAATTTGTAAAGAAAGAAATGAAAATTGGCAGCCAGCTGGGTGCATGGTGCATGCCTATAATCCTAGCAACTTGGGAGGCTGAGGCATAAGAATTGTAGGTTTGAGGCCAGCCTCAGCAATTTAACAAGGTCCTAAGCAACTTAGGGAGACCCTGTCTCAAAATAAAAACAAACTGGGCTGGGGATGTAGCTCAGTGGTAAAGTACCTCTGGGTTCAATCCTCAGTACCAAAACAAAACAAAACAAAAGCAATTAGCAATGAAAAGATGTTTAATTTCTTGAGTAATTCAGGAAAGGTAAGCTGAAACAGCATTGAGATGCAGTATTTTCCCAATTTGGTGGACTAGTTTGAGGAGAATCAATCACGAGAGACAAAGGGGTAGGGGAGTGTAAGAGAAGAACCGAGGATTCTTTGGAGAATCTCATGAAAACTATGGCCACCCAGAAAAACGTTTACATGCAGATACACTCATCATTTTATATTCCAACCTCCTGGAATAAAAAGGGATATGTTTATTCTCATTTTAATAGCTCATAAAATTAAGGGCTCAGAGAGAGATTAAATGATTTGTTTAAGGCTTTTCTGTCCAAAGAATTTGTGCCAGAATTAAAATACCGCTCTTCTAACTTTTAACTGCTTCTCTCTCTCCTCCATTCTGGACTGCTCTACTCCTCAGACTTTGTATAGTCCAGAGTTGAGTAAAATCGTGTTTGGGTGGGCCTTTCTACTCTAAAATTCTCTCTCAGCAGCTTTGCTGGCCTTTAACTTGGAATCCTCCTATGTCAGCTTCCCCAGTTGCTGGGATTATAGGTATGTGCCAGCATACCAGGCTGAAGAGAGACTGTTTTAAAAAACAGCTTTACTATTGAGTCTTTTCTTATCTAGTATTACATATGAAAACCATGAAGGGTAATAGGAAAGGGAAAAATGTCACAGAGAACAATTCCCTTGGGATGAATCTAAGAGGTTCCTGTTGTACATAAGTTGCCTCTTTTCATAAAGTTACCAGTGACACCATGTTTTTCTTCCAGTAAAGCAAAGGCAGACTTCTCTTTCATACATTTGACCTCTGTAAATTGCTTAGTGATGTCAAGCAAGGGCATCCCTGAAGTGTGCTTATTGAAGTATTTTCAAAGTACACAAAATTCTCCATTACTGAAGAAATTGTTCCACAGAAACCCAAGGCTTGAGGATATTCCTTTAAAATAATACTTTATTGACCTTTGTGGTTTGGGGATCTATAACTAGAGATTAATCTAGAGAAGGGGAAGAGGGGGAATAGAACAGAGCTAGAGGACCTGATGTTGAGCTCTCTGGGAATTATGGGCCTGGCATGGCTGGAGGGATGTGAGAGCTGGCCCTTGGGGCTCTCTGAGTCTGCCTGGCTGAGTGCTAAGTGCGCTGCCCCTATCTCTTCTCATTATTCTTCTTACAGGCCTATGAGGTGGCAGCTACTGTTATCCACACTTAAAATATGAGGACACTGGCTCAGACAGGTTTGTGTGAATAACCCAAGATCACACAGCTAGTAAATAGTAGAGTCGGGATTTGAACCCAGGATATTTGGGCATGAAGCCCGTGTGCTTCTATTGTGATGCCTACGTCATCTAAATCATGCTGACATTCTTCCAATTTGGCTTTTGGTACACTGCCTGGAATTTTTAAAACACAAATGCCACATACTCTAGTTTATTTTTATTTAGAGATAAGAAAGAGAGATGTAGGTCCTTTTCTGGTTTGTTGAAATTTATTCTGTATTTATTACTTGTTGTGCATCAAAACTACCTTATTAGTTGAAAAAAGAGGCATTAATTCCTGTGTAGGATCTGAATAATGTATGCTGTGTAAATTTCTTGTTTTTCCTTTGGAAGAATTACCACTAATTTGCATTTGTCTCTTGCCTTGTGCTTTTGGCAGTAGTTGGTAACTTCAAGTATTAAAATCAATGAACTACTGCATATAATTTTCTATATTGTATGGGAGTAGAAAAATGAACTTGGGAGACATATCCAAGTGATCTGGGATTCCAGCTGCAGTCTCGTGTCCCTCTGGGGAAAGTCACAGTAGTCTGAAGGTGTATAGAGAGGACTCTTGGCTGCTATTAGTTTACTTCTCAAAACACAGGAAGAATTCTATAGCAAGACTGAGCAGTTTTTCTTCTGCAAGAGAAAAAATTTCACAAGAGTGGAAATTTTAGGAACATACCCCATGTCTGATCATTGTTTATTCATTGAATATTTGTTGAGTAGCAAATGCAGGAAATACAATGATGATTTAGTCATTGTTTCTGCTTTCAAGGAACTCATGGACCAGAGGGGAAGACAATCTATGAATAAATTCCAGTACAAAATGTCAAGGCCTGTAGTCACAGGGCCTTGGAGAGTACCTAGGAGAGGTTCTTGGCTTCACTAGAAGCATCAGAAGAAGTGTTCTAGCGGAAGAAACATCTATTCTGAATCAGTCTGGCTGCATAATTGGTGGAGTCCAGTGCAAACTATAAATGCAGATCACTTGTTCAAAACCTATTAAGACTTCAAGATGGTGACAACAGAGCATGAGATCAAGTACGGGCACTTCTAACTCAATTTCCTTCCACTTAGACTGTAACACCCACAATGGGAAAATTCCAAACCATTGTTTAACAAAATGAAGTCAGCCTGGGCATTGTTGCTATCTGTTTCTTTTGAAGTATTGTTATTATCTAACTAAAAATCAGTGGGTCTAAGAAAATAGATTTAAATCAGTTTGGTGTGGTCACAACAATTTTGGAGGAACCACAGGATATTAGAATGAATCATGGAATGTTTATTATTCATTGCATTTCTCCCAGAGAAGGACAGTTTGTGAGAACCTCAGGAAATATGTAATACTTTCTACAGCAGACTGTGCCTCTGAAATAAATAGTTTATGTAATTGATGAAAGGAAGTGTTAGTATTCATTGGAAACTAGAACAACAACAACAATGAAAAACTCCACTTGTTGATTACAAAAAGCAGGGAATATGGCATCTGCAAGAGCTTGCCTATAGTCAGGTAATTTATAGTGCCTCTTGATGTTGATGGTTTAGATATGATATGTCTCCCCAAAGCTCATGTATGGAACAATGCAAGAAAATTTAGGGGTGAAATGATTGAGTTTGAGAGCTTTAACCTAATCATTACATTGATCCAATTGTAAGGATTAGATAGGTGATAACTGTAGGCAGGTAGGGTGTAGCCGGAGGAGATACGTTACTGTGGGTGGCTTTGGGTATATATTTTATACCTGATGAGCACAGCTCTCCCTCTGCTTCCTGGTGGCCATGTTTTGAGCCACTTTCCTCCACCACACTCTTCTGCCATGATGTTTTGCTTCACCTTGGGTCCACAATAGTGGAGCTAGCTGTCTATAGACTGAGCCCTCTGAAACCATGAGTACCAAATAAATTTTTCCTTTTCTAAAATTGTTCTTGTCAGGTCTTTTGGTAACAGTGGTGAGAAAAGCCATGAATACATTGTAGAAGGATCCTACTTACCTTTCCCTTGAGATTGGGCTTGGTCATGTGACTTAGCTTTTGCCAATAGTGTGAGAGAAATCCATGTGAGCCAGGCCTGAACAGATGTTCCTGGCAGACATGTTTGAGGCAGGAGAAAGGGTTAAAATGGACAGGCAGAAAATTTTGGCTCCTTGAAGGTCAGGTTTCTATTCAGCAGGGCTGAGAAAATATACAACCCAGTCCTCATCAAGGTCAGGCTGACTCTTATGTAAACAGAAAAACTGATAGTGAGACATCTGCTGTCTGTTACCTGGAGTCCCATCAAAAAAGGGGGCACGGTAACCTAATTGGACAAAAGGGAGCTCGTGGACACTGAGTGCCCTAGCCAGGACTGGGGTGGGGGCTAGCTCCCTTAACTCTGCAGATCTATATAAACTCCTAGACAATAGTCGCACTCCGGGACGCCTCTCTTGGCACCCCTTCCCCCTTTGGGAGCTCTGTTTTCTTTATTTTACTCTAACAAATCCTGTTACTTTGATCTCACGCTTGTGTCCGTGGATTTCATTCTTCGAATTCACAAGACAAAGAACCCAACCTCACGCTCCATGCTACATTTTTAGGGTCATGGTGATTTGCGACTCTTTTTCCCTTGCCAAGGGTCCAGCATGTGCCCCCAGAGGAGTTGTTCTTCAGCCTGGATTCTGAATGAAGAAATCCCAACATGTAAAATGTGAGTGAGTGATAAACCTTAGTTGTGCAAAAGCCACTGAGATTTTGGGGTTATTAATGATGGTAACCTGATGAAAGCTGGCCAGCACAGTATTTTATTTTACTTTTTTGGGGGAAGGAGGTACCAGGGATTGAACTCAGGGTCACTCAACCACTGAGCCACATCCCTCCAGCCCTATTCTGTATTTTATTTAAAGTGCTTTGCTTTTGCTGAGGCTGACTGAACTGTGAGCCTCCTGCCTTAGCCTCTTGAGCTGCTGGGATTACAGGCTTGTGCCACCATGCCTGGCTTAGTATTTTACTTTTAATGGGGCAATGTTTACAAATAGAGTGTTTGCCTAAAGGACTTTCAGTAAAAAGGGCCAAAAAAATTATAGTTTACAATAGTCAATTAACTTTCTTAAGATTATCCAGCTGGTGAAGTGAAGAACTGACTATTAATTCTTACCTCCTACTTCTTCCTCAAGCCTAATGAGCTCTTTCAAGCAGGAAGAACATGTATCTTTCTGTCTACCCTTGTCTCTATGTATCCTCAGTTATGCTACTTTTAGAGGATAAGTTATTTTATTTTAGAATAAAGTTAAACCTCAGCTTTTCCTTCAGTATTCTTTAACAAACAGAGCACTGCAGTTATGTTTTGGGAAACACCTTCAAACCTCTGTTTGCTGCTTGATAGCTTGATAGCTGCGTGAGTTCTAACAAGACACTCCACCTCTGTGAGCCATTTCCTTATCTATGAAAATAGGAGGCCCAGCTTTAATATTTTATGATCTCAAATTTTGAATGAATGGAGTCTGGCTTCATTTTGCTATACTTTGTACACCGGTATTGCATACTGATATAGATTCTATGATGTGCACAGGGTTTGTGTAACTTAGGCTACTTCCTCTCAGAGCCCTAGAGAATGGAAGACTGAATCACTGAGTCTGTGCCTCATGAAGGAGAAGCTCACCCTTTCCTCAGCCTCTCACCTTTAGTACTTTTTCAGGCAGGGGTCACCTGTGGTATGTCTCTGCCCTTGAGGGTTAAGGGGGCTTAGAGTGACTTTAAATGTTGCTCAAGGAAGACAGAAACACAAAGGAAGTATCATTTTTTCCCCCTTCAGCTGTCTGGGTAAGTGTAGCTGTGACAGAGCGTAGTTCAGGATGGCCAAAACACTTTGGAAGAGGTGATTCAATTTCAAGTCACAAGATCAATTATGAGAGATTCTAGAACTACTGATACTCTTACGGCAGATCCATGGCACAGGCTCAGAAGGTGACTCACGATGTCTCTTTCCTTGGACACTGAAGCTCATTACCTGAAAATTACTCAGCCCTGGCCTTTAGGGAAGTCTTAAGTGCCCAGTCCAAATGGCATAATCTTATTTGAAATATCAAGATCTCATGATAATGATCAATGTTGAAAGAGAAAGGGCTCTTGTCTGGGTCAGACCTCACCAGTTTGATCATTTCTGACAGAGAACACATCTCCAGGTAACTACGCCTGTCATGTGAGGGTTCTATGCACTTCTGGCTGTGTGCTTAGAGTAAATTATCTCAAGAAAACTAGAGTGCAGGTAGAAAGAGAAGAATGTGTGCTCACATTTAATGCTCCTGACTATAAACAATCTCTGATAGAATGGACTTCATTTGATTATAATTTATATTTGTGCTTGCAAACAAGGAATATTAAATCCTACCTCACAGGGTGTGATGTGGGTAACATGGTACAAGGTAGACAAAGGCCTCACCTGGTGTTAGGTGTTATGGGAAGCAGATCCAGTTTTCCCCTCACACTTTGCTCATCACATACCTATCTGATGTCTGTGAGGTGCCCGGCTCTGTGCCTTACAAACCGGGGGGGAGTTGTTTGAACCTGTCCTCAACAAGCATGTGGTTTATGAAGGAAGATAAGATGCAGAAATAAAGAATTCCTGATGGGGTTTGAGGAGCCCAAGAATCAGCATCTGTCCTGGCTGAACTGGGGAACAGGAGATGGAGAAAGGAGGGAGGGATCAGTGGATTCTAGCTGGGGCATGTTGATACGTGTTCTTACCATTTCACTCATTAATTCATTTTCTGGGAATTATCTTAAGGAAATACTTATTAAAATAACATAGGTAAGAGGAAAGTAATTACTACCATTTTCAAAATGTAGCAATATATGGAAATTACATAATTGTTCATCATTAAGGAAATGATAGGTAAATTATTACATAATGACTTCATTAAATGTTGAACACTGAAAACTGATCATTATAAAGCCTGTGAAGAAACAGGTAAAATGACAAAAAGTCAAATGAAGAAATACGTGCCGGGATACTACAGAAGATTCATTTCACTAATGCTGGAAGGTAGTGTGAAGAGGAACAGAGGTTTTCGGGTTGGAGCAGAATTCTGAGTGTTTTCCCTTGCAGAGGTGGTGGATTGTTTCTCATCTTGTCTCACAGCTAATCCCACCCCACCCTCTGGGGACCTGAGAGGAAAAGAAACCTTTCCCTTTTGTCCAATGAGCTGGGGTCCTGTTTGCCTGGAGTTGTCGGTGGCTTTGACCTTCTTTCCTCTGCTAACTGGAGGAAACGTGTTTGTAGTAAGAAAATAAAACACTGGAGTGATAGATTGGGAATTGGAGGGATGGATGGAGGTGTAGGTGTAGGGAAAGGGGCAGATAGCTTGGCAGTTCCAGCTGAGCACAGTTTTTTGTTTTTTGTTTTTAGTTGTAGATGGACACAATATCTTTATTTTATTTATTTTTATGTGGTGCTGGGGATCCAACCCAGTGCCTCACATGTGTGAGGCAAGCGCTCTACCAATGAGCCACAACCCCAGCCCCTGAACACAATTTTGAAGTCCCTGAGACAAACCTCTAAATCTGATGTTCATGTGATCCCATGAAATTCCTTTCTTATACTAGTTACCTTGTGCTAGTTACTTGCAGTTGAAAGTATTTTGACAGTGGAACTTATTTAATTTTACAGTGTTTTTATTTGATGTTAGAACTGCAAGGTTGTTATTTGTTTTTTTTTTTCAAATAAACATTTGCTTTCTGAAGTACCAGAACATTTTGTATTGTGTGTAAATAATGCATTTGTGAATCATTTCCCATTAAATCACTGATAGAATTTTGGTCTCTATTGAACTGCCATTTCCTCTCCTGTCCTTCTTGCTTTTCCTGCAACATCAGCCACATTAACTGTTTCCCCACATCCTGCTTCTGACAATAGTTAATCTGAGAATGCTTTGGAAAGAGTAGCCTGAACCCCACAATGTGAATTCAAATCTTTACAAGGCAGGAATCTAGGGGAAATCCTGAATCAATGGACAAACATTAATTGAGCAGCTGCTATGTGCCAGACACTGGGGCTACAATGATAATAAAAGTAGACAGAACTTCAACAAGTTTCCTTTTAAAAAATATTTATAGTTATATATGGACACAATACCTCTATTTTATTTATTTATTTTTATGAGGTGCTAAGGATTGAACCCAGCGTCTCCTACGTGCTAGGCAAGAGCTCTACCATGGAGCTATGGCCCCAGCCCCAACAAACTTCCTTAACACGATTCTTCAGTTCCTTCACATGTTTTCACCTGTGGGTGCATATGTGCATACACAGAGTTACAGAGGTGGTCTAGTGTGAGAGTTCATTTAGAAATTATTATTTCTTTAATACCTTGGCACAAGGGAACAACAGATAACAGGCATTTATTGAACTTTTACTATGTCACAGCTATATACATTAAGTATTATTTCCCCTGTTTTACCAGATAAGGAAACAGAGTTGCAATGGGGATATTTAATATAACTAAGATTACAGAGCCAATTGGTAGTAGAGGTGGAGTTGACCTAAAGCAGTATGGCTCCTTACCATTGGATAATTCTGCTTGCACAATATCATAAGAAATCTTCTCAGAAGGGAGAGTAGACAGGAGGAAGGGAGAGAGGGAGGTTGATTAACGGGCACAAAAATCTACTTAAAAAGGAAGCACCATAGGGTAACAATAATTTATTATATATGGCAAAGCAGCTAGAAGAGATATAGTTCTAGTTAAAGGGATGCTTTTTAGCAGCACTGACTAAATCATGCTGCTATATTTTTTTCAATTTCAAGCACCATCCTTGAGTTTTTCTTGAAATTTAATAACTTGCCATCTTTTCTGATGCTACTTACTGTTGTAAACTTCTTGGAAGATGTTTTTATAGTCTCAACAATTGGTTCAAACCTATGGAAAAAGTTACTTATGAAATGATGTTGCATATTCTTCATCTGGAATATTTAAAAATAGATATTTAGGAAATTCTGTTTCTTGTTATTTTTTTATTAATGTGCATATAGAAGAGTCCCCCCCCCACCACTTTTTTTTTTTAAAGTGAGACAGTCATATTATTTCCAGTCATCAGCTCAGTGATAGGGAAACATTTCCCCAATTGTATCAGTTATCTCTTGCTGTGTAACCAATGATCCCTAAAGTTAGTATCTCAAAACAACAGACATTTATTATTCATACTTCTGTTGTTTGGGATTCTAAGAGTGGCTTAGCTATTTTCCTTTAGCTCAGGGTTTCTCACAAAGCTGCAGTTGAGGTGTTTGCCAGGCCTCCAATCAACTCAAGGCTGGACTAGGGGAGGATCTGCTTCCAAGTTCACTCATGTGCCTGTTGACAGGCCTCAGGTCCTTGCTGGCTGTTGGCCAGAGATAGTAGGTCCTTGCCTCTTGACTTTTCCATAAATGGGCTTCTCCATAAAGAGAGTAAGAGGGTGAATAAGATGGAAGTCACAGCCATTGTGCAACATAACATAGAAATAACTTTTTTCATATTCTATTTGTTAGAGAGTCACTAGGTGCAGCCCACACTCAAGGGCAGGGGATTGCACAGAGGCTTGGAGACCAGGAGGAGAGGGTCAGCAGGGGCCATCTCAGAGGCTGCTTACCACACCCATTTTCAAAATAGCAAATCTATTTAGAAGAGCAATTGCTTTCTCATTCACTATTAAAATGCCATCTTTACCTTGAAGAGACATATAAAGCATATTTATTTTTCTAAAAATATTTGTATGATCCTGGAAGCCACTAGTCATCACAGGAAAGGCTTGACACCTTGGGAGCTTTGTCTTTATAAAAGAAGAAAGGCATCTTTTAGTTGGACAATTCTTCTAAGTCTTTTGACAAATAATAACTAGTCCACTAGTATGAGGTATCAATGTTTCCATCTAACTTAGAAGAATTGTAAAGACTATACTTTATAAAGGGCTTAATTTTATAAGATTAGCCATTGATGGCATCTTCTGGCAGGTGGAATGCAATTCATTCCAATGCACAAAAAGGGAAGAAAAATTATCAAGGCTGCCACCCCAAGCCTCCTCAAGGACAGAGCACAGGTATCATTCCATATATTCAACATGACCACATCTAAATTATTCATTTTCTCTTTAGTTTTGTTAAAGACTGAGGGTATGTGAAAATTGAAATGCTAATACTGTTTTTCTGACCCACTGTGGATCATTGAGGGTACCCCACTGGAGACCACGGCTGTAGGCCCAGGGTTGTTAATGCAGGAGTTAATGCTTATAGGTGATTTGCTTTCAAGAGTCGAAAAAAGTGACCCAAACTCTAATCAGATGTCCAAAAACCATTAAGAACCACTTTTCTAGGTGACAGACTGAGAGTGAAAAATTTTAAGGAGAATGTTAAGGTTTGGATCTTGAATGGCCCCCAAAGGCCCATATGCTGAAGGTGTGGTCACCAGCCTATGACACTATTGGGAGGTGTGGAGTCTTGGGAGGTGGGGTCTCATGGGAGGCAGTTTGGTCATTGAGGAGGGGGTGTGCCTTTGAAGTGGGTATTGGGATCCTAGACCATTCCCATCTCTCTCATTGCTTCCTAGCTGCCATGAGCTGAGCAGATTTTCTTTGCCACATGCTTCTGTCGCATGTGCTGTGTTGCCACAATCCCACAAGCTATGGAGCCAAGTGACCTGGAATTGAAACCTCTGAAACTATGAGCCAAAATAAATCATTCCTTCTTATAAGGTTTTTTTTTTTTTCTTAAATATCTCAGGCATTTTGTCATAGTGACAGAGAACTAACAGAGAACACGAAAAGGTTTAAAATTGGGCAGCAGCATGGAGGATGACTGGCAGATAGTAATTCTGGAGACAGGGAGAGAGGTAGAAGGGCCAGCTCTATCAGCAAGGCACAGGGGACTGAGTGGGGAATTGGCGGGGTTGGTCAAGGCAGTGAGAGTTGGGAGAGGCACAAAACCAGCATGTGCCATGGCACAAGGGTCATTAAGCCATGGAGTATGGGTTCATAGGAGAGTATAGAAAGAAAATATGTCCTCAAGAAGGAGTTAGAATTCAGATATAAAGACAGTTCAAGTCCTCTGGCTTAAAATAAACAATCCAGCATTCTCCTCTCCTCGTTTCTCTCCTCTCTCTTCTCTCCTCTCCTCTCCTTTCCTCTCCTCTTCTCTCCTGTCTGTGCTTAATAAACATTTTCTAGATTGGGAATATAATTGATTTAAATTTCAAGTTGTATCTTGTTTAAATGAAGTGAGATATTTTTAAGATATGCACCCCTTGCTTTCTTTTAGGTTTTTAATTTCTTTCTATTATGATCTGCATGGCTCTGGTTTTGTCTAGGTCACCCAATAACTTTTGATCAGTGCCTTATCTCTCTCTAAATCAGAAAGTGACAGGTCTCACCTAGCCCTGCACATTCACTTTTCTATTGAAATATATCCTTGGTCATTGCTCTGAGGGTCTGATTCAGCTGCAAGTAGCCCAACAGCATTGCTGTCCCAGTGGATTCTCAAGGTTGTGGTTGTAGTTTTTCTGGGGTTCAGATAAGGAGACGTATGGGGTACAGGAGCAGTGGGCGTCACTCTCAGAGAAAGGAAAGCTGCAGTTCCATTTTAACAAGGGCCTCTTTCAGACCTTGCTTGGCCTCCTGTTTCCTGAGGCCTAGACTTGGTAACCCTTCCAGAAACAACACCGAGCATGCTGGCCTTCCCCTGCTGTTGTGGAGGCTGGTGTTATTCCTGTGGCGGAGCCAGGGCACCATCCCGAGGAACACGGAGCCAGTGTGCTGTGGGAGTTGGACCTGGTGTTGAAGTTGGCTGTTTGCTCTCTCTAGCCACAGTGGTTCTCACTGGAGACGAGCCAGGGTGGGCAGGGAAGAGGCTGGGACCACATCATCTTTCTGAGTGGCAGGCGTCCACAGGACACCGTGGATTGTTCCCTGGGAGATTATCTTGACTTCTACAATTTCTTTTGGCTATCGGCGGCAATGAAGTGAGGCCTCATGATGCAATTATTTCCAACTTGGCTGGGTTAAATCTCCTGGCACATGGAAGATGGTGTTTGGGAAACCTGGAGATATGGGACCTCCATTCAATCACAGCTTCTCAGGAAATGGAGGAAAAGAGTTTTTAGCTGTCTTATGAATCTCATCCCAATGTTATGTGTAGTGACTGTTGGGAATTATTTATTTGGTATATAGTTTAATTTTTCATTTGAAAAATGATTGCCGAAGTCTACAAATACAGCTCTCTGTCTCTGTCTCTTCCCCCTCCCTCTCTTTTTTAAAATTTGAGGTATTAGATTTGAGAGATTCTCTGTAATTCTGGCTGATTCTTAAGAACACAACTGCAATGTGGAGTTAGGTAGAGCAGGACTGCAGTCTCCTCTCAGCGATGTATCATGTGACTTGGGAAAAAACTGTTTCTCTTTTTTAAGCCCCTGTTTTCTCAACTGTAGCAACATCTGCTTTATTGCAGAGTGGAATTCTTTCATCATTAGAAATTGCAAATGACTAGTAATGCACTAGAATAGTGCCTGTCACATTGAACAAGCTCACTAGTTGAGAATTATTATTTCCCTGTGTAAGTTGTCACCTGTGTGGCAGGCAGGGACTTTGTAGAGAGTGAATCAAGGTTTCTCGCAAGGAGTATGTGTGCGAGTCTTATGACTTGAGTAAGAAACATGACCAGTTTAGTCAATGAGTATTTGTAAAAGTATCCACTGACGACATGGTGTAGTGATATTAGACATGATTGTACAGAAAGCAAGCAAGCAAACAAAAACCAAAAACAAACAAAAATAAAACAAAACAAAAAACAAAACAAACAATAAAACCCCTCTGTAGTTATTAAAAACTCACAATCCTATGTGGCAAGACATGGTAACAAAAACATTTAGAAAAATTTAAATTTTAAATTTTAAAATTCAGGCTGTTCTGTAGTTCTTGAGGTCTTCTTATTCTTTTTAGTAGTAAAAAAGAAAGCATCCTGCCATGATCCCTGGATGTCTCTGCCTTTCAACCATCGATATAAAGTTTATAACTCAGAGCTGGCTTTTGAGGTGATGTGTTTGCTTTGGCTTTGGAGCATTCACATTCTTATTTGTGATAAATGTAAGTAGAAAACCCATCCAGTAATTAAGTCCCCTTTGCCTGTGTGGGTGCCTTGTTGTTCTAGAGGGATTTTTGAGTTTCCTCAGTTTTGCTTGTTGTTCCCCAGGGGTCACTTTCTCTGTTATCTCCTGGCCTCTCTGCTTTGCTGTCTACTCTGAAATCTCTCTGCCTCTTACCCCACTGCCCTTCACAACTCTCTCCCTTGAAGGCTTTCCAAACAGGTGCCATCTGGCTTCGCTCCTGATGGCTGTGCTCCTAGCCCCTGTGCCTTAGAGACTCCCCACTTCTAAACACTGGTGTGCCACCTTTATTTAGCCCTGACTGCCTTTGCATTTCCAAGCTCATGCTTGGTGTTCAGCCACATTTATCCTGCTTCCTCCTGGAGAGACTGTGGGCATGAGGTTCCAGTCCACAGTACCTGTAGTACTTCACGTTACTGTGGATGAAATATGGAGAAAGGGTGTCTCTGGAAAAGATCTCTATATACTTCTGCTTCCTCTGGCTTTTTAGTTTGGCAATTCTAGTATTAGTCTGGCATCTTACTATTAACTACAATTTATTAGGCAAAGGTTCTAAATTGTATCTTGTAGGAATGAACACAAGTTTGGACTGGTAGATGAGTCATTGACTCTAAGGAATCTAAGAAGATGACAGAGGGGGTGGGGAGGGAGAGAGATTGAGAGTTAAGAAGTCCTGTGGCAGACAGAAACAACCAAGTGAGGCATTTCAATTCCCGTTGCAACTCACCAATAACCCTCCCCATTCATATGGTGTAGAGGCTTCCAAGGAAGAATGAAGAGAAATGGGCCACAAGTTCTCCTCCTTTCAGCCCACCTTGACCCATCGCAGTGGTAATGATTGCCATCATCGAGCCCCTCGCTTATTGAGCCTCATTTATGGAGCTCCTTACTATGTCCAACATTATGCTATTAAAAAAAAAATCACTATCTCATTTAATCCTCACAAACCACCTTTGAGGGTTTATTTTCACAATTTTACACAAGGGAACACACAAATCTAAGGCCACACAGTTAGTGAAAGGTAGAGTCAGGCTGTGCACCTAGGTGTGTCTAATCTGAAAACCATGCTAAGGCTTGTCCTTACCTACTTACCTGTTCATTTTGACTTTTGATCTTGATCTCCGCCCCCACCTCCCACCCCTGGAAGGAGAAAGACCTCACATTTCTTTGTAATGAGAATTTGCCTTTTCCCCAGGACTTAGCATGTTGGGTAGGTTCTTCATACATTTTTGCTGAATGAATGAGCCAGTCCAGCCGGTTGCTCTGTGATGGAGCATGGGACCAAGAGCAGCAGAGTGTCTGGAAAAGTGGCCACAGTGAGGCAGTAGGAAGGAAGCCTACGTTCTTGTCTTCCTCTCTTACTATCCATGTGGTTTGGGCAAGTCACTTACATTCTGTGGGCCTCAGAGTGCTGCTTATAAAACCTGAAGGGGCTGAGGAACAGTGTGATCTCTCCAAAGCCTGATTCTTGCGAGCATGGGGGAAAAGCCATTAGATCCCCTTGGACATGTGTGTCACAGTAAAAAAGGAGGGCTTCCTTGTCTGGAACTCTGCTCTCTCTTTTTATCTCAGAAACTTATCTTTGTGATTTACATTCTGTGCCATTTTTCCCATTTGCTAAGGAGATATAGCCACACCTGCATCCTTCCTATATTTACTATTTCCCATAGTCTCAAAATTTCTTAGAAGACAAAAATGTAGTAACAATATGACGGGGGCTTAATGCCCATAAAAACCCATGAATATCTTCACATCTTCTTCACCCAAGGAAATGCTGAACTGTGATGGCATTTTATGTTCCGGGTATCTACAGGGTTTTTTTTTTTTGGTACCAGGGATTGAACCTAAGGGTGCTTAACCATTGAGCCACACCCTCAGCCCTTCTATACATTTTTAAAATTTTGAGACAGTGTCTCATTAAGTTGTTCAGGGCCTCACTAAATTCCTGAGGCTGGATTTGAACCTATGATCATCCTGCCTCAGCCTCTTGAGCTGCTGGGATTATAGAAGTGCGTCACCACACCCGGCTCTACAGATATTTTAATATCATGTCAACATTAGTGTTTATAACACTTGAAGAATGGTGTTAAGAAAATCACAGATTATTTGGACATAGGCTGAAATGCTACACAATTACTTCAAGTCTACATTACAGTCATTGACAATTCCTAAATTGAATAGTCTCCAATCATGAAATTTTGCTTGTTCTATAAAGTTAATTATTTTAGTGAGAGATTCTATTTCAGAAAGAGAGAAGATATTGAAAGCTAGAAACATTAACATCACAGAGTTACCTCAAAAGCGCTGACTTTAAACAAATTGAAGAGTTGAACTTGATGGCCTTGATCTTCTCATGCTTTCTTCCTGGGATTGTAGTGAACAGAATATACACATTCCAGAAACAAAAATGTCCTTAGGGAGAGACATGAAATCTTTTATTTTATTTTTTAATTCTTATTTATTTATTTATTGTGAGATATAAAACTTTTAACATGAGTGACCAGTGGAAATGTCGATAATTGATGTCTTCCAGGGCAGGAGGAAAAGAGAATATGTATTTACTGCCACCATCTCATCAAGATGGAGACACCAGCAAGTTTACAAGGGGGAAAACAGGCAGAGAGACCTTTAGTTACCAACACAAGGCCACACAGAGCAAGTGGCAAAGAAGAAATAAAGCCCCAGGTCCTTTGGGCTTCTCTTTAAGTACTCATCTACTTTATCACACCCTGACATTGTTCCCTGTTTCTTAGATTTGTGAGGTTATGATAGAGAAGAACCGATAGACCTCTGCCCATAATTATTAACATAATTATCAATTAATTGGAGCCCTCACTTCATTTACTGATGAGAGAGGGCAGGAAAGCGATAGGGTGTCATGGAGGGTAGAGATTAGGGGACTTAGTAGCAGGGTCTTTTCTTCTCTCAAAGGTAGATGAAATCTGTTTCCTTCCAGAGAATTCTAGTGTTGAAAGGCTCATGATGGGTATTACTTTCAAGTGCCTACTTTAGAGATCCCTGCAGTTTATTCTTTCTCCTTGGTTAGCCTGACTATGTTCAGAGGTTCCTCAGTGTATCAGGCCTGTGTTGTTTTTGCTTGACGTAAGCTTTCTCTGTCTCCTGCTCCTGTTTGAACTGATACCTCACCCAACATTGGTTAAGCCCAACAAAGGTCTTTGGATAAAGGTACCTGTTGGAACACCCTCTTTTGGCCTCGTTGCCTTCCTGATCCCTTTTGCAGGGGATTGGTTATCTTGGTCTCTCCCACAATTAGTTTGGAAGCCTTCT
Organism: Xerus rutilus; assembly: GCA_028644305.1. Taxonomy (NCBI): domain Eukaryota; kingdom Metazoa; phylum Chordata; class Mammalia; order Rodentia; family Sciuridae; genus Xerus; species Xerus rutilus. The sequence continues at coordinate 63,165,500 of CM053403.1, read as the reverse complement.
CAGCTGCCCGTGTCACTCAACTCTCAAGGGTAACTTCTGTCATCAACCAAATATTGGAACAGGTGGAACCTGCCACTAGTAATGTGACCCATAGTGGAAAGACAGTGACTCAGTCTTGGCAGCTCGAGTCAGGTTTGAGAGAGGTGACCGTGGGAATCCAAATGTCTCCTGTGGTTTTTGTAGCAAAAGTCTTCATTCCTGAAAAAGGTACAATTCCAATGTCATGAATGTGACTGGCTCAGTGCAACCAGACACATTCTCGCAAAGCCACTTGCTTCACATTGGCTGCTGGAGAACCTGGTCTCCCAGCACCCGTGAGAGAGTTACAGAAACACAGGGCAGAGCTCAGATAGAGGGTTTGCTCCAAGGCTCAGACACTCAACTGAGGATCCGAGCAGCAGTTTCAAATGAAGCCAATGAGGAAAGAAGTTCATAAAGAAATTTATAAAACACTCATGTGTCTCTCCTTTTCTTATATAACTTCATTTTGTTGATCTGTTAGCAGTAACTTACATGCTATTCACTGGATGTCAAAAAACCTGTATGTGTAGTTCTTTCAGGCTTGCTTCTCTTTCTCCCAACGTTCAGAGCTACTCTTGGGTCAGACTGACCCAACCTCAAAATATCTTGAAGTTTGCCCAGGTAGCCAGTCCTTCCTGCTCAGCTCAGCCATCCATTGTGACTTTTTAAATGTGTGTAAAGGAAGAATAATCTAATAGGAAGGTACTCCACTGTATTCAGAGGAGACATGAGTTTTAAGCCAGGCTTCATAAATTAACAGTTATGTGACTTTATCTCCTTTGTGAAAGTTACACTGTCTTCTAGTACGTCCGGTTTTAACTTTGTATAATAAAGATAAGATGACAGTCTCTGCCTATGTACAGGGTTTCCATGAAACAAATGCATACAAAGCCCCAAGAACTCCTTGGAGGTAAACTCAACAAATTGATGTTGTTCTTATGGTGATCTAAGTGCATTGACATGCTCAGCAAGGCTTAGCTAGGTAAACTTGGGGAAGTGAAAGAGAGGTGCTTTTGTGCCAAGGAGTCAGCTGCCAGCAACTCCTTTCCCCTCTATTTTTAGGGTGTGTGTATGTGTGTGTGTATCAATTTTTAATTTCCTGATTTTTTCTTGTGAGGATTTTGCTAAAACCTGTAAGTTTAGACTATCTAGTGAAAAACCATATCCTCTAGTTCTTGATGTTTTAAAATATTTAAGTATTTTGACCTAAATACTAAAGAACAAAGTCAATTGTTTAACTAAAAAGGCAGAATGTAAATATTTAGCTTAGGTATTTGGAGCATCTATTTTCACAGTCACAATACTTCCTCGCAAATGTTTGAGAACAAGTTATAATACAGCTCTTTGAAAAGCGTGGGAAAATAAGGATGAAATAAAAACCTGACCATAAACTTCCTTCCTCAATTTGAATGAGATCTCAACGAGATTCTCTTTGTATTGGATGTGGACTTTATTAGCTTTTGTGGTGACTTCATAATACTTATTTTTGGAAAATATTAATTTCATTTTAATAAGACGGTTTATAGTAAATTTAGTGAAATGTTGAATTATAATTCTTGGGAAAAAATGTGCTTTTAATTTTATCCCTTTCAGTTTCCCTTATTCCCAGGTACTGCAGGTCAATTTAAGCTTCATAACTTTGATTACTAGTCATTCACTTCTTGTTCGAGCTTTTGATCATTTATTCTTTCATTCATTTTAAAATGAATTTGTCCATTCACTTATTTAGACATTAATCATCAAATATTTGAAGACCTAATAATATGTGCCAGTCATTGTTCTAGGTGCAATTTTATTTTATAAAGGTATGAGTGTTCATTTAGGCATATTTCTTTTATATATGGCAAAACAATTTGTTTTAAAGAACATCCTCCTGAACACTAGAAAGAGATTGACCTGACTTAGTGTGGTAGTTAGTGACTGTCTACACTTGGGACTGCAACTTGTAGGGGAACAGACCAGGGGCAACAACAATAACCACTCACACCAATAGCATCCCCCCTACCCTCATGCCAGGTACTGTTCCAAGTGCTTTCCATCCATAAACTCGATTAAGTCTCATAATAATTTTTCATGTTCTCATTTTAGAAAGTAGGAAACTGAATCAGAGAGTTTTACTTTAAAATGATATTGTAAAAGTTACAGAGGCTTAATAGATCCCAGAGTCAGAAAAACAGTATCAAAAATCTCAAAGTGTTTTCTTGTAAAGATTAAAATAAGAAAGTCATGAAAACTGTTTATATTTTAATACTCATTAGGAAAAAGTAAACCATAGAGCAATTGGTTTGCAATTGCACCAAGTGACTTTACTAGCTGTATAAATTTGGGAAAGTTGTTTCATGTCATTCTGCCTTTGTTTCCTCATCTATAAACTGAGGAGAGTGATTATGAATATTAAATAAAATTATGCATATTAATAATTAGAATATGTCTGGCACATGGTAAACCTTCAATAAGTAGTAGCTTATTATTATATTACTGTCACTGTATGGAGAGGAGAAGACTGGTAAAACAACAAATTAAATTAGGATGAAACCTTTGCTTAATAGGAAGTTAGCAACTTGAACCTCATGCAATGAAAATACCATATTTACCAAACTGATAAATTTCTCATAATATATGATACAAGTTATTGTAGTGGCCAAATTTCATAATGCCAAGAAGTACTTTATCATAGAAGAATAGAATGAACTGAAGAATGGTTGATTCTTTGCAGGTCAATTTGCATTTAATGAGCATCTTTTGTGTATCAAGCACAGTGTCCAGTATGTCAGGGGATAAGGAAGTGGCCCACGAAAGGGAACTCATGTTCTTTTATCCATGAGCATACAGTCTTATGGGTAAGGCAAATCCTATCCAGAAGAAAGATTATACAGCAAAACAAGACAGGATGCAGAAAGTGATGTAATCATTGCCTTAGAACCAAAAGAGCTAGGCAATGTGCCTGGAGTGTTCAGGAAAGTTCCAGGTGGATGACAGGACCCCTTTGATCTGCAAAGTGAGATAGATACACAGTAGAGGAAGTGAATAAACCTAGCCACTAAGAGCTGAGGCAAATTAGCAGACAGTCTTGATAGAGCAAGTCGAGAAAGTCGAAATCATTTCAATTTTGTTTTTCTGAGATATATGGCCTAGAAAAAAGTATAGGTTTTGAACTCAGATTAGGTTCTCTTCTCAGTGCTGAACTTGGCTACATAACTGTAGCAATGTATTTGATCTTCCCAAGTCTCAGTTTTCTTATATCTAAAATGATCATATTTTTTGAGCCACCTAAGTAAATCTAGTAATTATGAGATTCCAGTGAAATTAGGACAGACAGTGCCTTATAGACATAAAAAAACTCTTGGTGTAGGAATTTTACGGCAGTATTTGTATTCAAAGTTCCTCCTCGTTTTTCTAGGACTCTTATATGAAAAATATGTATAGGCTAAATAAAATAGAGAGCAATCTTTTCCCCGGGTGGTAATTTGTTTTCCATTAAGCACTTCTGTGTTCTTGTTCTTGTTCTTACAATTCTTTTGTAAGCCACTTCCTTTTGTTGAAATCTTGAACTAGCCTTGATATAGAAACTGGCTGTTTGGGGTGATGGTCAATGAGTCAGTTTACTAAAGTCATTCCCTGATCTTTGGGAAATGGTGGTCTCTCCTGCTTCTTTGTTACAGATTACATCTCCCTCCTGCCACCATCCCCCTCACAGAAGCTTACCCTTAAATACTTTTAATTGATGGCGTCTTGCTGTTCTGTAATTCTAGCTTGCGAAATAAGCGCTCCTAAATATATCATCTGATGACTACTCCAGTTTGCTATGCTTTCAATTTCTCACATCTTAGGTTATTTGAAGACGTTTATATTTACCTAATCCCCCTTCTGCCCCCAAGCAGGATGCCAGGAGGCTCCTCCAAGCACACTGGGAGGGACAAGATTCGCTTCCCTCAGGGTTTTACATAAGCTCCTACTTTTTTGACTTAGCCATACATCTCTTCCTTTGTTATGCTTTTATTTGAATCATTGCTGCTGCTGATAACCAAATGTTGTTAGTTTATTTGCCTCTATGTCCTCCCTCCTTGTTAGGAAGTCTAATATCTCATTTCCTTTGGTCCCCCACAAAGAGTAAACATTAATGTAAAACTAATCTTCAGGTTTTGTGACTATGGATTTAATTAGTGCAATTAGCTTTTTTTTTTTTTTTCACATGGCTGAGGATGGAGGAGGGAGAAAAGCTGCTATTATAGAACTGTAGTATATGTTTAAAAACATAGTTGTAATTTCCATCTTTTTCCAATTCTTTGAAACAACATTTTTTTTTTTTTTAACTTTAGGGCTAAAATGTACTTCCCTTCCTTTTAGAATCTTGGATACAAACCCTTGGTCTGTAGTTTTCTTTTCCAGGACATTGTTAAGAGACCATTATTCTAGCTAAGTTCCTGCATTGGGTTCAAGCAGACCAAACCAAAAGTCAATATGGAGTCACCCTTGCTAAAGTTCCATGTCACCAACTGCAAATGAGTTGCTAGCTGACCTTCCCCAGAAATCAGGAGAGACAATAGCCAACTTTCTCAAATAGGCCAGTTTCAATTGGCATGACAGTGAAGTTCCCTCCGCCTTTATCTCAACACAAAATGGGTAATTTGAAATAACATATTAACCTAGCTATTATTTTTCTATTTATTGCTCTCTGTCCTTATCTTACCAGGAAATGAACTGAAATGACCAATCTGCTTTTTGTTCTTTGTTTCTACTTTCTTCAGCCCTTCTCTATCTATTCTTCTGCCCAGTCTATTGGGACACTTATTGTCTTTTATGGGATGAAGTGTTTATATTTACCTAGTGCCTGCAGCAACACCAGAGGAATATAGATTTTAGAGTCTAAAATAAAGTCAATAAAGATTGCTAAACTTAATTGTCATAATTTTGTCTTTTGGCAACACATTGCAATCAAGAGCAGATTGGATTGACAGGAGAGGTTAGGCAAACTTGGTTGTGGAAGGAAGATCTTGTCAGAAGGATTTAAGCTTTAAGCCTGCTATGATCTCTGGTCCATCTCCCATCCCTTCCTCCCCTTGCCCTGCCTCCGCACTGTGATTGCAATGCTCCTCAAACACTTTCTGCCTGGTGATCCCCTGGCCTCTGGGATGGGGAATTCCAACATGGTGCCCTCCACCTCGCAGAGTCTTGGGTTGTGTTCCAGTCAGCCTCCGACGCTGTCTTCTGGAGCTGGACTCTCTCTAAGCCATCTGGCTGCAGCTTGCTCCAAATTTTGGTGTGTTTGCACCATCTTTCTCTTGCAGAGTTTGGGATGTGAATCTGGTAACTGCAAGAACTGAAACACGTGGGAACGTGCTCTTCACAACAGAGGCAGAGAGATGTTACTTGAAATCCTGAAATTTAGCAGGGCACAGTGGTACGTGCCTGTAATCCCAGCACTTAGGGAGGCTGAGACAGGAGAATCGCGAGTTCAAAGCCAGCCTCAGCAACAGTGAGGCCCTAAGCAACTCAGTGAGACTCTGTCTCTACATAAAACACAAAATAGGGCTGGGGATGTGGCTTAATGGTTGAGTGCCCCTGAGTTCAATCCTTGGTACAAAAAAAAAAATCCTGAAATTGGTGTCAGCTTCTAGAAGTAAGGAAGCTAGATTTTAAGAAGGCCACAATGAATAGGGAAAACACCATAGCTTCCCCAGGTGAACCTGGTCACACTATAAAGCTTAGCCTCAGTTTCCTCCTACATAAAATGAGATGACATCATCTCCCTTGCATAGTTGTTTTGAGGAGGCAAATGAGATAATTTAAATAAAGTGCCAGGTACAGGGAGGGTGGCAGTGGGAAGGGAGACTTAATATATGGTGTCCATTTCTCTTATGGAGAATAAGTTCTGTTTTGGATACATGTTGTGGTCTGTCTTCTGAAGTTTGTTTTAGAGTTGTAGACATGTGATTCATATTTCCAGACTATCTCTTAACTCTGGTTGGGTGTTTTAATCCACATTTGCCAGTGTAGTAGGGGTTCTTGAAGGAGAGTCAGATATGGTGTGCTTATCAGTGTGCTGGGATAAAGAGGCATAGAGGGTTGGGCCTAAGAGCTCAGACTGAGCTAGGCTGTCTGGGTTCAAATGCTACTCTTAAATTAGTAGCTGTGTGACCTTAGTCAAGTTCTCAGTCTCTCTGCGCTTCAGATTCCTCCATAGAAGGTAATATTGTACATTACCTTGTGGAGAGATTCGTAAGGAATTTAATGAAAAAAAATTTAAAGAGGTAGGTAAAAGGCAGAACCTAGCTCATGTAGGCTGTTACTATTCACAGAAAAGGTCAGTCTGCCCTCAGACTGCCTGGGGAGCCTTCCCCAGGTACAAGCTTGCAAATGAGTGGGCAGAGAGCCCCTCTTTGTCCCTGTGCTCTATAGGAATGCAGTATGAATAGTGCATGCTGATAAGAGATAAAAAGATTAGAGTAGAATGTAGGTTCCTGTTTTGGGGTGATGTTCTCCTGCAGGAGCCTTTATTTATGCTTCAGCAGGACCCTCAATTTCCCTCCCACTTGGAGCCCCTGGGGTTCCTGTCTGAATGTATTTTGGCTGTTACTTCTTTGGGGACAGGATCATGTCCAACTTGTTTAATGCTCTATCTGTAACTCTTGGCCTCTGACATAATAGATTCTAAAAGCATGTTTAACAAATGATACATGGAACACTAGAAAGTGCTATTGGATGTAAGCAGTTTTCAAGAGATACTATTCTTGTACTTAGTAAGGTCAACACAGTGGCCCAGTGGGGAGGGCAGGGATACTTGAGAACACAACGTTAGTGGGAACATACCGTAAATTTACAACTACAGGAAAAAACAAATGTGTAGGGTCATAATGCCTGATTTAGAAAATGGCCCTATTATATATGTGTTAACCCTAAACCCTGGTGTTCAGTTTAACAAAGAACATGGGTATAGAAATCAAGAAGACTTCACACATAAGAACCACACAATAAAAAACTGATTAAATATTGTTATTTTTCTCAGAGCAACTTTTATGATTGCTGTTTCTCACCTATTAATCAATGGTCCAGTGTCTAAAGGAAACTATCCCATCATATTTTTAGAAGTACTGAAGTGACCTCCAGCCACTCTAACAACTCCTTGAGAGCTATGGCAGTGTCCAGGACATTTTGTATCTTTGTCCAGCATATGATATATTACTGCTGCCTGGCCCAGTGTCTCTTAAGGAATTCTGCAGATCAAGTGTCAGAGCATGGCAGGAGACTTGTTCTAAAACAATCACCAGCCAGGTTGAAACAACATTAAAAATATTTTTAAGTTTGCCAAGAGCGTTGGCCACGGTGCCTCAGCCCACAGTTATTTTTCTTTGCATCTTGTAGTTGTTCTTGTGGAGGCAACTTCCTGTATCCAACAGTGGCTGTCATGTGGAGAGGTCTACCAGCATCTCATTCTAATTCAGCAGCAGGATTAAAAAAGACAGGAGAGTCCTTGTTCATGTTTGACACTACACTCATAAAATCTTTTACACACCAAAAGAATGGATATCTTAAAGATAAAAATGGGAAGTGTGGTACAAATTGAGGATGTGGATGTCACGTGTTAAAATGGGCTGGGCCTTTGGGAGATCATTTACCAATTGTAGATAATTTATAATTTTAATGAATGACATGGAATTTCATCCTTACAAATGAAATTACTGATTTTGTTTCCTCAAGGGGTATAAACTGGAAACTTTTTTTTTTTTTATGATGGTCTCTAACTTTATCCATTTTCCTCTGAAATGGAAAAGACTATTTTTGCTTTGGGATTATATTTATTTTAGACCTATTCCTTGGTTTTTGGATGTATGACAAGCCTCTGCAGGGAGAGGGAAGTGCTGGAATGGGAGATAGAGCTTTTGATCCTGTGTTTTGCATTAACCAGGCACACATACCAGGGTGCTTCTCAGCTTTCTGGTGGTTGGTTTCCTCATCTGAAAAGCAGGATAATATACCTGCCTCACATGTGTTAAGCTTCTACCGAGCAACAAGGATTTTAAAATCTGAATCTAGGTTGCTTTTTAATGTACATATCTGTAGAAAAAAAAACTAGGCTTGTGCCAAAAAACCAGAATCGTGGACCTGCTACTTCTTAGTTTTTAGATCTGGAAAAATCTGAGGGGATTATCTAGTCCAGCCTCTTATTTACAAATATGACAAAGCAAAGGTCTAAAAAACAAGGAGATTTTGGAGAAGGCCATGTGTAAGTTGGTGATGGGCATTGAATGTGATCTGGGATTCAGAAGGGACTGGTCCCAGCTTGTCCAGCCATGCTCTCCTGTTTTTTGGTAAAGAGCTAAATGAATTTGTTATGATATAATTATTTTTGTTTCTGGTGTCAAACTAATTTGATCATCTGAGTGCCAAAAATGCTTCTTTGGAACAAAAGAGGAAAATAGCAGTCATGACTATCTGATCAGAGGAGGATGGTAGAGCAGAGAACCTCAGAGTTCTGATGTAGATCAGAAAACTGAGGCTCAGAGAGGGGAATACCAGGCTGGACTGACACGTGGACACACAGAGCGAGAACTCCTGATTCTTCATATCGTGGCTGCTTTATCTGATGGGAAAATAGAAAAGTACCTTTGTGAGGGAAGACAGTATGTTTTGCATGTTGTTTGAAATCCCCACAGTGGCTGGCGCTGTGCTTATCACACCATAAGTTTCTCCAGGTGTTTTCTAAATTACATGAAGAATAAAAAACTACTATCAGAATTAAGGTATTACTCAACACCTTATACTAACCAGGATGTAATCAACATCCTGATCCACACATACAGCATTGTCACAGTTCCAGATGCCTCCTGGATGCCCCCAGCAAGGCTACTCAGATTCTCATTTCTGACATAGGTCCTCACCTGTGAGGTCTCTCCTGTGTTTGTGCTTTATGGGTTTTTTTTTTTTTTGGTACTGGGGATTGAACTCAGGGATACTTGACCACTGAGCCACATCTCCAGCCCTATTTTGTGTTTTATGTAGAGACAGGGTCTCACTGAGTTGCTTAGCACCTTGCCATTGCTGAGGCTGGCTTTGAACTCACGATTCTCCTGTCTTAGCCTCCCAAAGTGCTGGGATTACAGGTGTGTGCCACCATACCTGGCTGTGTTTGTGCTTTATATGCAACAACACAATAGGTTCTCATTTGTGTCTGGCTTCTTGTGGGGCAATATTTTGATGTTGGTTTAAATCCACAGGAAGTAAGATTCCAAATTGGGAGGCTCTGAGAGGAAGAAAAAAAGTCTTTGGCATATTATAGTTGCATTTCATGATGGAAAGCTGGTGTCAATATAGCAGTTGATTAGTAAGAGTGTGTAGGTGTAATTGAGTTGAAACTTGTCCTTATTGCCAAGATACTTGTTCCTTAAGTGATTCACTGCATTTTACACTAAATTATAATTTTAGCTAGGCCAACTGGTATACATAAGACAAAACTGAGGGAAATGAAAAATAAATTCCTTTCCCTTGTATGCTTACTCTTAAATTGATTTTTAAAACACGTTTTTAATGGTATATTCAGAAAAGAATGATGAATTTCTAAGCAAGTAATCCAAATAAATAAAAACACTTGTTTAAAGATTCCAGATGATTCTTAGTTATGTTTGTATTGCTATTGTCAAACTAAATGTCTGGCACATAGTAGATCCTCAATAAGTGTTAGCTTCTAGAATAAATGAATGATGAAATAAGTTTAAACAAAATCACAAAGACATCAGAAACTATTCTGGAGAATATGTACTATTAAAGAGCAATAAATACCAGGAGCCTTAACATTCTTTATAGATATTGAAAGATAATTTTGGAAGTAGTTTTGCCTTTGAGATTTGGAGTCATACAGTTGTAACCTTCTAATTTCCATGGTGACAGAGATGGCTAATTATCTCCTAGGGTTCCCTTTCCTTTTCTTCTTTCAGTAATGAAGTTCCTGAATATCAGCAAGGTATTCAGCTACTTGGCTAGATGCAATTTTTCACAACATCTTTTGTAGTTACAAAATTACATTCTTGCTAATGAGAAATGGTCGGAAATGAAATGGGCATTTTCTGGATCTTACTATTTTAAAACCATTGCTGTTGTTTGGGAAATGATTGTAGAACACCTTAGTATAGCTCAGAGATGAGTCACATATTGATAGCAGGGTCTCCCTGTTCACCTTTGTGTTGTTAGGTCAGAGAGAAAAAAACTTCTTTGATATGAAGACATGATTTGGATGATTGGGGGTGGAGGGTGTTTCCTTTTCAAGAGGACCTTAGCATGCACCCTAATTAATACAGAAATTTGTACCAGAAGTAGGGTGTCTCCATAACAAAAATCCAAGTTTTGTACTAATGGATAGCAACAGATAGAGGATGATATGGGCACAATATTTAGCTAGGAATGTTGGTAGCACTTGTTACTCTGTGTCACATTGTTTGCTAAAAGTGACTTACCATTATTTGGAAACAGGCCATGTGCATACTGACCTTTAGCTCAAGGGGAAAAACTCAGAATTTCTGTACATGTTGGCTAGTCCTCACTTCTTTTAGTAATTTATTATAAGAGGAAATGGGAGTCATAGAACTATTAACCAGTAAGCAAAGATAGAAAAGGAATACAGGGCTGGGGTTGTAGCTCAGCGGTAGAGCGCTTGCCTCGCATGCGTGAGGCCCTGGGTTCGATCCTCAGCACCACATACAAAGCAATAAAATAAAGACATTGTGTGCATCTACAACTAAAAAAATATTTAAAAAAAAAAAAAAAAAGAAAAGGAATACAGTTCTGATTAGGGAAGTTCTTTTTGCCTATGGTTTGTAGTCTAATATGACTTGGAGCTTAAAAGATCGGGCCAGGCAATCTTGGTGGGAAGATATGCATCCCATCCCCAAATAGTAGGTGATTGGATGATGGAGGACTTACCCAGGTGCTTTCTGTTAAGGATTCTCCTGGTCAGATCCTGGAAGCTGGCCAAGAGCAAGGAGAACATTGGAATTGTTGCCTTCTCAACTATTTCAAATGGTTGCCACTAAAGGAAGCCAACATTAAATTGAAAGAAAGAAGGACAGGCTGAGCATAGAGCCCAGTAAATAAAAAAGGGACGTGGCTTATGAACTGTGTCCAGAGGAGCTCTTTGACTATGGCTACTCTTCCATGGAAACCAATAGGTTAGAACCCTACTTAAAGATGGGGGCGAGTGTGGTCTCTTTGCAAAGAAGGGTGCATATGGACATTGAGGAGTAGACATGCAGAGACTGGCAATTTATCTTAGCAATCATTCTTCCTTTGTTTCTTTGTCTAATACATACCCTCCCCGTCTCCACAAATTGGGTCTTGGTCAGCTACCTGCTGACCATATTCCTCAGCCATCTTTGTGACTAGGTGTTGCTATGTTACCCAGTTCTAGCCTGTAGTACATGGGTGAGAGTTTTTGTTTGAAAATCATTGGGTGTTTGCTTTACCCTGCTTCTTCTGATTGAGAAATAGCAAACCAGTGGGGACACCTTGGGCCAAAGAGAGAAGCTGCACGTTGGTGACAATAGAGCCACCCCACCTGTGTGGAGCTGTAACAGGAAAGAAAAATAACTTTCAGTCTTATTTAAACCACTCTATTTGGGGGGCATTTTGTTTTAGCAGCTTAACTCATAGTCTGATAAACACACAGGCTTTTGCACACTATCAAGTTTCAATATAAGAGAAACAACTAAGTATTTTACACAGGAAGGGTTTGATATGAAGAATTAACCACTTACAAAAGCATTAGAAAAGTTGAAGAAGTAGATTCTAGTTTGTTTCCAAGCCATCTGGGAATTTGTTCCCAAACCATCTTTACAAAACTGATTGACTAGGGGAATTCCTACCTCTGATATCAAAAAAACCTGCTGCTATTGCTGCCACTGTCTTTGATCACCAGGGAATCTGTGGAACAGCCCCTGGAATGTTGGGCCAGGAGCCTTAACACATTTGCTAGCAGAAGCAGCCACAGCGGGCTAGGAAGGCAGATGCTATGGCTTCTTATGGTTGGTCCCCAACAAAACTCACCTTGAGGCTTGGTCCTAAGGTGGCAGTACTGGTTGGTGGGACTACTGGGAAATGTTGGGTCATGTGATCAGAGCCTTCATAAATGGATTCATGTCTGTGAGTGAGTACCAGCTCTCAGGTAATGCACTGGATTGGTTATTGTGAGGGAGTGTGTTATGAAGTGAATCTGCCCCTCATGTTTTGCACCTTTTGTCTGTGCCACTTGCCCTTCTGCTTTCCACCACAAGTTGAAGCAACATGCCCCGCCCCCTCCCGCCCCCCCCCACCCATTTCCAGATTTGGCTGTTACGTCTTGGGCCTTATAGCCTCTGGAACTTTGAGTCAAAAATAAACCCTCTTTCCTTTATAAATTACCCATTCTCAGGTATTCTGTTGTAGCAACATAAAACTTAGTAATACTATGGTCTCTGCCTGATTTCAACCTTCTGTATCTATGTCACGCTTGTGCGATCCACATTTTGTGACTCCATTTCCTTATAGAACACAGCTGCAAGGGAATGTGGGAAATGTAGTTTTTGTTTTTGCAACCTCTCCAATCAGAATGAATGGAAACTGAGTGAAAAAATCCACAGTTCCAGCTCTTGGTTATCTTCTTATTCAAATGGAGATGATATGTTTCAGAGAGTTAGTTACTGGGAGAATTATATGAGAGTTAATAAATGGAAAGCACATATGTATATGTATATATATTTGGCACATATTAAAAACTTAAAAATCACAGTTATTATATCACTTAGTGACTTAAAACATACCCATTTGCCACATTCTTGTCTCTTTCTTCAAAATATTTGGTTGATTAGAGACTGATGAGGTAGATAAGGATGGCTTTTTCTGTGTAGTAATACATTTAAATATCAACCTCTCTATTTTACAAAGCTACAGCCTGTAATACATTTAAATATCAACCTCTCTATTTTACAAAGCTACAGCCTGAATATAATTTTCTTTGATGAATGCTCAAGAAGGTGATACCACTCTATGATGTGACAATAGAGAGAGGAATAAGGCTAGAGAAGGTTGTAGGGGTCCAAACATTTTTATTATCTTCAAAAGCCAGCATTCTGTTTTAGAGCAGTGAAAATCCACTGTATTTTAAATTGAAGAGAAGCATTATCAAACTCGCTGTTTTGGAAGCTCTCTGGCCAATGGAGAATACACTTAGATGGATGTTAGAGGAGAGATGGGTAGTGAGTGGTTGCAATAATTTGGTGAGTGATGGCAGCATCTTAGACCACTGGATAGCAGCTCCAGGAATAGGGGCAAGCCCTTTAGGAGGTGTCCTCTATAGGACTTGAGATTGACTACCCCAGAATCCTATCAGGGAAGTTTTAGGGTAAAAAGACAAATTTATATTTCTTAGTCAATATGTATAAAATATTTGTAGCTACCTTTGGCTACTTATTACTTGGTATGAGTGAGAAGTCTGATTCTGATTCATATAATTAGGTGAGAGGAAAGGAAGATGGTGTCATGTCTTATTGGTTTACAACTCTGAAGGAAGCCAATATTACATAAGATTTTCTATGACATCCTGTTATCCAACAGTTATTTAATGTCTGAGTGTAAAAGGCTTTCAAAGCATAGTTAGGCTGTACTGTTATATATTAGTGACCAAAATGTTGGTAAATTGCTTTGTGTTACATTACCACACATTTTTACAATTCAGACGTTTTACTTAGGTTGTCTAACAAGAGATGTTGTTCAGGGAGGCCTCACAACAGTGTACAGGGACTGGCCCAGCTGCTTGTGCTGAAGATAAACTTGTTAGATTCGTGTTTCAATAATCTCTTTGGATCTTCAGTTAAGGAAAACAACACTGTGATAGTATTCTTATGGTTTCTTTCAAAAAGAGTAAATAATAAAGTGCAATATGACTTGTTTTAAAATCAGTGATTTCTGAAGTAATTATAGGATATCTCAAAACTGCAGGGAAAGTGATTAGATCAAATGCAAAAAAGCTGCTGAGTTCTCTAGCAGAGTTCCTGTCAGCTCCATCCCGAGTCACTGGTGGCAAATGTTAGTGTTGCTGGTATCATTACAGGTAAAATGTCGGTTGTATTCCAACTTCCTTAGTCTTTAGTATTTCCAGTGCAGGCTAAAAATAAACTTGGAGAAAGTTGGTTGAGTTCAAAGAGTAGGATAAATCTATTTTATTCCAAGGAGGGTAGGCCGAACTTTGTTTATTCAGTGTCTAATAGTGGAATAGTAAAAGAAATCACATCATTTTAACAACGTCCAAACTTGTTTGATTCAATTAAAAAGTGGTTATTAGATTTGGTGTTTATTAAGATGTATCTGGTTCTTTTTTATCCACTCTGATAATCTAAGAGTTAGTTTCCATCCTTCCAATCTTTCTTGAATCTAGTGAGAAACGTGGCCTCTGAAAGAGGACTTTTTAACTGTTAAAATTTCTAGAAATTTAATTCCTAATGATGTCTTATGTCTGTGACTTGGCTGATAATTTTACCAATTTGATTTATTTAATATACATCTTCTGGATATCTACTGTGGGTAGAGCTCCCTTGAGTGGTCAAAGGTTTATAAGTGCATACTCTACTGAGGACCAATTTTTCCTGAATCCTCACAGTCCCCATGTTACAGATAGAATAGATCAATGTCCATCCAGGAAAAATGAGCTTCCCTGTGGCAACAGAGGGAGTCACGTGACCAGAGTTCTATGGATAAGCTGAATGAAGTATTTCCCAACCTACCTCTTCATTAGTCATTTCCATGTCATGTGTAATTACATGACTCAGAATAATGTAAAATAGAACAAATAACATTTGATTTTATATAGGTATTCTTAAGTAATATGACAATATTTTTATGTTTTACCGAGTCTCTAAAATGGTATAAGTTTAGATTCTTTACAAAAATGTACAATGAAACTATAGATACAATAAAAACCAAAAGGGAATCTTATTTTGAAAAATTTCAACATTTTGCTTGTTAATAGTTACTAATTTTTCAACATTCTTTTTTTTTCTGGTACCGGGGATTATGTTCAGGGGTACTCGACCACTGAGCCACATCCCCAGCCCTATTCTGTGTTTTATGTAGAGACAGGGTCTCACTGAGTTGCTTAGCACCTCATCGTTGCTGAGGCTGGGTTCGAACTCAAGATTCTCCTGTCTCAGCCCCCCAAATGCTGGGATTAAAGGCGTGCGCCACCGCGCCCAGCTCAACATTCTTATAGAATCTATTTCTAGCTTTAAAATTGTAGAAAGATAGAAAAAGAAAAGTAGGAAAATTTAGAAGTCTGATTCAGAGTTGCCTAAATAGAATGCTAAAAGGCAGTGAACTTTTTATTCCTAGCTTTGATAGTCACAACAAATTAACTTAAATGAATTTAAATGTCAGCTTTCTGATTCAGTTAATTTTTTCCAGATTTATAATTTTTTTCAACTGCAAAGAAATGATATGACCATTCTCCATCTCTCTCTCTCTTTTAAATATGTTTATTTATATACATATAAATAAACACATAAAAATGAGGGACATATATATATATATACACACACATAAATATATATAAAATGAGGGATGTATACTTTATAATATGTATATATACTTATTATATATACTATTATATGTACTTTACAATATATACATATATACTTTATAATACATATATATATGTATATTACTTCTCACACCACATTCTACCAGTTCCACCTGGGAAACGTTCACTGTTCATTGTTGAGTCGGTATCTTTTCAGATACTTTCCTGTGAATTTGTTAGTAATTTTATTTCTAAAGTGCTACTTCATTTCGAGAAGAAAACACTATATATTCCCATCCCATTTTAGTGAGAAAGATCCTGCAGATGGAAGAACGAGTGGAAGGTGAAAGTAAATTCATACTGGCTAAATAAAATCTCAGAATGTTTTTGTTTCTGGATTAACCTTAGGGTTTTCCTACAGTCTGCTATGGACTGAATTGTGTCCTTCCGAAATTCATATGTAGCAGCTCTAACCCCTAGTTGTATTTAGAGATAGGGTCTGCAAGGTAGTAATCAAGGTTAAATGAGATTATAAGGATGGAGCCGGGATACCATAGGATTGGCATACTTATAAAACACACCAGAAGTTGGCTCACTCTGTCTGTGTCAGCTTAAAGAGTTCACATGAGCATGTGGCATGATGGCAATAGCCTACAGGCCAGGAAGAGGCATCCCCAGAAACTCACCATTGGCATCTAGATGGATCCAGATGAACCCCTGGCTCTCTGTCTTCTTGCACCTTACCTGCCTCTGAACCCAATTCAGTTTTTCTTGATGGACTCACTCAGACACCTGAGACTGACCTTCAGGACCCAATCCTGTTTCTGTCATGACTTCAAACCCAGAATGAACCAAAAATTTGCTCAAATAAACCCATATAGCTCGCTAAACAAATTTGTGGAAATTCAGAATCTGAAAGAATTTATTCATGATCCCCAGTTGCAGCAAGAGAGCCACAGGCACAGTGCACTCAGCAGACGCCTGCACCTTGGTTGCTTGATCCTCAGAGCATTGGGAGCTCTGCTGGGGACTGGCTCATGTACGGTGGGCTGAAGGGTCAGGATGAAATCCACAGTGGCCAGAGGGTACTGAAGGATGGGGAGGGATAGGAGATAGAGCCAGAGATAGACACAGACTTGATTGTGAAAGGCCTGTATGGGGAGTCTGGATTTGATCCTAGGTACCTAGGGAAATGATGAGAAGTTTGAGTTATGTGACGGTCACCTTAGCTGCTGTTGGTGAACGGCTTTAAGGAGGGCAGAAATGGAAGCACAATAATGAATTTTGATAGCTATTGCAGTGGACAAGAAGGAGATGATTCTAGCTTAGGCTAGAGTAGTAGGAGGCTGGGGAGAAATGGGAAAGTAGGATATGCATTTGGTATCCTGATGGTCATCCTTTGGGGGATTGGTTCCAGAACCTCCCAAAGATATCAAAATCTGTGGACGCTCAAGTTCCTTGTATAAAATGGCAAAGTATTTGCCTAAGACCCATGCATATCTTCCCATGTATTTGAAGTGACCTCTAGACTACTTATAATACCTAATGTAAATGATAGTAGTACTAGTAGTAGTTGTTGTTATACTGTATTGCTTAGGGGATGAAGACAAGAAAGTCTGCACATGTTCAGTACAAGTGAAATTGTTATTTTTGGTTGAATCTGTGGGTGCAAAACCCATGGATGTGGAGAGCTGACTTATTTTGTTAGGGCTAATGGAACTTGCTGGCTGACTGGATGTGATATTGAGGGAAAGCAAGGAACTGAGGAGAGTATTAAGTTTTAGGTTTGAATAACAAGGTGAAGGATGATTTGTTAGAAGAATTGGTGATCATGTATGTAAAGGTTTGTTAATGGAGTAGCATTATTAAAATAATATGTTAATAAAAATAATAATTAGGGCTGGGATTGTAGCTCAGCGGTAGAGCGCTTGCCTCGCATGGGTGAGGCCCTGGGTTCGATCCTCAGTACCACGTACAAAGAAATAAAATAAAGACATTGTGTCCATCTACAACTAAAAAAATATTTAAAAAAAATAAAAAATAAAAAAAATAAAAATATTGCTTTGCAGTTCCAGATGTTAACCTCTTATAGAATTTTTAAAAAACTGTGGATATTAGTTTGCATTAGATTGATTTCTCCTGATTCATAGGACAGTTAAAATAGAATTTAACTAAATGTTGTTTAGATTTTGAATTTGGTGACTGCTTGACTTCCTTGTTTTATCACAGATGGAGTTCATACATCTACATTAACCCAACAACTCTATAGAAAATTTACCTAACAATATGGATTAGCCATTTCAAACATTTCAGATATATTTACATTCCAAGATCTACACTTCTCACCAAGTTCTGCACCCTTAAGAGGGAGTGGAGGTGAATACGTATCTGCTTACATTAGAGCCTAAGAATAGCTCATTGTGCAACTGGAGGAAAGGAATGGACTATGTTTGCTGTTTTATTTGAGGGATCTCAAGAAAAGGAGCAGAAATGAACACAAGCCTTTGAAGAGATTTGAGAAGAGGTTGTGGAAGAGTCCCCTTGCTGTGGTACTTGCCTGGGCTCTTCATGTCCATACATGGTCACCATGGCTCATAGATGTGGGAAGGTCAATCTCAGGCAATGTTATTCTGAGGGACTCAGGATTGGGTTCCATGCTTATTTAAAGATTTGCCTTAGTCATGCCATGGTGGTTAATATTTACTTCAGTATGTGAGTCAGGAGATCGACTCTCTGAAGACCAAAGTCTTCTCTGTGGAGATCTCTCCAGCACATGTGACAGCACCGGAAGCGTCCTTAAGAACAGGTCAATGTATGTGCTCAGTGTTGACTTTTTATGGATTTGACAATGTGTAATCAGTCATGCTCCTCTTTTGATCTTTGGTTCTTTTGCTGAATTCTTAATTAATTGTACTATATACCAACAACAGTGGAAGGGTGGACTTCCTGACTGGGATGGCTATTATTTACTGGTTTGTGTTGCCGAGGAAGGTGGCACAATCCACTTCCCTGATGGTTTTGGCACCATTCTTCCTGGCACCTCAGAGATGGGCAATGCAGTGTCACATATGCTCTTGTGCCAGGCAGTAGCCAGGGTGTTTTGGATGGATACAAAGTAAAATATGGAAAAGGAGCATGATAGCCTTGTGAGGAAGCTGGGGTGGTAAAGCATATCTCAACTCCCATCTGTAGTGACTCACTGAAGGAAGTGTTTGGTCCTATAAGTAAACTAATCAGCTTTCGAACTCATGAAGATTTTCAGTCATTTGCTGGGCACGCTGGCTCACATCTGTAATCCAGGAGACTGAGGCAGGAGGATCCCAATTTTGAGATTAGCCTCAGCAATTTAATGAAGCCCTGTCTCAAAATAAAAATAAAAAGGGCATGTAACTCAGTGGTGAAACACTCCTAGATTCAATCCCCAGTACCAAAACAAAACAAAACAAGATTTCCATTCATTAGTAATTATTAATTTCTTGACAAATCTTCCAAATGACAAACTATATCATTACTGTTTCTCTTCAATTAGAACACCATATACATTAGTTTTATCCTTTAGTCTAATTTCTGTGAAAACTTAACAAAATATAATCAAATAAAACCAAGCAAAAAACTTTCAAAAAATTTTATTGTTTCATTAGTGTATTTTAATTTTATAGAATAATGGGTCTCATTGTGGCATATTAGTACATGCAAATAACATATTTTGATCATATCCCCTCTTGTTGTCTTCACTTACCGCCCACTCCGCCATCCCCTTCCTCTTCTCTAATAGTCTCCCTGTTACTTTCATGTCATGTTTCCCGTCTGCACTGCATATGTGAGGGAAATACACGTGATGCTTGTTTTTCTGAGTCTGTCTTATTTTGCTTAACATTACGATCTCCAGTTCCATTCATTTTCCTGAAAATGACATGATTCCATTCTTCTTTGTGGTTGAATAATACTCCATTGTGCATATATACCACATTTTCTTTATTCATCTTCTGACCAACACTTGGGCTGATTTCATGACTTGGTCATTGTGAATTGTGCAGTGATAAACATGGGTATACAGGTGCCAATAACATGCTGACTTTAACTCCTTTGGGTATATTCCCAGGAGTGGAATAGCTGGATCATATGGTAGTACTATTTTTATTTTTTTGAGGAACTTCCATACTCACTAATTTACATTCCCACCAATAGCATATATTGTTTATGTATTCTTGGTGATAGCTGTTCTGATTAGGGTGAGATGGAACCTCAATGCAGTTTTGATCGAGCAAATATCTTTTTGAGATTCCACATGGTATTTGTTTGGATTTGGGTTAGATATTTTGTAGGATTCCTTTTACCTATTTTGGAGGAAACATTAGTTCTTCTTCTTCTTTTTATAAATCCAGTGTCCAATTTCAGAGTCCCTTTGCTTGTGATTTGAGAGTCAGATGCAATCATGGGAGACTCCAGGTTCTGGCTTTCTGGCTCCTTTGCAGCTTTCATTCATCTCTGACATTGTTACTCTCAGTAAAGACAGTGACTCACTAAGAGTCACCAGAA
This sequence comes from Xerus rutilus, assembly GCA_028644305.1. Taxonomy (NCBI): domain Eukaryota; kingdom Metazoa; phylum Chordata; class Mammalia; order Rodentia; family Sciuridae; genus Xerus; species Xerus rutilus. The sequence continues at coordinate 63,145,405 of CM053403.1, read as the reverse complement.
AGTCAGGGGAAAAGATTGAAATCTCTCCCTTCCCAGAGCCTGTCAGTCAGTTGACAATTACCACATGCCTACCAAATACTGAGTTTGCCTTGAAGACACAGGCATACAGATGAATGTGGTTGTGCAAAACTCATTGCTGTTTACATGAGGTTATGTAGATTGTGGTGAAGGAGACAGAATGAGAAAAGACAGAGGAGTTGAACACAACTGATATTTTCAGTTAGATTTAATACAAACATTTGAGATTTGAGATTCAACATCCCAAATCTATAATAAGGGCCCAGGAGGGCCTCTGCCTCCTTTATTAAGATCATTGATAGAATGTTATGGGGCTCTGGGAAGAGCAGCAGAAGTGAAAGCCACATAAAAAAAAGAAGAGAAAAAATTGTCCCCGAAGTATGTATGTAATTGCAGTTTTGCATTTTTAAAAATTATCTACATATGCAGGTGAAGTATGTTTAAAAAAATGTCAGTGACTGTTAGAGCCAGAAGTGATTTAGGGATCGTAAGATTTAGAGGTTCTCTAACTTCAGTGTACATCAGACTCTCTTAGGGATTTGTAAAAAGGATATGGATGAACAGTGGCCAAAATACCTGTCCCGGACCCCAGGTGATTACAAAATACACAAAGGTCTGAGAACTACTTATTTGTTCAGTTTTATCATATTATAAAGGAGGAAACTGGCATCCAAAGGAGTTAACATTCTCGTCCAAGGTCACATCAGTTTCCTCCCCAGTTTAATCTTTATTGGCTATATGCCCGGGCAGGAAAAAATGCATTCACTTTGGGAAGTGTTCAGAGATGTTTTTTTTCTTTTTTATGTTTTATGATAGAAAAGAAAGAAAATATGTAAGCAAATTAGGAAACTATTGCTACATATATATATTTGTGAGTATAATTAATTGAATAGATATGTTTACAGCTGAAAATTTTGTGATAGGTGAAATATATATTTTCTTATTTCTCATTGTTGTCTACAAATTTTAAAAGATTTATTTTATGAGCTTTCCACACCAGGTTTATAATGCTTTAAGCACAGCAGAATGAATTTCACTGCAACCCTAACATAAGTAGGCTAATTTTTTAGATGAGGAAACAGAGAGGAGTGGTGTCATTTCTAGCATAGTAAGATAAATTATAATTGAGATGGAAAGTTTTGCACACTTGAGTTAGTGCAAGGTGTGGGGCCCACAGCCTTATCGTTCACACAAGACCTTGAGTCCAAAGTACTGAATTTTATCAAAATAAGTTTGGATATATGTTCATCAACCCACCTGTATATTCCTCTTGTCTTTCTGGCAATGATTAACTCTAGTGTTTCATGTACACTTTAAAGTATGTTCTTCAAGCTCTTTTACCAAACAGAACCTCCTTTTGGTAATGAGTCAGTTCTCTGGGTGTCTGCAGCCCCCAGAATTGCTTCCCTGATTCTGGAGATATGGCGCCCAGTGGCCATGTAAACAACCACTTCCTAATGTAATTGCTCAGAAATGCTGCAGGAGAAACTAAGAAAAGAAATCGCTTCCCTGTCTTATAAACAGTCAACTTTGTTTTAAAATATTGTACAAGTGCTCCAAATCATTCATCAATGTAACTGTGGTTGGATTTCTTTGTTAGGTTTATTTGGGAATCACATTAATCTTTTCTTCTGCATAATATGCCAGATTTCTTTGATGACAAACAATCAACCAGGGGCCTAAATCCAGTCCTATGAGTGAGATTTTGACAGGAATGCAATTTACCTCTGAGGCCATTTTGGCTTTCTTCTTGAGTAGGGCCACAGGCCATTCTCCTCTAGCTGCCAAAGGACAATTTAGGCACTTTTATTATTTGATTGCTTTAATTTTTCTGGTGATATTATTACAAATTACTGAAACAAACAAACCAAAAACTTTTTAATTAAGATTAGAACTAAGCTAGAGTCACATAATCCTGGTTTGCAGGGGAGCTCGGTGGCTCATCTATGGCTGGTGGAATTGTTCTGTTCTGCTCACCAGGAACAGTGAGCACTATGGTCATTTCACATGTTTGTTTTCTGTGCTTATAAGAATGTTAAACTCTAACATTCAGTCAGAATTCATATTTAGAGAAAAACTTTCAGAATCAATTCCAATGGATCACTGATCAGCTTTCCTATAGTTTTAAATAGTGTTAAGGGAACTTCATGTTTATAAGAGTTGGTGGTATCTTGTTTAGTTTATCAACATTGATATTTTTAACTGATTAACATCTATTAAAAATTCCATTTGAGTGTGTTGAATAGTAAATCTTCTTCCTTCTCTTATTTTCCAGCCATCTAATATCTTTCCTAATCACTAGTTTGGATTTCTTATATATATTTCTAAAAGTATGTTACATATCTACAAACATGTATATGTATGTATGTGTGTGAGTATATATCTATGTGTGTGTGTATATACATAACATATATATTTACAGAGGGTAGCATGCTCTACATCCTATTCTAAGTTATAGCATTTTTCCCTTGATCATATCTTGAAGACCTACCCATCCCAATATGTAACATTTGTCCCAGTCTTTCACCATGAAGCATTTAGGTTGTTTCTGAGCTTTTGCTATTACAAAGAAAGATGCATTTTAAACTGTGGGAATATATTTATGGGATAAATACCCAGGAGTCAATTGCTGGTTCCCACAATATGTGTACTTCAGATTTTAGTTACTATTGTCAAATTGCTTTCTAAGAGGTTAGGCTAATTTATATTCCCACAGGCAATGCAAGAATGTGCCTGTTTGTATAAATGCTTGCCAACATAATGTTCTTAAATATTTTGATCATTTAACAATCTGATTGCTGAGTGATATTCTCTCATTGTAGCTGAAATTGACATTTTTTTGTTATGAATGATATAGTGCTTCTTCATACATCTAAATAATTTGTTTCTCCTTATCTGTGAATTGTCTTTCTATCTTTCCCTTTGCAATTTTTCTTATTGATTTATAAGAGCTCTTTATTAATGGAAGAAATTAGTCCTTATTCTATGATGTAAAGTACAATTTCCTTTGACCTTGCCTGTGGTGTTTCCAGACATAAACTACATTTTTATGTAGCTGAATCCATCTATTTTTGCATTTATAGCCTTGAGTTTGGGAGGAAAATTTAGAAAGACATTCTCTACTTCCCTGTAATTATTAAAACATTCTCTCATATTTTTCTCCTGATATTTTTATGATTTTATTTTTCTGTTTTAAATCTTGATCTAACTGGAATTTGGGGGGGTGGGTAGCCTGAGGTAAGGAGCCAGCTCCTCCCCTCCCCCCATGTGGTCATGCAGGTGTCTCACATACTTGTTGAGTTCTGTTTGGAGGCAGCCCTGAGATAGGAAGGATGTGGTTAAAGGGTACAAGAGGATGTGACCCTGCCTTGTAGAGTGGCTCTGGACTCCGGAGGGTGCAAGGTAGCATGCATTTCATTGCCAGTGTGTCTGCAATGAAGACACCCTGGGGGGCTCTGCAGAGAAATGTTAAAAGTCCTACAGGAAGAGGAGAATATTGACTTAAGGAGAGGGAGTGGGGGTGAGTGACTCTGAAGGTGGTGGTGTAGATGAGCAAGCAGTCAAGCATTTCAGACAAACAGCAAGAACTGTTTTTACTATTGGGAATGGAATTCATTGCAACCTTCTCATTCCCTACGATGTCACTGCAAACCAATGGAGGGTATTGAAAAAAATTTGATTTAGGACAACTCTGAGCAAGTTTTTGAGGGCTTATATTCAACCTCAGAGACTTTGTCACACTGACATCATCTTATATACCTCTAAATGCAAGATTAGGAACTTTCATTAAATGCAAAAGGTGCAAGGGAGAGTGCAGAGAGGGCACAGCTTTGCTTTAGATTTTATGTACTTGAGGCACTGGTAAGTCCCACAAAATGGCTATGTTTATTATATTTATCTTTTGCTCTCTTTTGGATATTTGTTTCTTTCATCTCTAAGTGTGTTCACAGGAAGGATGAGGCTGGGTTCTTATTGTGAAAGGCCTGATGTGTTAAACAGCTCAGTTAGAGTAAGAAAATTTCCAGTCATTGCCAGGAAGTTTGCTGATTGGTGTCACTAAAAGTTCATGGGCCTCAGCTTGCCATGGGCCCTCTGTGTTGCCCATGATCCTGCTTTCCCATTCAGCTCCCTCTTTCATTCTCATTCCACTGGAGTTTGTTTCTGTCGGCATCTTGCATTTCAACTCCTTCCGTGGCTGTAATGGGGGACGTTTTGGCGTTCTGAGGGTTTATGCATTGCTCGATGTGGTAAAGCCTTGCTGTTTTATTTTTGTAAGGAAGGTAATTGCATGCCTCTCCTTCTTTCCCTTTATTGACTGCACAAAGTCTCTCCTGTGCCCCAGAGGACAAAAGAGACCATTGGAGAGGGGCCCCTGCGGCCTGCTTTACTGCTTTCCAGGCCTCTCTTTTCCGGTTCCTCCAGGTAAACCAGAGAGGACATTCTTCCCTTTCCCAAGGCCAGTCTCTGCTTCTCTCTCCTGGATTTTATCACCTCCCTTCTTTTCCTCTCTCTTTATATTGCCCTCTCCCTTCACATCAATATATCAATGTGCTTGGAATGTCCCATCTTAAACATAAATACACAGAATCTCTGTCTTGGGGGCACCTCATTCTTCCTAGTCACAGCCAAACTTCTTGGAGCTTTTCACATTCACTTTCCATTTTCCCTCACCCTTCAGTGATTGGGTTCTGAACCTATCACTTCACTGAAATTATTCTTGCCAAAGTCTTTAACAACCTCCTCAATGCCAAATGTATTGAATTTTTGGTCTTTACTGTCCTTAAAGGTAAAACCATTTTGCAGTGTGGACCACTCCCTCCTTAATCTGCTCTGCTTCCCTCCTGAGGATCTTCTCTGAAAAACCCTATACAGAAGAAACCCTACCTGCAGATGCTCAAGAAGAGGGAGCAAAGCTTTCTCAAGTTGTTTAAAACAGGTTTGAGTAGGGCACACAAGGCTGGTAAGAGAGGTCCTTGTTAAGTCCTTGTTAAAGATTTTGTACTTTAATCTTAGAGCCATTAGGACAGTGGTAAAATTTGAAGTCAAAAGAGTGACATGATTATATCTGTGTTTTAGAATGATCAGTCTGGTTGAAGTATGAAAAGCAGATTGGGCAGAGAAACCACTTTGACTTTATGAATTAAGAAACTATTCCTCACATAGGATTTTCTTTGCTTCATCCTCACCAACCCCGGGATGACATCCTTGGTGTACAACATAAGCATCATTTCCCCAACAGGCCTCCTGACACCTGCCATGTGTTCAGTGCCTCTTCCAGGAGCTCTCGGTGGACTCTGAATCCTCCTCATCGTAGCATTTACTGTGCCACACAGTAATCACCTTTGGGCAACTCTACCCTTATGCAACTCTACCGGCTGCATGAGGACAGGGATCACGTTTGTTGTTGCATCCCCAGCACCTAGCACGATGCCTGACATTAAGCAGAGGGCCAATCAATATTTACTAGATGAATTAAAAAGAAATAACCTGGATTCAGATATTATTTTTGACAATCTTGATTAGCTGTTAACTCATATTAATGCTAGCCTTCATCGCATACACTTAGCTTTTTACTCTGTCTACTTTATTCTCACAACAACCCTCTAAAGGTAGGCATTATTATTCTCATTTTGGAAAGTAAAAATAGAAGCCTCTGAGAGTTTAGAATAATCTGCCTAAAGTTACATGACTGTTAAGTGATGAAGTCAAGAGTATCTAGGGCTGCCTAGGTGAAAAACCCATTCTCTTAATCCCTGTGCCAGATATGATGAGCTTTCTTGATTATTTTGTTCTAATGGAGACTCACAGAAGGAATGTAAGGATAGAAGATGCTACTTAAGTCAGAGTTGTCCTGAGTGGAGCCGTTATTAGTACACTTAGAAAGTCAGCTCCCATTTATTGGGCCTAAAATGAAGCTTAAGACTAAACTGTTCTCTTCAGTTCAGTTGAGTATACATCAAAGAACATTTTTTTTTAAGTTGTTTGGTTGTAGGCAGACACAATACCTTTATTTTTATTTTTATTTTTATGTGGTGCTGAGGATCAAACCCAGTGCCTCACCCATGCTAGGTGAGCGCTCTACTGCTGAGCCACAACCCCAGCCACTCAAAGAGCATTTTTGAGAGCAAGCCTCCTAGCAGGTGCTTACTGAATGCTCTAGCAGTGGCTTTTATGTACCAGGGAAACATTGATTGACAGTGTCCACAGAGAGGGAAGCCAAGAGCCTGGGAACTGAGGCGTTGATCATTCTCTGGCAGGAGGCATTTTGTATTCTCTTTGTGATTACTAATCCATTTGGGGAGTGTCCTTGTTTTTCATAATATTTCAGGAACTACCACACTGAATGGTGATCCTGGGATTTACATTATCATTGTATCTGGTGGAAAGTCTGATAGACTATTGTTTCAGGACCTTTTGTGGATTCCTAGTCCAGTGGATTAATGTGACTTTGGGGATTTTGATTACGCCATTTTATCCTAGGCCTGTCATCTTTATGATGGGTTAAACAGTGAAATAGAGTGTCTTCCTCTTTTAAATCTCCAGGCTCTTGCCAGATTTCATCTCATTTATTCCTTACTATGTCCATCTTTGGCAAAAGAGTGGCAATTGTTGGATCTTTCATGGCAAGAAGAACAATGGAGGCCAGGGAGGTTAATTGGCTTACCTTGGTGTGACATCTAGGTTATAGGAGCTCAACACGATGGGATTATGTTTAAGTCAGACTGTTTCATTTTACTGGGGATGAAACACACACACTTTATGTTTAAGGATTCACAGTGCTTCTGTGTATGCTCATTCACTAAAACTCTCAAGGAACCTCCTGTGTGTCAGACGCTCAGGATATAGAGGAAACTACAGTAAATGTGCTGTCAAGGAACTGACATTCTTACTGAAGGACAAAAAGACCAAATCATGTAAACTTAGAAGTGTTACATGTATTTCAAATGGTAATTTTCTATGGAGGAAATAACAGTAGAGTAACAGGATAGAGGGTGCTTGGGATGGATAAAGAAAGGATCATTGGACTTCCATAAGATGGTGTCCTGTGAACTAACAGTAGAAAGATGAAAGAAGCTAACCTTGAGAAGTCCAGGGAAGAGCTCTCTAGGCGGAGGGAGCAGAAATTGCAGAGGCCCTCTGGCTAAAATGAGACTAGCATGTTTAAGAAAAAGAAGTGCCAAATTGTATGGACCATGACTCAGGGGGACACCTTAGAGAGTTTTAAGCAGAGAAGTCATGGGGATCTCATCTTCCTTGTAACAAAATTTCTTCAGTTGCTCCCTAGAAGTGGACTAAAAGAGGCAAAGAATGAACCAGGGAGAAGAGGAAGAGATTATCACAGTGATTCAAGGGTAATGAAGGTTTTTTCTTATTTGATACTCTCAAAAGCCCATAATATAATTAATTGTTAGGTCGGTTCAGGGTCCAGGTGTCCAGTTAGGGGGGCTGGTCAGGACAGCTGCAGAACGGAGCGGCCAGCCAGACGCTAACATCACCAGTAGAGGCGCCTCCTGTCAATCAGTGGGCTTTTCCTGACTTATCCAGGAAGGACTCTGGCCTTCTCTTCCTGCCCTAAGCCCTCCTCTTCCTGACTGGGCCTTTTAAAATCTTCTGTACTCCGGAACACGTGGGCCATTCTCCCGGACACTCTGGTGGACGGGAGAGTTCAGCCCGGAGAGCGTGTATTTCCAATAAAGCCTTGCCCAGTGGTTTTAATTCGCCTCCTTTTGGTCATCTGGCTTTACGTTAATTACTACCTTTATTTTCCAGATATCAAAACTAGAAGGTCAGAAGCTTAAACATCAATTTCATCCAAGGCTACACAATCTCAGTTTCAGACTAGGATTTAATTTTAATACTCTTTTCTAGCCTTGGCATATCTTAATGTTGTGCTGGGGCACTCCCCAGGGATGTCCCTAGACATTTTCAAAGTATTATATCCAAAGACAAATTCATTGTCTTCTCAACTGCTCCTCAGTTATATTAATGACATCACCCACACTGATAATCTAGGCTATAAACTTCAGTATATGATCTCTGTCTTAATACTGTGTTTTCCTTCATCAATTTGTATCAAATCTATGAAATTATTTTGTTGAGTTAAACTCTGTTATCTGTCCATTCCTACCATCATTACTTTTGTTCAGATCAATTCAACTATTCTAGTAGTCTCCTGTTAGTTCTCCAATTTCAGCCAGTCTTCGCCCTCTGCAATCTATATTTACCTGCCTCTAGGCTTAGGTGTTATGCTAAGCTCAGGTTACATTATCCTTGTCCTTTTCAAAGGTCATTCTATTGGTTTCCATTGCTCTCAGAATGAAGTTTATTGTCTAATGTGGCAATCAATTTACTAGTATTGGGTACTTCATTTGTTCCTCAGAGGATTGCTTACTATGGCAGCACTAGACCTACTTGTTTTTTCAGCTAATAATTCTCACCAAGTATAACCAGTCATGTGAAGAGGAAGATTAGAACATGCAGTCCAGCGATTCCTGATTGAATTCTTTAGAAGTCCAGTATGAACTGTGAGAACAAATGGATGAGACGCAGCATTCAAGGGCTACTAAGGTGTTTCCATAGCCTCCTAGTAGAGATTGTTGACTCTACAACTCTAGGAAGCCCCTCAGCTGGATACATTTTTGTTGGATTGGATTGCATGGAAGCCTGAACTCTAAAACAGAAAAAGTCCAAGTTAGCCACAGACTCTCTTAACCTTTTAATAGCATTCCAGAGGGAAAAGGCAGTCAATTCTTATGGATAAGAATCATTTAATTTAAAATGTATGTAATCATTTAATTTAAAATGGACATAAGGAAATGCTCATGCAGAACAATGTTTATCCTAACTCTATATTCACTGGGTTAGTTATTTACTGGGAGTAGGTCCCTGGGGGGTGAAGCACTGAATAAACAGAGGGCCAAGAAATAAGGGAATGGTATGGTTATTTTCTGAGTTGAATTTACAGACCTGCAATTTAGTGGTTCAAATCTGACTGTTCACACCCAGCCAACAGTCTGTCTTTTAGCACTTGTAGTCACAGGTAAATATATGTGAAGCGTTTTCTGGCCTAGCTCCACCAAGGGTTCCTCAAATGTATGATGCTTTTCCCAGGGAGAATCTCTGGTCTACTACATAATCAAAAAATTCAATAAAAATTATTTTGTTCTATTATTTCTTATTAAAGAAAATAAAATTTTGAGGCTGTTGTCAGTGATACCAAAGATATAAATAAAATTTATATGTGTGTGTGTGTGTGTATACATATACACACATATATATATATATGTATTAATTACCAGGGATTGAACTCTGGGATACTTAACCACTGAGCCATATCCCCAGCCCTATTTTGTATTTTATTTAGAGACAGGGTCTCACTGAGTTACTTAGTGCTTAAACTGGCTTTGAATTAGTGATCCTCTTGTCTCAGCCTCCCGAGCCACTGGGATTACAGGTGTGCAACACCATGCCTGGCTATTTGCCAATATTAAGAATTATACTAAAAGTTATTCCCTGTTTTATTCTGCAGAAAAAAGTAATCATTTTTTAAAGATAAGGTAGAAAAGCTCCATATTTTATACATTCAACTTTAAGGTGGAATATAAGTTTTAATGTCTGTACTATAAGTGATTATGATTTTCCATAGCATCTTAAGCATCATATATATGGTTAGCTGACTATATCATATTGTACAAATAATACTATAACAACAAAAGCAGAAATCAAGCAAGAAAGAAAAATGAAAGGAGAAATTGTCCCTAATCTTGCTATTCTAAAAATCAGCTGTTTTAATGTTTCCTTCCAGTTGTTGTCAATATATTATCTAATTTTTATACAGCTACAATCTTAGCATAGACATGAATTTACAATCCATGTTTTTTTTTGTCCTGTAATGTTACATAAGCCATTTTTCCCAGCCACTTCACATTTTTGAACTCTAATGTGCTTTTATAGTGGACTTGCTAGACAATAATGGATTTCTTCAAAAAGCCTAAGTTCTGCATGTGAAAGGTTTCATTGCTGTTCTCAGTGTTACCATATTATGGCAGTTAATTGTATTTTTACTGTTTCAACTAAGACAAAGTCTGCCAGAGGCCAAACAGAGCTTCTGAGATAAACAGTCCTAGGACACAGAGGAACACATCATGGTCTGTGAGTGCTAAAAAGACTTCAGCTCTCATCACCCACTCAAAAAGAGCACAGAGCGTATTCCACACTACCCTCTGGGCATTGAGCTACTGCCCAGGGTTCACCACCTTTACTAGGTGCTCAATAAGAGAAGGAGGTTGATTCATAGAATTCATACAGCGTAGAACCTATTGTTCACTCTGTCATCCCAAAGGTATCCATCTGTCCCACAGAAGCAAAGAAATTTTGTTAGAAGCAACAGGAGATGTTAATCAAAACGTTTGCCTACCATAGTAAAGAGGATCTATGGGTAGTTTTAGGTTGTTTTTTTCTTTTTTCTCTTCCACATATTTCCCAAGGATTGTGTTGGAATTTCCCTTGGACTTAGTATTTGCCCCATTAGCAGACACCAGGAGAATTAGTCAGAAAACTTCCCTAGAATAAAACATTAGCTGACTCAGTGGCCCTCCTCAGAAGAGACCCTGAGGGAGGGTCATGAGATTGGAAGGGAGGATGCAGATCATGAGACCTACCTCATGAGCTCCACGTGCCATGGTCATGAGACTGTAGAAGGTCCCATTAGAGAGCCGACTGTGCATCTGTAACATAGGAAATTAAGATGATCAAAGGAGAAAGGGATGACCTTCCAGAGCTTCTGGCCTGTACTTTCCACTTCCTAGGCCAGCATGTTCTTGATATAATGTGCTCACATCCACAAGCCTTCTGAACGACAAGATTGTCATCATCGTTGTTATTGTGTTCATCAGCCTCGACGGTGGATCACCAAGTATCCTTGGTCAATGAGGCCTGTGCAAATTTCCCTCTGTGAACACATCTGGTTTCTGAAAAATAAATTTTGCTAATGACAATTGACTAGTATTCACACATCAGATGATACACTGCTAATCTGGCCCCAATTAAGGCAAGGATGCAGTGGCCAGATGACAAAGTACTGGCTTGCTGCCTACAGGACAAACTGGGTATGCCAAACCTCACATATTCTCACCACAGCTGGACTTCCCCTGTTTGTTCATTCATTCATTCATTCATTGAACAAATATTTGTTGAGTGTCTGCTCTGTTCCACATAGGTATTGGGCTAAGGGATGGGCTTTCTGCATGAACAAAGCAGGAAAACTTGTGGGCTGAAGAAGCCTTTAACCAAATGGAGAAGAGAGGTATTGAACAAACATCTTGTGAATAAGTGCAAAATTAAAACTATGATAGATGCACCAGAGTACAAGGAAACTGAATGTGGAAGAGGTCAGGTGATCTGGTCAGGGAAGGCTTCTCCAGGAAGTGATGCTTCAGCCATGGTTGGAAGGAAGAATAGCCAAAAATCACTCATATTTACCAAGTGGTTATTATATTCCAGACCCAGATGTTAGTGCTTTATACATTAGTGTCTGTGAGGTATGTATTCAGGTTAACATATAGGTGAGAAACAGTTTTAGAGACTATGTAACTTATTAAGGATCACCCAGCTGGTACTGAGCAGAGAGGGGTGAGGATTGGAACTCAGTCGATTCAAAGCCTGGGGTCCTAACCACTCATCTATACTGTCTTTTATCCTGTCTGAAGTAGAAGTTAACCAAGTGAAGGGATGGTGGGAAGGGGTTACCAGGCAAGTGGAATAGCCTATGCTGAGCTAGGAGGTGAAGGAGGACTGGACATTTGTGAGGAAGTGAAAGGAAGGTAGAATGACTGGGATACTATGGGTGGGGAGAGAGTTTGAGGTGAGGCTGGGGTGGGCAGGGCCAGGCCCCACTGGACCTCAGCAGTTATGTCAGATGGTGGCCCTGCCCAAGAGGAAGCTATGGGAGGGTTCTAGGCAGGGGCCAAAATGATCAGATTTGAACTGTGAAAAGGTCACTCTAGCTGTAGTGTAGAGCTTAGAAGGAGACAAAGGCTTATTTTGGGACATCATTAAAACCCTTTGGTAGGGTGGGTAGAAAGCAATAGAAGTACAAAGGTGAGCCCCAACTTTATGACTTCGTCAACATAATGGATAATGTCTTCATTCATTGCGATGGGAACTGTGGGGGATGACATTGTTTGCAGGAGCAGGTCATGGATTTGATTTGGGCAGGCTGAATTTGAGGGGCTTTTCAGACGTCCAGGTGGGGTTGTCTAGTAGGTCATTTTATGTATAGCTCAGGAGCTCTGGAAGAGGTGAGGGTAGGAGAGAGAAATTTATGAGTCATCCCAGGAGAGGTGGTAATTGTGGCCATAAGTGTGGGAGAGAAGTCTAGGGAAGGAGACTTTGGATTTCCACTACCACTTCTGATGCTTTCTTCTTTGGAATTTGCCTCTGAGGTGTAATGTTCCTTGTTGTGTTAACCCCTCTCACTGTGAACCTAGTTCTTCTGTTCTCTTCCTCATCAGTATTCTATATCCCTCCATCACAGTTCTAAAGTCTACTTCCTTGTCCACATGCTCACCCTTTGCACCCATGATGGCTAACTTTTCTATTCTCCTTCCCATGATGTTTCTTTCCCAAAGGCCGCCAGTGACCTCCTAAGCACTAGATCCAGTGGCTCATATCAGTTTAGTCTATACTTCCTGACTTCCCCTTAGAATCTGATTGTTATTTTCTCCTCCTTAAAACATTCTCCTCTGGGTTCCCTAAAATTATTTTTTCCTTTCTCCTCTCATCTTCCTGTGCTCTCTTTTCTGCTTCTACTCTATTAATGTTAAGTGTTTGCAGGAATGCTTTCCTCTGCCCCTTCCACACCTGGACATCACCTGCTACCTCAGCTTTCTTGTTCAATCCTATGGCATCAATAGCCACTGCTGTGTACAAAATCCCAGAATGTTTCTTTCTCACCAGGATATGAAGACCTCAGACCTGAATGTCCAATTGCCAGCTAAACTATCCCCTCTGCATCCTGTTGGCATCTTAAATTTAGCATGGCCCATTTCAAACATTTTCTTTCCTCTCAAACAAGTCAATGTCCCATATTGTCTATTTTAGCTGAATCTCTTTTTCATTCTCTTTCTTTTACCTCATATCATTACTTCAGACTTCTTTTCATAGTTACTATTATTTCCTGCATGGGCATCTCCTAAACAATCCTTCTTTCTCATTTTTTCCCTCATTCTTCTATTTTCTTAGATCCTACACATTCGCTTTAAACAAATTGAATACCTAACCCCGATCATATTGTTCCTTAGCCCCAAATCTTTAATAATCCTCTATTATCAGTAAATTAAGTACCAACTCTTACTGTAGTTTTAAGGATCCTCTCAACTTGGTGCTGGCAAGCCTTCACCTTTTTCTCCTAATACCATCTAATGTATAACTTGTGAGCCAACTATGCCAGCCTCTCCTCCAGCCAGTGTGACACTTGAAGGTAGAAATCTGTGCCTCAGAATCCTTATATCATCTATACTTCATTTCTAAAACACAGTAGGTGCTCACTGGTCTTTGTGGTGTGTATGGAGAACTACTTATTAGTTCCTTACATGTCTGGCAATTTCTAAACCTTACCCTTGCTCATCATGTGCTTCCTGCTTGGAAGGACCTCCTTTTTTTTTTTTTTGTCTTAAAAAGTAAGATAATGAAAAAGGAAGATAATGTGTAAAAACTCATTTTTAAATTGTGAAGTATACATATATCAGTTCATTAAAAAATCTACTCAACCCTCAGGATTCATTTCCAGTGCTACATTCCTACTTTCTTCCTGAATCTAATTCTTATCCCATCGATTTAAGAAATATCCCTTTTTTTGAACTTACAACATATCTTTTCTCGGGAAAAAAGGACATTTCAAGGGATATATAGTCCCCAATTTTATATTTATGTTGTGTTGGATCACTAGGTGTAGTTAAAAAAACTTTGATTCTAAACAGTAAAGACTAGACATCTTTCTGTCATCCCTAGTCCCCCACAATCCCTTCCCAGCATCACTCACTCAATACCATCTGTTAGGAACTGGGCTGCATCTTGCTCAGATTTAGGGTCTCTGGAACACTTAACATGAGGAGTTACCCATGATAGGTTCTCAATATTTGTGGATCTGAATTAGGTGAAAGGATACATGTGGCTGCCCATATGTTCCATTCTAAATAAAAAATGAGTCAAGGTTTCAGAGCTGTGTTTATTTTGCCCCAATAGCCAGGGAAAAATTGACAATGCTCCTCTCAGAGAACTGGCAAAAGGAGCAATGTAATCATATGTACCGCAAAGAGTGGCTGTCTCTGCTGTTCAGCTTAGAGAATAAATGAAACGAAGCCACTGTGAGGGTGGAAACGTGAATATTATGCAAACACAGGCATGTTTGTGTGGAGCTAATCTCTGTGAGAGCCTTTCCTTCCCAACCCATCGGCTCTGCTGGATTCAGTTACCAACCCAGCCCAGGGCAGGCACCTCAAATGTATCATGGCCTTGTTTCCACCACAGAGGTTGGGAAGGCAGCTACATCAAATCACACTCTGTTTTCAGAAACGTGTGCTTATGATTTAAAGTTGGTCACTCCTCAGTCACTTAATAGAGAGGGTTATAATTCTCAAATCCTCCTAATTATTCCCGTGGATGTAAAATGTTTAGAACTTTGTAGGATTTTTCTCTCTAGGACATGATTTCCTCACTCTGTCTTTATTAAAACAAACCAAGTGATGGCCAAAATCTGAGGATGAAAAAATATCCCTGGTGAATGTACTCTGGACAGCTCTCCTAAGGCAGCCACCAAATTTCGGGAAAAACCACAGGGCAATTGGAAGCAGGATCTAATTTGGTTATCTATAAGTTCATTGTTTATGTATGGAACCCCCCCCCCCCCAGAAATCCTTTAAAAGGGCTGGATCACTTCAATTCTCTCCTGGTCCCAAGAGAGTGACTTGGGGTAGTCAGCAGGAGTAGAGCCTTTTGCCTTTACTAGGAAGATGTGAGGACTGACCTGGGTTTCTGTGACATGGCAGGCAGGGGGAGAAACTGCATTTGAACTGTGGCATGAACATCTCTCCTAGACGGGGTTGGGCTTCATCTGAGAGTCAGGAGATCAAGTGTGAGGACCATCAGCTCTAAGTAGAAGTGAGTTATTTCATTTCTTTGCCCCAAGAATATTCACTGGTAAAATGGGCATAGAAATTCTTGGACCCAGCTTATTTCACAAGGTTATTACATTGATCAAGTCAGAAATGATTGTATGTGTGTGTGTGTACAGCTAAAACTGTTATCACAGCATTTTGAAAGGCTGAAAATATTTTAGAAACACAACATGCTCTTGTGCTTTCATTTCATTTTGAAAGAGGCAATACCCTCTTCAATTTGCTAAGTGCCCCCAAAGATTATGGGAGATGTGCAAATGAGTATGAACTTGAACTTACAGCCTTACACCAATGCAGAAGAGCGAAACAATTCCAAGATGTTCTTCTTGGATTTGATGTCTTTGCCTAAACACAGTTATGCAATGTTTTGAGAGCCAGTGCCAAGATCTCTTGAATTGCTTATGAGATATTTTGTTTATTAAATAATTTTCTAAAATCTACCAAGTTTTAATGACTCATGGATTCATGTAAACATATGCATGACATTTAGAATTAGAGAATTAAGGGGGAGAGATTTGTTACGCACCCTGTATTTTACAGGAAAGGAAACTGGGTGCCAGAAGTCTAAATGATTTGCCCAGAGCCCTGTGGTGTGCCCATGGGAAAGTGGGAGCTGGAACCCAAATCCAGTTCCCAGCTCAGTGCTTTTTCTTCTGAACACATTTTCCACGAATCCTCTGCTCACACATTCTTTTTCTATGGTCAATGCTAAATGCTTGGTAGAAATCTGGTATGGTGTTTTTCCCCTAAGTGATTTCAAGGTAAGAAAAATATTTTATAATTGTAATAATGCTTTGTGCTTTTGAAGAATGTATGATGATTTGTAAAATTTGTAACTCAGAAAGTGCTTTCAAGTCCACTTAATCTTCACAACCATTCAGGTGAAGATAGTTATTTACAACAGATATAGAAAAAAGCAAGTGAGAAAAAGTGGATTGTCAAGGTTTCTAAAAAAATCAAAAGGGGGCTCAAGAAAGGTTACACTTTCAATTTCATTCTTGGAGTATTTTGGTGCAACCTGAAAATTGATGCTTAAGTGTTTTTAAAAATAATTGACTGTTAGTCATGGAGATGACTCTCCCTGGCTCCCTCCTTCATCTGGCTCTGGGCTGAAGCTAGGCTCTGCTCCAGTGAGTCCTCACATGCTGACATCCATGTTACTGTGACATGTAGGCCACAGTAGATTGACTTTTCCAGTTTGTCACCAAAACCTCATTTGAGAAAAGCCTTTCTGAATTTACAATAGTAGTGGTAGCAATTATCATCATTACCATCATCATAAAACAGCTACTGTTTATCAAATATTTGTTTCAAGTTCTGTTCTGGGTACTTTATCAGTATTAACTTACTTAATTTTCCTAGCGATCCTGTGAAGTAGGCCCTCTTATTATCTCAATTTTACGCATTGATGAAACTGAGGCATAGAGCAGTTAAGTAACTTGCTGCAGGTAACACAGCTAACAAAAGGCCAGTAATGTTTACATTTTAATTTTTTCTAGTTGTTCAGTGCTTTGTCTTTGAGCCTCCCCTCTTTCTTAAGTCTGAAACAGTTAGGTCGGACCAATTGATCTTGAGGGTTCACTCTAGTTCCACATAATTAGTAATCTGTTATGTTTTATCTTCTGCCCTGTGGACCTAGGTTGTCCTGTGACACCTATGTTGCCTCCTCTTGCCCCTCTTTATTCCAGGGATAAACGACAGCCATACATCATTATCACTTTAATTTATACATAAACATGAGCTATGCTAACCATTTGAAACATTTTAACTTACTTGGGGAAGAACAGGGAAACTAAATAACCACTCTTGCTCTCCTCCCTCCTGCTTTACTTCTTAAAATATTTGTTTTAGCAAACCCTTTCGTCAAAGGGAATACAAAGTCCTCCACAAAGGAATATGAGGTTCAAAATCCCGCAGTTCTGTCCTTTACCCCACATGTTTATACACACAAAACCTGGTTAAAATGAACACGGGGACTACCTAAAACCAGGGAAAGGAAAGGCGACATCACCAAATAAACATCAAGGCTGTGTACAGGCATGTGTAAGAGACCAGCCACGCCACTCAGAAAAGGCTATTTCAGTATGTTCTGGGGGCACTGTAAATATCTGAATTCAGGGCCCTTTAGAACATGAGCTGGTGCAAGGCCACCCTCTTCATCACCCCTACAGTATGAAGTCCCAGAAATTGTCCCCATCTGTCATTCAGGATGCCCCAGCTGTGAGTTCAATGGTATGCTTTGGTGCAGTTCATAAGTGAATCATCACAAATTATAACTTCCTCAACTCAGAATCAATGAGTTTTTCAAAAACAATTAAAGATGTTGAAATTTGTACTTTTTTGTATGTGAAAGGCTTTTAAGAGGTGCATTTACCAAACCTTGAAACAAACCCAAGCATCAGAATAAAAAGAAAAGTTCAAACCACGTGGAGTGGATTGCCACTGAAAGAAATGGGCAACTTATTTCCAAGTGTATTTGACATTTCGATCGGAAGGGGTTAAATCTCCACTTGAGTTGGTGCTTTTTCCTCATGAATTAAGCACTAAAGTATGTCCATTTCATCATTTTCCTCACACACCTTGCTGTCTTTATTATGCTCTGTCTCTACTTGCCTGCAGACAGAGCTCTCCATATTTTGCTTCTGACTCTAAATAACCGTGATCACTCATGAGAGAGGATTGGCTCATGAGATGGCTGGGAGATGTTGAGAAAGTTTTGTTTTGCTTACCAAGCCATGCATATCTCTTGCATAATTTGACTTTATCTTCAAATTAAGAGCATTGATCTCACATCTTTCTTTTTTCTCCCCCACTCTGTTTTGATTTGTAGTTGATGGTTACTATTTAAGGACTTAATCTTCAGTCATGGAGAGCTGGGTGGAACCTGGGACATGAGAGCTGGGGGATAGGTAATTTCTCCCTGATACTCTGTGTCTTCTACAATTCTTTTTAGGGGTGAGATTGGGGGTGGGGGATGAACTGTCCCCTGGAAGAGGGAAAGATTTATTCTTATATCATTCACTGAATCTCTCTTTGTGTAGGATTTTTGTGAATCAGAACTGGATTCTGTCAAATAGGAGGGGTGTGTGTGTGTGTTTGTGTGTGTGTGTGTGTGTTTGTTGTGTTGAACTTGGCACACTTTTTCCTATGATTGAATAATCTGGGAAGTGGGGGACATGATGACCTTCACCTGTGGTCTCTCAGTCAATAACCAGAGGCAAAGGTAATTACTTATAATAACCACTTGAGTTTTCTGCTTCAGTGTATTTACAGTTAGAGGAAGACAAATCCTGCAATATGTACATGCTTTCCATCAAGGATGTAGTGCGAATGTCAACAAAGTGTCCTTTAAAGTCAATATTTGTCAGGAAAAGCACAGGCTGTTCTTGGTATTATTATGGCACATAAGGATTCACAAACTAAAAACGTTGAATTTGTTACATATTTATACACAAGCACTATGAAGCACAATGGGGTAAAAACCAGGTCTAAGTTGTAATAAAATCCAATTCACACATGCTCTGAAAAGCAAAACATTTTGTACTTACACAGATAACGGATGGAGTTTTCTACAGAGTCTCTTGTAGAGAAAAAGCAGCTTTAAATTTTCATTGGAAAATAAAAGTGCTTCTTTATTGGATTCCCTTCAGATGAAGCTGAGTAGATGAATAATGTATATGTCTTATGCCAATTAAAAAAAAAGCACTGTGATTTGTACAGCTGTGATTGAGAAGAGTCAATTGACACTTGAAGGCAAAGAAGACAGAAAATGAAAGGATAAATGGGTGGAAAATTCCACAACTCAAAATCTCAATGTTCCCTCAAGGACAAGATTGTTACTTGAGAAGGCTCTGTTGAATTTTTGGCATTCTTGCATTATCTCACTTTGAAGATGGAATGTAAATCATGGTTTTCAGCCAGTATCACTATTCTCCAAAGGAAACTCAATTGTATTTCCTAGGACTTTTTGGGAAAGCTGAATTTCCTTAAGTTGAAGTGAACAGTTAATGTTTCAAATGTCTTGGGCAATGATAGTTTCCCTTAGTAGCAAGAGCACTTTGTCCTTGGGTTTGCCCATGGCAAATTTCCTTTCTATGGGGAAGGAAACCATGATACTGGAAAGAGAGCCACTGTCACTACCAAGGCTTTGTTGAGACTTTGGGCTACATCTGCGTTCTATTGTGAATCCCGTGGAGTAATGCTGAATGTTCATTAGCTATAAGGACAGGAGGACTGGCAAAGGTGGGCATTGTAGAGACTGGATATGTGTTGGGTGCTGGTAATAAAGATGTGATCCTTGGTCCTTCACTAGGTGCTGAACAGTCTTATGTTTAAGCAGGGTGCCACTGAAAGCACACAGTCTCTGAGCTGAAAGTTACTTTCACAATTTTCTGCTTCTCAGCACAATTTGACAATTTTCTAGGCATCTGAAGTAGTTTTGAACAAAATTTAAATTACCAAAGGAAACATCTAATAGGATTTAATCTCTTGACTTGTTTGCACATATACTAAAAAAAAAAAAAATAGAGGGAAAGATTTGGGGGGGCTATTATTATTGTTATTACTCTGTGGTACTGAGGCCTGGGGCCTCATGCATGCTAGGCAAACACTCTGCCACTGAGTCACATCCCTACCCATGGGGGTGGGGGTCATTTTTAAAATAAAATATTCATGCAAACATCTGGAATTCAAATTTCTCTTCTTGTGTTTGTGTCAATAAATACCATGTTTAAAATGATGCTTAAACATTGGTTATTAGTCACCTTATTTCAAGTAACTGGGGATTTTATGTATACTGCAAAAAGGTCAGTTTTTAAAAGGACTCATTAGCATAAATTGTAGAAGAGTATAAATATCAGTATATATGATAGAATAATAAATTAATAGAGACTTATAAACGTCTTCAGAATTTAGATACATTTCTTATTGCTCTCTCACTGTGGTTTTCAAAGCGTGTGTGCGTGTGTATGTGAGTGTGTGTATATTCTCTGCAACCCTCTCACCCTCCATATGGACAGGATTGAGAAAAGGGTTGGTATTCAAAACATGCCCAGCCATTGCTGAAGAGCTGATGAACTGCACTGTATAGCCTTTGCACTTAGGACTAGATTATATTGTAGAGATGCTATAGCTAGGGTTGCTGTATTGGCACGATAAATCCTGTAACTTTTTTAGGACATTCTCGTTTTGTAGTCCATGTTTTTATTTCTTAGCATGGGCCCTGACTCGAGTATTAATCTGGAACTTTAATGGGGCTTTTCCTTTCAACATGGTGAAGGACTTTCTTATGAAGTTGACTCCTCTTAAAATTTAGAATTCTAACAAGAATGCAATCAGATTATTTCCCTTTTACCTCATGTAATCTATGAAATGTCCTTAACAATAAGAATTGTAACCTTTGAAAACTCTGAACCAATAAGGGAGATTTAATATTGAAAGTTGCCAGTGACATTTCTGCTGTGTTGGTTAGGGAAGTTCTTTTGGCGAGAAATCACAGAAAGTGACTGAAAAAAATAGAAAACGTATTAAATCAATCCTGAATACTCTCATATGATTCGAGGAAGAGTTGAACAGATAAGCCTTGGAAAAGTGAGGGTCTATAGACATCTAGAGACCATGTCAAATGGTCTTTAGGGGCACTGGGTCTTTTGTGCCTAGTTACCAATTCATTTAGTCGAAAGAGTCTTACTGGGTCAGTGGGGTCAAAGGTTTGGTGAGAGGGCAGGACCACATGGGACATACCATGTGGGTACCGGAGGGAAGGCAGGCATGTGACTTATTAGGCCACTACCATGAGAGGTGTTGAATTTAGACATCACAGCTTTCACGTTCTCTGTGAAACACACACACACACACACACAAATACACAGACCCACTCAGTAGCTTTATTTATCAGTTAAAGTTGTAGAGAAAAATGATTGCAATACCAGACAAGCATTTTAAAGGAATATCATCTTCCTTAGTGTAGCTGAGCCCTCTTGTCATGCTGTTCACCATGAGGTCAATGGAATAGAAATGTAATAAGTGAGAAGTAAGTGTAGAGATCATATGTAGTTAGTGAACATGTACCGCTGAGATGGTTTGTGCTACCAAGATCCCGGTCTGCATGTATTCTTTACTTCACCTCTGGAAACTCAAGGAACCTTCTTAATTTATTCCCTGATTTGATTAATTTGCATTTGAAAAATTTCATTTTATTGTAGTAAGAACAATTAACATGAGAACTACCCTCTTAAATTTTTTTCTCAGTGCTGAGGATCAAATGTAGGACCTTGTGTATGCTAGGCACACACTCTATATCCCCAGCCCTCTTAACCCTTTATGTGTACAACACATTATTGTTGACTATAGGTACAATGCTGTGCAAAGCTCTAGAGCTTATTCATCTTGCTAAACTGAAACTTCATGCCCATGGATTAGTCACTGCTTATTTCCCCTTCACCCGGACCCTGGCACCACCATTCCACTCTGATTCTATGAATTTGGCTATTTTAGATAATTTATGTAAGTGAACCACATAGTATTTGTCTTTCTGTGATTTTCTTATTTCACTCAGTGCAATATCCTCAGATTCATCAATGCTGCAGCATATTGTAAAACCCCCTTCTCTATGCAGGCCACTGAATAGTATTTATATTGTGTGTTTATATCACATGCTCTTTATCCATTCTTCTATCAATAACCATTTAGATGGTTACTATCACCTCTTGGCTATTGTGAATAGTGCTGCAGTGAACATATGAGTTCTAATATGTCTTTGAAATTCTGATTTAAATTCTTTTGAATAAATACCAAAAAGTGGGATTGTGGAATCATATGGTAGTTCTAATTTAAAAAATTTTCATAGTATGTATACTATGCATTCCCACCAAAAGTGTGCAAGAGATCAAGAGTTCTAATTTGTCTACATCCTCACCAACACTTGCCCTCTTTTTCTTTTTCTTTTCTTTTTTGTGTTATAACCATCCTGACAGTTGAGGTAATATCTCCTTGTGGTTTTGATTTGTATTTCTCTGATATTTAGTGACATTGAGAATTTTTCTGTATATCTCTTTGCCATTTATATGTCTTCTTTGGAGAACTGTCTGTTTAAGATAGTTTTTTGTTGATTATTGAGTTGTAGGAGTCTCTTATATATATTTTATCCCATTCTGTTGGTTGCCTTTTCCTCTGTCAATTATTTTCTTTGATACAAAGAAACTTTTTCATTTGATGAAATCTCACTTACTTTTGTTTTTGTTGCCTGTGGTTTGGTGTTGTGTCTATGAAATCATTGTCAAGACCAATGTCAAGAAAGTTTTATCCTATGATTTCCTCTAGCAATTTTATAGTTTTGAGTCTTGTGTTAAAGTATTAAATAAATTTTGCATTGGTTTTTGTGTACTGTGTAAGATAGGGGTGTAATTTCATTCTTTTGCATGTAGTTACTCAATAATGTCTGTTGAAGAGACTACTTTTTCCTTCTGTGTATTCTTGGCATCCTTATTGAAGGCCACTCAACTGTGTATGCATAAGAATTCTGGGTGGAGGGGTGGGATTGTGGCTCAGTGGTAGAGTGCTTGCCCTGCATGTGTGAGGCACTGGATTTGATCCTCAACACCACATAAAAATAAATAAATATATTGTATCCATCTACAACTAAAAAAAATATTTAAAAAAAAGAATTCTGGGTAGAGAACACAGGATTCTCTATTCTGTTTCATTGGTTTGTATATCTGTCTTTATGTCAGTACCACACTGATTTGCAGCTTTGTTTTTTCTTAAAATTAGTTTGGCTATTTATGCTTTTTATGTGGTACTAAGACTTTTAAAATTATTTTGTCTATTTCTGTAAATATACCCCTATAATTTTGATAGGGGTTGCACTGAATCTGAGATTGCTTTGAGCAAGATGAATATTTTAACAATATTAACTCTTCCAACCCATGAATGCAGGATGCTATCCAATCATTTATAACTTATTTATTTCATCAGTGTTTTGTGGTTTTCAGTATACAATTCTTCAAACTCTGTAGTTAAGTTTATTATTAGGTATTTTGTTCTTTTTGTGCTATTGTAAATGGGATTGTTTTCTTGATTTTTTCCAGTTTGTTGTTAGTATATAGAAACTGATTTTTGTATATTGGTTTTGTATCCTAAAACTTTCCTGAATTCATTTATTGGTTCCAACAGTTTTTTTTCAATTTTTTAAAAAATTATTTATTCTGATTAGGTATACATGACAGCAGAATGCATTTTGATTCATTGTACACAGATGGAGCATAACTTTTTATTTCTCTGATTGTACATGCTGTAGAGTCAACCATATGTGCAGTAATACATGAACCTAGGGCAATGATGTCCATCTCATTTCACCACCTTTCCTTCCACCATGTCCCCTCCCTCCCCTCCCTACCCTTTGAACAAAGTTCCTCTATTCTTCCCATGCCCCCTCCCCAATTATGGGTCAGCATCCACTTATGAGAGAGAGCATTTGGCCTTTGGTTTTTGGAATTGGTTTACTTTGCTTAGCATGATATTCTCCAACTCGATCCATTTACCTGCAAATGCCATGATTTTAGTTTCTTTTAATGCTGAGTAATATTCCATTGTGTATGTCTACCACAGTTTCTTTATCCATTCATCTATTGAAGGGCATCTAGGTTGGTTCCACAGTTCAGCTATTGTGAATTGAGCTGCTATAAACATTGAAGTGGCTGCACCACTGTAGTATGCTGTTTTTAAGTCCTTTGGGTATAGACTGAGGAGTGGGATAGCTGGGTCAAATGGTGGTTCCATTCCAAGTTTTCTAACGAATCTCCATACTGATTTCCAGATTGGTTTTTTAATGGAGTCTTTAAGATTTTTTATGTATAAGAACATGTCATCTGCAAACAGACAATTTAATGTCTTATTTGAATGTTTATTTATTTATTTTTATTGTCTAATTGCTTTGGCTAAGACTTCTAGTACTATGTTGAATACAAGTGTTATGAATGACAATCTTTGTATTGTTTCTAGTCTTAGCGGTAAACCTTTCAGCTTTTCATCACTGAAAATTATGTTAGCTATGTTCTTATTGTTAATTTTTCTTCCTTCCAGAAGGAAAGACTTCTGCCATTTTGTTCTTTGATTTCTGTATCTTTTATAGCTTTTTTTCATTCCTAATTTCCTGCATCACTGTCTTCTTTCTTATTTAGTTGATTTTTTGGTAGTGAAACATTTAAATTAATTTATTTCATCTTGTGTATATTTTATATCTATCTTCTTTGCAGTTGCCTTGGGATTACATTTAATATGTACTATAAGTTGGATTAATACTAGCTTAACATTAATAACATAAAAATGTTGCTTCTCTACATCTGTCTCCTCACTCTTTTCAATTCTTGATGTTCACAATTGCACTTTTATACATGTGAGTCCAAAATATAAACTAATAACTAAAAACTGTATTAGCTTCTTCAGTTATAATGAAAACTAAATGTGGAACGACAAACTGAAGTTACAATAATAATATCTCTCAGACTACTTACTTTTAAAAAAAATTTGTTAAATCCAGAAAACAAATAGCATTACAAACCATTGTTAGAATAATTTTAGTTTTTATGCCCATATTTACATTTACTGAGATGTTTATTTCTTCATACAACTCCAAGTTACTGAGTTACTCTCTAGTGTTCTTTCACTTCAACCTGAAGGACTTCCTTTAGCATTTCTTGTGCAGAAGTTTTAATGGTAATGAACACCCTCAACTTTTGTTTATCTGAGAATGTCTTACCTTCTGTCACTTTTTTTTTTTGGTACCAGAGATTGAACTTAGGGGCAATGGACCACTGAGCTATATCCCCAGGCCTATTTTGTATTATATTTAGAGACAGAGTCTCACTGAGTTGCTTAGCCCCTCATTTTTGCTGAAGCTGCCTTTGAACTCCCAATTCTCCTGGCTCAGCCTCCCAAGCTGCTGGAATTATAGGTGTGTGCCACCATGCCCACGAATTTCTGTCACTTTTGAAGGACAGTTTTATCTAGG
Source organism: Xerus rutilus (assembly GCA_028644305.1). NCBI lineage: Eukaryota > Metazoa > Chordata > Mammalia > Rodentia > Sciuridae > Xerus > Xerus rutilus. The sequence continues at coordinate 63,120,202 of CM053403.1, read as the reverse complement.
ATTCTTGGTTGACAGGATTTTTGTTTTTACTTTGAATATATAAGACCACTGCTTACTAGCTTCCAAAGTTTTGGATGAGGAATTTTTGGCAATCTTATTGAGGATCTCTTGTATGTGATGTTCTCTCTTGCTTTTAATATTTTTTTCTTTAATTTTTGATAATTTATGTTTACTAGTGTGGGCCTGTTTGAATTCACCCTACTTGGAGGGTGAACTTGGAGTTCACTGAACTTCTTGAGTGTTTATATTCATGACTTTCATAAAATTTGAGGTTTTTAAAAAATATTACTCCTTTATTCTTTTGTCCTTTTCTCTGTTTCTTCTCCTTCTGGGAGTCCCACAAAGTATAAGTTGTTTCACTTAATAGTGTCACATTAAGTATGCTTTGCTCACATTTCCTTAATATGTGTTCTTTCTGTTTCTCAGACTTGACAGTTTCCTTTGTCCTCATTTCAAGTTCTCTAATTTTTTCTTTTGCCTGTTCAAACATGTTACTGAAGTCCTATAGTAAATTTTTCATTTGTTAATTACTTTTCAATTCAAGAATATATATTTGATTTCTTTTAAGATTTTCTATTGATATTTTTGTTTTGTTCATATGTTGTTTTATGTACTTTCTCAATGTCTTCTTTTAGTTCTTTGAGCATCATATGACCATTTGTTTTAAATTCTGTCTAGTAGATACACCATCAGTCTTTTTTTTCCCAGGAATCTTTTTTTTATATGTAGGTTTTTTAATTTATTTTTATGTGGTGCCAAGGATCGAACCCAGTGCCCCATGCATGCAAGGCAAGCGCTCTACCACTGAGCTACCATCCCAGCCCAGGGATCATTTTTAATGGTTCATTTTCTTCCTCTGAATAGGACATACTCTTCTATTTCTTTCATTTCTTTTATTCCTTGTGATATTTTGTTGAAAACTGAACATTTGAATCTAATAATGTGCTATATCTGGAAATCAGATTCCCTTCCTAGAGTTTGTTCATTTAAAATAATGTTGTAAGTTGTCTCTGTATTAAAAATCAGCTGAGGCATAAATTTAAGGTCTTTTCAGTTCTTCTCTGAGACTCTGTCTTCCCTTGCAAATATCTGATGTCTTTTTAGTTTCCTATCTATAAACCGTTGTTTCTGATTGTCCTAGCCTTTAATGTCTGGTTCCCAAAAGGGGGGTGGGAATGAAAGAGAAAAAAGGTGTTGGCCCTTTAAATGCCCTGGAAGTCATTTGGAGGGGAGGGACTTGCAGCAATGTGGGGAGTGAAGTGCAACAATAGCCACCAGCTCTGCTACACCTATGTGATCAGAAGCAGAAATCAGAGCACAGCTATTAAATATTTGAAGGACAGGGTCCCTTTTACTCAACATGGCTCCTACAAGCTGTGTGCAAATTGCTCCAGGAATACATGCATAGCTATCTGCCATGGGGTAGGGATGTGGGGGATAGACAACCCTTAATCTGTGGAGAGCTGAATTGACCAGAACTAATTCGTTAACCATCCAAACCTTCACCTGAAAATTGCAAGCCTTCAATTGACTTCAAAGTTCTAAAATAGTTAACATCTGACAGATTGTGACAGTGTAATTGTTGGGTTGGTTGGAAAGACAGATTCCGAGTATTTCTCATTCCATCACCTTCCCAATTTTCTTATTCTATTTTGTGTGTGTGTGTGTGTTGCTGGGAATTGAAATCAGGGCATTGGACATGATAGGTAAGTGCTCCATCAATGAGGTAACCCCTCAGCCTGTCTCTTTCATTTTTTGGTGTAGTATTCTAGTTTAGCAGTTCTTTTTCTTTCTGTCTTTCAGCATTTTGAGTATATCTCTTACTCCCTTCTGACCTGCAAGATTTCTACTAAAAACATCCATGATAGTCTTATGGGATTTCTTTGAATGTAATAAATTGCTTTTTCCCTCTGGCTTTCAAAATTCTCTGTCTTTTGACAATTTGATTACAATGTATCTTGCTGTGGATTTCTTTGGGTTTATCTTATTTGGTGTCTTTTGACTTCTTGGATCTGAATGTCTATTTTTCCTCTAGATTTGGGCAGTTTTAAGCCATTATTTATTTAAATAAGCTTTATGGTTCTCTCTTTCTCTCTCTCTCTCCCTCTCCCTCCCTCACCCCCACTCCTTCCAAAATATCCATAATGTATATATTGGTCCATCTAATAGTGTTCCATGAAACCTTTTAAGTTTCTTCACTTTTTTCATTCTTTCTTCTGACTTAATTATTTTCAATGACCTGTGTTAGAGTTCACTGATATTTTATTCTGCATAATCTAATCTGTTATTGAAACTCTCTAGTGAATTTTTCAGTCTAGCTATAGTATTCTATTTCTGTCCTTCACTTTTTAATATTTTCTCTCTTTATTGAAATTTTCACTTTGGTCACATATATTTTCCTGACTTCAGCGAGCATCTTGAAGAGAATTATTTTTAGTTCTTTATCAGGGAAATCATATAATTTCATATTATTAAGGGTCAATCTCAGATGATATATCTTATTTCTGTCTTTGGAATATCTTTTCCAAATTCTTCAACTTCCTTACTCTGTGTTTTGCTAGCTTTGCTTTAAATAAAACAGACAGCTCTCACGGACTTCTTGGAATGGTTGCATACAGGAAAGGACCCCAATTTATTAGCCTGACCAGAGATTTTTCATGCCTCTACCAAGTCTTCTCCAGAGAGCCAGAGAAAAGCAAGTAGCTGTGGTATTTGTCTATTCACTGTGTGATTAACTGGGGGAAGGGTTATGGCATCCTCCAGCTCAAGCCTCCATCTTCATTTTCTCCTAGATGGCTAAACTGTCCTGGACCCACCAAAGTTTCAACACTGGTGAATCATATGCCAGTACTTGGGGGCAGATTTGGGGAGCTTGCACTCTGGACACATAGATAAACATTTCCTCCCCAGAGAGAAATTGAGAGCTGGGCCTTATAGTCCATTTACTATGTGCAGAGCAGGGGGAAGGATCATCACTGCCTGCTAGCCATGCTGTCTCCTCTGTTCTCCCCTGGGTGGCTAGAACTCCAAGACTGACAAGACAGAAGGCAGTCCTTTAGAAAATTTGGGGTGCTAGACATGCAAACTAATCTCTTACCTTCCCTGGTGAAGTATGGGGACTCTTCCTGATTGTATGGTGCTGCACTTGGGGCAAGGTCCATGGCACGAGGTTTCCCAAGTCTCTCCACAGGCTTTGGTTAGTTTGATTTTGTGTTCTCTCAAGAGTGTAGGAATCTTTCAATTGGTTTCTGTCTCTTCACAAAGGGAATATTTCTGTGAATTCTTGCTGAATTGGTGTGTTTGTGGGGTGGAGGAGGGTCCAGGTCTTCCTACTTTGTCACCTTTCTGATGTCATACTATTCAGATTCATCTTTCTTGACATCTTTTCCTGGGACAACCTCCATGTTAATCACTAGGAACTTAACAACAAATATGTTATGGTTTTGCCTCCTAAAGAACTGACAGTCTAGAAGACAATTCTAGAAGGCAGGCTAAAAGGTAAAGGATGAGTCAAGATTTCAATGGGAGTAAATTTTAAAGTAGGGGTCTAGATGCTAGGGAAGACTTCCTGGAAGAGAACACGGGAAAAAAGCAGGACCGTGAAGTTGGGAAAGAGGACCCACAGATGACCATGAGTGAACATTTCAGTCAGAATGGGCAGGATTTCAAAGGCAATGGATGATTTTTGTTTTTTCATTTGGAGAAATGCAATTCTTCAAGTATGAATTATAAAGAATAAGTTGTGGAACATCATATGAAACTAGAGAGATCAGCTAAGATTAAATAATAAAATTATGTTGAGTTAGATGAAGGACTTTATTTTGAAGACAATGCAGGTTCTATTAAATTATTTCAAATGTAGGATGTATGATCAGATTTTTGAGTTATAAAAATTAGTCTGGAGACTGGACCAAAGCTGGTAAGACTGAAGGCAGGAACACTGTTTAGAACAACTGCAATTCCAAAGAGTAAGCAGTGGACTGAACCAAAGCAGTGCTAGCAGTGATAGAAGTGGAAGAACATAAGAGATCAATAGGATCTGTTGTTGGATGGTAGATGGAGAGGGGTGAATAGGAGTAGAGTAGGCTTTAAGTCAAGTAGGCTTCTGACTTGGGCAACCCAGAGGATAATATGGCTGGTCACTGAGAATAAGAGTAGAATGGGACAGAAATAGTGAGTTCATTCCTGAAACTCACTTTAGCGACAGAAGACTACTTGTCTCACTTTAGAGACAGAAACTAATTGAAAGATTCCTACACTCTTGAGAGAACACAAATTTAACCAAAGCCTGTGGAGAGACTTGGGAAACCTCATGCCATGGACCTTGCCCCAAGTGCAGTACCATACACTTTAAATGCTCACGGAACAGGCAAGTAGAGATGTTTAGCAATCATTACAGGTCTGTGATCACAAAAGGATCTGGGATCAAGATGTATATTTGGGAGTCAATGACAGTAGCTAAGAGAAGTGTTAAAAAGAGCTTATTTCTGAGAGTTATTTTTCTCAGTTCTGATGGGGCCTGCAAATTGTCATGCCATAAAGATACAGGGTCTTCATAATCACTTTAGGGGAATGTTGTTTGGGAGGATCTGATATTGGTACCTTTGAGAACAATCACAGTGAGACTGAAGCTAACATAAACCATCCAGGAAAAACTTCCCTTTTGCAAGGCAAATTTTGGGTGATGCAAAGGCAGAGAGAAAATTTCTTTTTCCATATCAAGTATTGTGTGTGCTCAAATGAGGTATTAAAAGGAGAAAGATACCCCTAGTGCACCCTTCCCAACCACATGAGTGTGCACTTGATTTATCATCTGGACCTATTTCTTCTGTTCAGGAGAGTTGGAGCTGGTGTAGCTGGAATGCTGATCAAGTAGTTAACTATGTCCTATGCTGCCTCCTGGAGTCGCTGATAATCATATTTGTCTGTAGACTTAGTTTCTTCACCAGGGTCTGGCAAATGGAAGGTTTTCAGGAAGTGTTTGTTGATTGTGTGGAGGGTTTGGCAGAAGGAAAAAGAACTTCAGTTGTTTTTTCTTAGAATAGAGTGGGGATGACAGGTAGGGTGGATTGGAGGCAAGGTCCAGATCTTCAGCTTTGTTGAGAATGGAATCCTTGTAATTTCTCTGGCACTCTGGACTCTAGAACTGTGGAAACAACCCTACAATTCTATTGACAAAAATCTTCATGTTTGATTTTTGTTTGATGTCTTCCTTGGGATGAACTGATTTTTAGAAGTTATTGGTTAAAGGTTACAACTGGGGAGGAAAGTAGCACCAATGGTTATGTCAGTTAGGGTTGTTCAGGTTGCAAATCATAGAGTTTTTAAACTGAAACCAGCTTAAGCAAAGCAAAAATATAGTTTTATGTCTGACTTTAAATATGGCTCAGTGATGTGATTCTAGGAAGTTCCTCTCATCAGTTTTGTTTCTGCTTCCTTTGGATTCATTCCATTTTCAGGTAGGGCCTTCTTTTGCAGTTGCAAGATAGTTACTAGAAACTATAAAAACCTCCAAACTGGAATTATAAGAAAAAAAAAAAAGATCTTGTGGCATTCCCTACTACAGTCATTTTGTCATCCATAAAACCATAATTATGATCAAGAGAAATGAAAATACTGATTATATTAGACATGATCTTATGCTCTACTTTGAGGCCAAAGTATTTGGGCTTGCTTGGAGAAGGAGGTTGCTTTCCCTAGAGGGAAATCTAGGTTCAGTGACAAGAAGAAAGGGGAATGAATGCTGCATGGCAAAATCAATTGATGGCATGTGATTATTTCCCACTTCTGCACCCAGAGCAGACATTGATCCTCAGTGTGGTACTTTTCCTTGCTGTGCTTGGACATATGGCTTCAGCATCTTTGTCAATGACCTCTCTAATCACCCACTAGCAATCCATCAGGACTGGCAAGCAAGATGAATGCTTTATGCCATCACTTGTCTAAAAGCAGAAAATACCAGGAAATATTTCAAGAGAGGTGTGCTTTCCTTCACCAGTAAATCAAGGTAGAAGCAGATGAAAGAAATTCTATGGTAAGGCCAAAGCTGGTCATTGATGAGCATTTTTAGTTACCTGCCTCTGTGTGTGTTAGTTTATTAATAAGAAATATTTTGTTTATAGGTTCTGAAAAACTCTCTGGGGTTGTGGAACAGTAATAAACTTGTTCTTTTCAGAGAGACCATTAAGTGTTGGGAAACATTCTGTGATTTCAGTGGGCACAATGTGGCCAAAATAACTCCTATTTTCCTACAAGAAAAATGCAAAACAAAAACAAATGAAGTCAGACTTAAACAGATTGTTCCTCCAGGGGCCCAGTGGTCAGGATTTCAGGAATTCTGAGTGGCATCCTGTTCTGTGCTCTGGCATTGGGCACCAGCATGAGAGGACTCATTCCTGCAACCACAGGCGTCCAAGGAGACCCTGCCTTCCTGTGCCAATGTTCCAACACTTCCATCACTGGCTGACTTAGGCCAGAAACTCCAAGATTAAACATTCTCTTTTTGTGATTTTAAAGCTTAACTTTCTTGGTTTCCTCTTAAAACACCCTTAGAAGGGATCTGTGAAGAACAGACCATTAAACTCTGCTGGCCCTTTACAACTCTAGCAGGAGTGTTAAATTATCCTTTGAAAGCAGCTTTTATTATACAGGAAGTGGGAGAAATGTGGGGTGGGGTGCCACAAAGGGATAAAAGTGTCCAGAAAGAAATGGCCAAAGACAAATGTTTCTCCTCACTTAGCTGCAGTCTTGGGCATGCAATTTGAGAACCTCCAAATTGCAATGTGATTAGTTTGTCCATCCATTCCTCATTAATTGAACAGATAATTATTTTGAGCACCTACTATCTGAGGCACTTAGGTGAATACAAAGATACTGATTCTGACTGAGAAATCTTAGATATCTAATCACATGCAGTAAAAAAAATAGTAATGTCACCCTATTTTGCATACTTCAAAAGTTTTCAAGTTAATGATCCTAAAAGGACCCTAAAATTATTTGTGCCCTCCTACATAGAAAATGTTATTTTCTCAACCATGAAATATACTTTCTTAGCGTTCTTTCAGAGTTTAGCAAGTTTAGCAAGTAAGTTAGCATACTGAAACATTTCACTTTGTCAATTGTTCTCAGTAACTTCTACGTTTCTTTCCTTTCAAACTCTTTTCTTTTCTATTCCTCCCCTTTTCTTCTTTATTCTCTATAACCATATCTCTGCCTCTCTTTCTTTCTATAAGCTCATCTCTTTTCTCTTCATTCTTTCTGCTCTTTAATTCTGCTTTCTTCTCTTTTTCCTTCCCCTTCTTCCTCTCCCCTCTCTTTTCTCCTTCCTTGCTATCTCTCTTCTCCTTTTGGAGTTTGACCTCATTTGCCCCCACTCTATGTGGAAAAAAAGGTGTAGTTTGACCTCTGTATGAGCCCTCTCTAGACTCTACAGAGAACCAAGAGAACTCCACTCTTTGAGTACACGTCTATAAATTATTTCAATTATCCAGTTGCAGTAATGTTCACATTACTGGGTCAATCTGTTGGCCAGGGGAACGAGCACCATAATGAAGCCCACCCATGTTGTGGGCCCTGGTTACCTAAACAGCCGTCTCATCAGTGCTAACTGGAGTTAGGGAGGGTAGTCTCCCCTACAAAGTGGGAGTGTTATTATCAGAAGAAATTGGGAGAAGGAACACTGAACAGGAAAAAGCAAAACAAAACAAAAACAAAAAAGATAATCTCTTTGCTCCATGTCTAGAAGACAAGTATTTTCAAAACCATACACCATAAGAACTACCTTAGAGTTTTAAGGAACTTTTTTTTTCTGGAAAAAAATCACTGAAGACAAACTGATATCCATGAATATTTATTTTCATGCCATACTAAGTCATTATCTCCTATTGAACATGATAACTAACATGTTCTTTAACAGCTAGTGACATTCCCTCTGGTGCAAAGAACAAGCTGTCATAAAAAAGCAGTTTGTGAAAGTTATACAAAGCATTTAGAATGAATAGTATAAATAATTAAGGGATCAATTCAATTCATTTCAACAAATATTTATTGTCTTTTTTTACTTTGAACACAAAATTAAATTTTATCAGGAGGAAAATAACAAAGGGAATAGCTGACACACATTTGGAAAGTAGAAATCTACTAAAGAGGTCTGCAGCATACGTATTCAGACTTGGGGTGGTGATGCTGGGGAGCAGTAGAGGTTGACCCTACTGGTGAATGAGCCCCACGCTCCCTTGGTGTCTAGAGGAGGGATGGGTCCCTTCAGCCACATGATGCACTTCCTCTTAGCCTTTCTGATGTGTCATGGCAACAACGACTTAGCTTCTTACAGGGCCATGGACCCATAACATGTTCTCATGTGCACCATCTCCCTTGATTCTGAATGACTGCTGGGTGAGGTGGACAAGAAAATCTGCATTATCCCCAGTGAGCAAAGGAAGTCCAAGGAGACCCAGTATCACATAGGTCATCAAAGTGAGTGCTAGGTTTTCTGAGTGCAAGGTAGGAACTTCCCTCAATGCATAACTACTAAGCTCTCTTTCTCAGGAGAGGATTCATGGAAGACCAAGTCTTTCCTTCATGAAGTCCCTATACTATTGCCTTGCTCAGTGATAGTCTGGAGAACTCTTAAGAAAAGCATGACCTTGGCTTGGAAGCTGAAGAGGCTGACAGCTGGATGCTGCTGGTTTTCCAAGGTCCTTACAGCTGGGCACAACTTCTTCCCAGGTCTGAATTGCATTTCACCATTATGCCACAAACATCTTAGAGAATGGTGATTTGTGTTGTGTATTCAGTTGTGTTACATCTTTAGGTGTCATCTCAGTATGAGTATAACCTTGGGGTTGGGGTTGTAGCTCAGTGGCAGAGTGCTTGTCTAGTACTTGTGAGGCTGTGGGTTCAATCCTCAGCACCACATAAAAATAAATAAATAAGGTATTGTGTCCATCTACAACTAAAAAAATTTTAAAAGAGTATAACCTTGTTGGAGTTGGGTTTGTTTTATAGATTTTTAAAAAAACTCTTTCTCTATAAGGCTATAGAAATAAAATATAAAATATATAATATATAAGTATATAAATCTACTATAAGTAGATTTCCTATTAGATCATTGCTTAAATTGGGGAACAAAATAACTTGGTGCCCTTGGAATAAAAAGAATGATGTCTTTAAAACATTCACAGAAGAGAGATAAATATTATCCCTTTTGGATGAATTTGATAAGTTGGAAATAAGAATAAATGATAAACCTGGGCTTTATTTAAAATTTAATTAAGCTTCAATGTTTTTGGTCTTCTACACTGCAAATAGTGAATGTATTAGTGGAAACAAACTCTTGATGTTTATACTTTGGAAGATGAATAAATCTAGGCCAGTCACAACTCTTGGATTTAGAATTGATTGCCTAAGAGATATGCCTTTCAAAAGAAGCTGGCTTTCTGTCCTTGGGTGACGGGTTGGCCATGACGTAGGTTACCAGCCCTCAGATGCCTCTTTGTTTCCGTTGTGGCTGCCACTGTACTGCCCCTAAGTACTCTCAAGCTCAGGGAATAAATTTAGGGACTGATGAGTGCCATTGGGAATACTTCTGTGCAGGAGGAGCTGGGAACTGGACCAGTCATGAACCCAGGCAGATATTTGGGATTACCACTGTGCAGTGTTTCCACATGCTAAATCCTCCTCATTATTTAGAAGCAACAGCCAATCACTCACTTTATTTTGATGGTTCAAAAGCTTTAAAATATGTTTCCCTGGTGGCAAGATATGCTTGATAAACAAAACTATCCTTTAAAAAGTAATATTAGTGTTCAAATAGCTGGCTTCTATTTTGGGAATAGAAAGGGAACAACTAAAATGACTAATCTCACTAAGTATTACAATAAAAGTGCTGATGAAACCTTAACTATATACTTCACATCTTTAATACTCCTGTAATTACTTATCTAGTTAAACACACACACACACACACACGCGCGCGCGCGCCTGCACACACACACCCCTTTCAGAGCATATTTGACTCCTATCTGCCTTTATCACCACCTTCCTTCCCATTGGAGAGCCAGACTGACTTGCTGACCCCCAATATCAGTTACTTAACTGTCCTGAAAAGGTAAATATGCTTTTGAGTAAAATACGTCTTTAAAAATGCCATTTACATAATATGAGATGATACTTTGAAGGAATAATTATCCATAGTGGTTGACCAGAATCGGGACTTAGACATGTGCTAAGGATTATCAAGTTGCATTTATTTTTATCTTTTCCTGCACAAATGAACTAGTTTTACATCAATGAAACAGAAATCTAACAAGAAATATCACCTCTAGGAAATTATTTTAGAAAATATTGAAAAGATGTTTAAGTTTACCCAGAGGTAAACCAGGAGGGCTTTCTTTTTTCTTTTTGTAAAAATCAAGTTGATCTCTCTATTGCTTAATATGTTTGGAATTGTTCCTCAAATGTCATTAGTGCTACAGGTATGTTTATAGTCAGAGCTGCTTTTCCTAATATGCTTTCATTTCCACATTTTCTTTCAAAAGCCTGCAGAGAGCAGAGGATGGTGAGGGTTGCACATGTCCCAGCTCTTTGAGACCCATATGTGGGACACTGGGTGTGTCCAGTATCTTTGAACACTTCCACAATTCTCAGTCCCACCTTGGCATCCCTATAGTTTTATGGCATTAAGAGATTGGCCATTCCCAGGAGAGCCTCTGGGCCTATTAACACCCTGCCTTCAGGTACCAATGGTACAGCTTCATCCTGCCAGTCAGATTGTACAGAACACCTGGGGATGGTTAGGAGCACAGACTTGGAATTGCACAGATTGGGCTTAGATCCAGGGTCTGTCACTTAGGAAGTGTATTACCTTAGGCACTTTTATTTAGTTTCTCTAAGTCTCAGTTTTCTTACATGTACAACAGGGATGATGTTAATACTTCTCATGGATGCTATGAGAAGAAATGAGACAGTGTGCATAAAGCTCTTAAGGTACTTTCTGGCACAAAAAAAAAGTATTCAGAAAGTGATAGCTATGTCGATTATTATAGAAATACAAACAGGGAACTCAAAATATAACGTGGAATGTCAACAAAAAATTTTTAGACATAGGAATCTACTTTAGGGGAACTCTGTTTTACTCAAGATTCTTTTGGTTATAAAGAAACAAAACCTTATTTGAACTAACTCCAGACAGAACTGGACTGAATGAAAGTTTGTAGCCAAATCTCACTGAGTGAAGGGGAAAAGTAAAATCAGGATCCAGAAAGAGCTGGGAGTAGAAGCCAGGGCTGAGGCAACTCCATATCCACATAGAATCTTGCTGTCCACATGGCTTCCCATCCCTGCTTCTGTCCCTACTTCTATTCCTTCCTCCTCTGTGCTGACCAACCAGATTTCTCCACTTACTCACCTTGTATGACATCACAACAGTAACTGGCTTGTATGTTTCTCAATATACAATTTGTGAGAGAAAGTCTGATTGGCTGAACTCTTATGTTTGAACCAGCCTGCAAGAGTCATAAGATAGCTGTTCACTCATGATACAATCAGTCTTGGCTCATGCAGTTTAGGGTCATGTGGGTGGGAAGAGCAGGTTTTCTAGAAAAGAGTAAGAATACCTAGCACAATATTTCGAAGGGAGTTGACAATTCTACCCATAGCAGCTTTGTTAACTGAGTCCTGATGACAAGGGCCCAGGCACAGAAAAGTAGGAAAGGCCTGAAACCTGGTGGTCTATTCACTCTTCTGCCAAATACCCCTGTAAGGAAGTTGCTTTTCAAAGCAGTAGGTTAGAAGAGGAAACAGCAAGTAAAGAGTGTTGATGGGGGTGAGTCGGGGAGCTAGGGGTAAGAGGGACCTCAGGTGAGCAAGGATGCTGAATCAGTGTGGCCCAGGATGTTGAGGCAATGTCACTCTTCAGAGGGGCCAAAGGAAAGTAGGCAGGGGGGGTTCTTTGGGTTCAGGGAAATGGCTAACCCAACAGAGGGAAGGTTTTCTAAGTTTCTTTGGTCTGGAGCCCCAAGGGTATGATTTTTCATCTGTTTTCTGGGAAGGGAAGTGGCCATTTGTCTGACAGAGTTGCTTGTGTGCTTCATCCTCCCATGGACATTGAATTCTCTAGAGAACTGGACGATGGTGGTAGGCCAGTAAGAACCTGGGCCCCCAGCTTAGCCAAACAAGGAACTCTTCACATTCTCCCCAAGGAGGGATGGTTGAGTCAGTGGTACAGTTGAAATGAGAGAGAAGGAAGTCTGTGGTTGTGGAGAGATCTGGAATGAGGCCTAGCCCTTGAACTAACTAATCAGCATCTAACACTTTCACTACCAGTTTTGATAAATGTCTCTACATTTTAGCTTTGGTCAGGGAAGGAGGAGGTTTGATTACATGAAAGTCTTCCAGTCTCATTCAGTTTTAATTTCTTTTTGGTAAAGAATATGACTCATTGGGTCAAGTGGATGGGAAGGGAGCTTCGCTTCTTCCCTGGACAGTAACTTACAGCCTTGACCAAGAGAAATAGCAATTTGGTTATGGATCAGTGCCCATGTCTCTGCCCATGACAGAGAAAGGGGAGGGTGATAATCAGGAACATGGCAAGGGAAGTCCAGGGACTGGAATTGCCAGTAGATAGAAGTAACAATAATTCAACCAAGAACAATAACATTTACCATTTATTCAGTACTAACTATCAAGAACTTTGTATATACTAATTTCTCTTCAAATCAGGAAAAGTAGATATTGAAATAGCTGTTGCACATATGAAGGAACTGAAACTCAGAGAGATTAAATAATTTGTCTAAGTCTACATAGTGGTTGACTTAGAGTCTAACTGCAGGTCTATCTGATGCCAATACCTATGGAAGTTCTATTACCATTTGTCGATTCTCCAGATTGAGATTCTAAAACTAATAAAGAAGGTAAAAACAATAAGAAAGGAATGAGGTTTCACTTAGAGGTCTAGATGGAGAGAAAGAAGGAAGAGACATAAGTAGCTAGAATATGAAGAAAAAGGCACAGGATGGGCAGCCATTGCCAAGGGTTTGGACATAACATAAATTTACTGAATGAAAAGTTCAGGTCATCTGAATTTTCTGAATAAAGAAGGAAAGGTAGAGGGGTTTAGGACCCCTCTTCTAAGGAAGAAATTTTCGTTGGAAGGTGCTGAAAAAAGGATGAAAAAATATCCATCTTCTTTCCCCCTCCCCATAACCTGAATTCCAATACAGTTGAAAATAAGAATTTTATAGAGTTCAGGAAGAGAAATGAGGTATCCTTTGGCACATTTGCCCCTAAGCTAAGAAGCAGTGTACTTTCCTTTACTAACATTCAAGTAACTAGAAGTATTCTGGACGGAACTAAATTTCAGAAAACTCTGAGGAGGCACACAGGTGCAATGCCACATGTGACAGCTGACAGGCCACCTCCCCACCCCAGCCCTGCCCCCTGCTTCTTCCTGCCCTCCAGCAGCAATGCTGACAGCTGATCTACTGAGAAAGACAAATCTAATGTTACATGTGGGGACTGATCCATGTGTCAACTTCTGAAAAGTGAACTCTCCCGCTTTGGGGCATTTACCATTTTTGTTGGAAAAAATATATTGTTCTAAGAAAAATTTCTAGCAATATCTGTGTTCTGCTGAATAAGGGGGAAAGGCCCCTTGATGTTCTCTATGAAGATTTCCCTGTATAGAAAACTCCTCACTAGGAATAAAATAGTGAGGAATGCTTAAAGCTGATGTTCTCAGCATAAAGAGTGAGGTCTCATTTCAAGGAGTTTCAGCAAAACCCTAGATGCTTAGATCATTTGCATCTACATATGACCATAACCTCTCCAACTGTATGAAATGTCACAAAATGTGCCATTTTCCTATGTTAACGATGGTGATGAGCTGATGGAGACCTGGAACAGTGTAGGATGGGTAGGTACCTCATTTCCTAGATTGTCTTCTGGAGAAACTACTCCCAAGAGAATTCTTTGAAAAGAGAGGAACATAGTTAAATGAATTTGGGGATTGCTACAAAGAAGATCATCTGTTAGAGGTTCAGATCATCTGTCAGAGGTTCCTTAGCTTAGCAAAGGGAATCTGTTTAACTCAGAATTTCTCCACCTTATTAAACTAGGAAAATGTTTTGCCACCCAATGCTATTCGTACTCTACAGTGCTGGTGTTCCAGTGGGCCTGGTCCCTGTGTTCCTGAACAGACTGTCATGAAGAGCTCTTTGGGAAACAATGACATCATCCTTTAGAAAATGCTCTGAAGTCAGTCAGGCCTGGGTTCAAATCTTATCTTTGCTTTTTTATTTCTAACTTTAGCCTTTGAAAAGCCTCAGTTTCTTCAATAGTTCATCCTGTGAAAATGCAGTAGTTTATACAAGTATTCCCTTATTTGGGGCATTTATGTTGTACAAAAAAATTTAAATATATGGCAGTATAATAAACAAATCACATGTAAATTATAAATACATTTTGATTGTATCTGACAATTTCCTTTGGCTAGAAATCACTGCATTAGGGAATACATATTTAGAAGTATAAGTTCTGTGACTAGGGTATACACTCTCCAGAATGGTCATGTTCCTGCCCAACAGCATGATTCAGCTCTCCACATCTTTGCCAACCCTTGGAAAGGCTTTTAATTTTTTTGTAAGCTGAAGGAAGTCAGGTTTTAATTTGTATTTCTTTAATGACTAGTTCATATTTTTCTTGGTCATTGTAAGTTACCTTTTCATACCTTTTGTCTGTTTTTTAATTTTTTCATTTCTAATTGTTTGGTATCAGGGACTGAACCTAGGGCCACCTAACCACTGAACCACATCCCCAACCCCTTTTACATTTTATTTTGAGACAATGTCTTGCTAAGTTGCTTAGGGCCTTGTTAAGTTGCTGAGGTTGGCCTTGAACTTGCAATCCTCCTGCCTCAGCTTCCTGAAAGGCTGGGATTACAGGCTCGTGCTCTGTGCCCGGCTGTTTTTAAATTCATTTTTTGATATTTTTGTTTTCCTTGACTTGTAGGAGTACTTTATGTATTTAGGGTACAAATTAGTCATTACTTTTTTCTTTGTGAATGTTTTCCCTCAATCTGACATGTCTTTCTATTGTTTATATTTTTATATTTAAAACATTTTTACTTTAATCTTATTTATCAATATTTTTCTTTATGGTGTGTGCCTTTGTGTCTTACTTAAAAATCCATTCTTATCCCATGGTCAAAGAGATTCTCTCATA
The DNA here is from genome assembly GCA_028644305.1 of Xerus rutilus. Taxonomy (NCBI): domain Eukaryota; kingdom Metazoa; phylum Chordata; class Mammalia; order Rodentia; family Sciuridae; genus Xerus; species Xerus rutilus. The sequence continues at coordinate 63,104,983 of CM053403.1, read as the reverse complement.
TTTCCGTCTAAAAATTTAATGTGTCACTTTCCTCAGTGGATCTTCAATCTACATGGAATCAATAATAAAACTCAAATTTATTTTTTTCTCTCTATAATTTCAGTACTTCCTATCCAACAGTTTATTGTTTCCTCACTGGTTTTTATTACAGTGGTCTCATAAACAGATTCCAGCCTGATCCAAGCCACTATGACTTTTTCCTGGATTATTACAATAGCTTCTTAAGTGTCTCCCTGCTTTGGATCTGATTCCCTAGCATCTAATTTCATCTCAGTAGCCAGAGTGATCCTTTTAAAACGTGTCTGGTCATGTTGTTGCTCTGCTCAGAATTCTTCAGTGTTTTTTCATTGTGCTTGGAGTAAGTCAAAGTCCTTCTTTTGACATGAAAGGCTCTACATAATCTGTTGTTCTCCCCAGTTATTTCTCTCATGCCATCTCTTCTTTCCCTCCACTCTGCAGCTTGACTTGGCCAGGCCTGTCTCCACCACAGGGATCTCGCACTTGTTTCTTCTGCCTGGAATGAGTTTCCATCTCCCTTACTTTATTAGGAATTTACCGAAGATCCCCTTTCCTAGGCCACATGCTAAGCAAAATTTTGACTTCTCCTTAATACTTTTCCCCTTTCTTGACTTCATCTAACATGTATTCCTATTTAACTTACAAAATATTTGCTTATTACAACAAACTTTCATGAAATTAGAGATTTTTAAAAATCTGTTTTTTCCTCTTTTTCTTTTTTACTGTTTAGCTCCTTCTCCTCGAATAGTACCTGTCATATAAACCTTCTATATGTGTCTGGGTTTTTTCCTGGGTGCTTTGTTTTGTTCCATCACTCTTAATTGCTTATTTCTGCACAAGTATGACACTGTTTTGATTATTAAAAATTTACTATAAAAAGCCTTCATATCTGGTGGGGAAACTTTCCTTCTGTCCCAAACCTATGTCTTGACTTTCTTTAAAAGTCTTTGTCTATCACTGCTGCTTCCTATGTATTTTAGAGTTGGTCTGTCAAAACCCTGTTGGTATTTTGACTTGGAACGTATAGATTAATCAGGGAGAATTTTCAGTTTCACAATGATGGGTCTTCTCATCCATGAACATGTGGTGATTAGCTCACTATGTGAAGGAGGCCGGCTGTGACAGGTATCAGTCATCCTCTCACACCAGTTCTACTTCGTTCTGCTGAATTTTGTGGAACTGGTTATACTGTGGCAGGACTCTGCAGCTTACTCTGCTTACTGTCATAATCTCCTCATTAAACACCAGCTCCTGATGGCCCCTCACAGGTACTGTCTTCTGCAACTGACTCGAGGCTGCTGCTGGCCTGTGGCGAAGTGCAGCCGGTCCTGCGTCTTCTCTTAGTGTGCAGTGACCTTCATCTGTGAGAAAAGCTGGGTAATCATCCTGGAAGCACGTTTTTAACTCATTTTTAAATTAATTACCTTAGAAATAGAAGCAATAGTTTAAAAGAAGACTGTCACCTATAGTACCCAGTCTTTTTTTTAGTTAACTTGGCTAACTTGTTCTTTATGACCCATGGAAATACTTGAGCTGAAAATTAGAGTGCTTAAGCAATCCTTTTAGGGATTATAAATCCCTTATGTGTGATGATTTTAGCCCATCCCATGCCAGTGGCTGACATTGTTAGCCAAACATCACCCTCCTTTCCACTGGACCTTGACCAGGTCTCAGAATCATTTCCACATGGTGCTCTAGTAAGGCCTATTAATTGGCTTTGATAACAAAATGAAACCTATTTGCCATCCATTTCTACCTTGGTCTAATAAGTTTAAAAGCACTTAAAAGTGGGAGGAGGCCAAAATCATAGACTTCTCTGTGGTTTCAAGCACTAGGGGAGCTCCAAAAGAAAGTGCAAGCATCTTTATAGAAAGGTAGTAAGTCTGGAGTGGAGGAGCAGGTTATTTACCAACTGAATTTGTAGTAGTAGAAGTTTTATTTTGATAATAGGTTAGAAAACAAAGTGTTTGTGGGGCTCAGAGGACTCAGAGCTTAGCTTTTTAGAAAAAGTAGTTGATTAGGAGACAGATGACCCCAAAACAGATATGGAATTCAATGTATAAATACAGCTCTTCTGCAAGAATAGTTAAGAGATACAGCTACATTAAGAGGCTAAAGAAGAAGAATCACATGATTATGTCAATATGCAGAAAATTCAACAAGTTTCAACACCTATTTATAATGTGTAACTAGTATTGTAACTAGTATATCCCTCCGGAGAAGGGTGTTGATGGTGAGATAGGCTGTGTATACGGGAGAACAGGCAGAATATAGGAAAATATCTGTACTTTCTGCTCAATTTTGCCGTGAACTTAAAACCATTATAAAAGTTTATTTACAAAAAACTATAATCAAAATATAATTATTATTCTTTCAAACACATTCCTTGTTCTTATTTCTTTTTTTATATGTTCTTTTTAGTTCTACATGACAGAAGAATCTGTAAAACATGGAATATGTCTTATTCTAATTAGGATCCCAATCTTATGGATGTATACTGTGTTGAGATTCATGGTGGTACATTCATACATGTACATAGGAAATTTATGTCAGATTCATTCCACTGTCTTTCCTATTCCTATTTGCCCTCCTTTCCCTTCATTCCCCTTTGTCTAATCCACTGAACTTCTATTCTTTCTTCTCCCTCCCCCTTGTTGTGGGTTAGCATCCACATGTCAGAGAGAACATTTGACTTTTGGTTTTATTGGGATTGGCTTATTTCACTTAGTATGATAGTCTTCAGATCCATCCCTTTACTGGCAAATGTCATACAATTATTCTTTATGGCTGAGTAATATTCTATTGTGTATATATACCATATTTTCTTTCTTTTTTTTTTTTAAATTTTTTTTAGTTGTAGATGGACACAATGTCTTTATTTTATTGCTTTGTATGTGGTGCTGAGGATCAAACCCAGGGCCTCACGCATGCGGGGCAAGCGGTCTACCGCTGAGCCACAATCCCAGCCCCCTATACCATATTTTCTTTAGCCATTCATCTATCGAAGGGCACCTAGGTTGGTTTCATACCTTAGCCATTGTGAATTGAGCTGCTATAAACATTGATGTGGCCGCATCATTATAGTATGCTGTTTTTTTAAAGTCCTTTGGGTATAGACCAAGGAGTGGGATAACTGGGTCAAATGGGGTTCCATTCCAAGTTTTCTGAGGAATTGCCATACTGCTTTCCAGAGTGATTGAATGAATTTGCAGTCCCACCAGCAATGTATGAATGTACCTTTCCCCACACATTCTCACCAATATTTATTGTTACTTGTATTCTTGATAATTGCCATTCTGAATGGAGTGAGGTAAAATCTCAATGTAGTTTTAATTTGCAATTTTCTAATTGCTAGCGATGTTGAACATTTTTTCATACATTTGTTGACCAGTCATATTTCTTCTTCTGTGAAGTGTTTGTTTAGTTCCTTGGCCCATTTATTGATTGGGTTATTTGGTTTTTTTTTTTCGTTTGGTGGTTTTTTTTTGTTTTTTGTTTTTGGTGTTAAGCCTTTTGTATTCTTTGTGTATCTGGAAATCAATGACTTTATCCAAGGTGCTGGTGGCACAGAGTTTTCCCCATTCTGTTGGCTCTCCTCTTCACACTCTTGATTGTTTCCTTTGCTGTGAAGAAGCTTTTTAGTTTGATATCATTCCATTTATTGATTCTTGATTTTACTTCTTGTACTTTAGGAGTCGTGTTGAGGAAGTCAGTTCCTAAGCTGACATATTGGAGTGTTAGACCTATTATTTTCTTCTAGTAGGTGTAGTATTTATGGTCTAATACCTAGGTCTTTTATATACTTTGAGTTGATTTTTCTGCAGGGTGAGAGATAGGGGTTTAATTTCATTTTGTTACATATGGATTTCCAATTTTCCCAGCACCATTTGTTGAAGAGGCTATCTTTTCTCCAATGTAAGTTTTTGGTGCCTTTGTCTAGTATGAGACAACTGTGTTTAGGTGGGTTTGTCTCTGTGTCTTCTATTCTATTCCATTTGTCTTCATGCCTGTTTTGGTGCCAATACCATACTTTTTTTGTTACTATATCTCTGTAGTATAATTTAAGGTCTGGTATTGTGATGCTTCCTGCTTCACTTTTCTCGCTAAGGAATTATTTGGCTATCTGAGCCTCTTATTCCAAATGAATTTCATGATTGCTTTTGCTATTTATTCAAAGGACATCATTGGAATTTTAATAGGAATTGCATTAAAACTGTGTAGCACTTTTGGTAGTATGGCCATTTTGACAATATTAATTTTACCTATTCAAGAACATGGGAAAACTTTTCATTTTCTAAGGTCTTCTTTAATTTTTTTCTTTAGTGTTCTGCAGTTTTCATTGTAGAGTCTTTCTCCTCTTTTGTTAAATTGATTCCCAAGTATTTTATTTCATTTTTTTGAGGCTGCTTCAAATGGGTTTGTTTTTTCTAATTTTTCTTTCAGCTGATTCATCATTGGTGTATAGGAATGCAATTAATTTATGGGTGTTAATTTTGTATCCTGATTCTTTGCTGAATTCATTTGAGTTCTAGAAGTTTTCTAATGGAGTTTTCTGGGTCTTCTCAATATAGGATTATGTCATTGGCAAACAGATAATTTGAGTTTTTCTTTTCCTATTCATATACCTTTAATTTCTTTCTTTTGCCTAATTGCTCTGGCTAGAGTTTCAACTATTATGTTGAATAGAGGTGGTTAAAAAGGGTATCCCTCTTGTTCCAGTTTTTATAGATTATGCTTTCAGTTTTTTCCATTTAGAATGATGTTCCCCTGGCATTTTTCATATATAGCCTTTACAATGTTGAGGTATGTTCCTCCTGTATTTTCTCTCTGATTTCACGCCTGACACAGTGTTTTACCTTCCAGATCAGTTTAACTATGATCTTTCTAAATTCTTTCTCTGACATTTCCTACGCTGTGGTCTCAATGGATTCTGTTATTGTGTTATTTTGGTTTGTTTGGGATGGTGTGTTCCCTTGCTTTTTCATGTTATTTGTGTGTCTACCCATTAATCAATATGAATCTGAGCTGGCAGAGTTTCTACCCTATGAACTTATAGTGTCCCTGTAGGTTTCTGGTACCTCATAATTGGCGCGGGGGGCGGGGGGTACAAATAATACAACAACAAGAACTGCAAATAATACAAAGCATTAAAATAAATACTTAGTTTCTATTATGCCATCTACAATGTTAGTTGGCATAATAAACAGAAAGGGTATGGTAAGCAATTGCCAACAGTAAAAACAGTAAGTTTGTAAAAGGTTTTTCTATTTCAAAAGGTGAACAGGAAGAATGCAGAAGAGCTGTAGAATGTGATAATTGTGAGGGAGAAGGACAGAATGTAGAAGTAAAAAATTTAAGGAGGAGTGAAAGAGAACAAAAAGTTTTCTGGATGTGTCTGGCAGTGTCTCTGCCTGATCCTTGATTGATTTCTCCACACCAAGACCCATCAAGGTGCCACTTTCCTTTTTACATTTTTAAAATATTTTGTTCTTTTTTCTGGAAGATGTCTTCATTATAGTATTATATTGATTTTCTTCTCCTCTAGCATTTAAAAATGTCTGTATTTTTAAAAATTCTGTGATTTCCATCCCCTCATCTGTGTCCCTCATCCTGTATTTTGTTTATTTCATGGCTGCAGTATCTTCTCTCATGTATATGTTGATGCTTACTACAGTTTTGTTTGAATGCTTCATCCTTGTTCCTGAAATATGTGGGGTTCTGTTAAGTTCTAGTTTTTAGCAACTAATTGTTCTTTAGGTTGTAAACCTCCTTCCTATCTGTGTAGTTTTTGCTTCTCCATTCAGATTTAAGAATGAGGCATCACAAAGCTGGTTGGCGACTAAGTGCAGGGCATCACTGTGGGATGATTGGGAAAAGAACAGAGTTAGCTTTTCTGTTAAGTGACCCACAAATATTAATAACTGTGGCTTTTTGAGCATCTGAGTTTATTCAAACGTGGTTATCCTTGCAAGGATTCTACAATTTGTTGCCTTGTAGATATCAGTTTGGCTGCCTGTGTTTTCTTGGGTGGAGGGTCTCTTTTCACGTGCAGACTTTCACTCAATTTCCCAATTTTAGTCTCTTGGATCACCTTTGGCTTTTTTTTCTTTCTTTTTTTTTGATACCAGAGGTTGAACCTAGGGATGCTTAACCACTGAGTCACATCCCCAGTCCTTTTTTATTTTTTATTTTGAGACAGGGTCTCACTAAATTGCTTAGGGCCTGGCTAAGTTGCTGAGGCCAGCTTTGAAATTGCCAGCCTCCTGCCTCAGCCTCCTGAGCTTGCAGGGATTACAGGTGTGCACCTTTGGCTTCTATCCTAAACTCTGTTGGGCTGGGCAATCCCATATCTAGGAGTTTCTCTGGTTCCTCTTCTGCAGAGAGTGGACCATCTGTTGGGGGGTGAGGAGCAAGAAGGGATAGTCCCTTTTCTGTACAGTGGGGACTGTGTGTCTACTGGTAATACAGATTCGAAGCCAGACCTCTTGTGCTTAGCTCTATGTGTCACCTGCCATTTCTGGGGACCCCTTGGGAAGAACGCTAGACTGAATTTGCTTTTAGCTTGATAAAATCCTCTGCTGTAGGCCCTTAGTTTTGTTTTTTAATTCTACTAAGGCAGTTACCATGCTTTTGTCTAATTCCATTTTCACACACACACACAAAAAGATGTTGCCTGCTTTTCAATTCTCTTTGTAGTTTTTTGCTTTTAAAAACAGGCAAAGAAAATGAATGCATGATTTTAATCCACCGTGTTTAACTATGGATAATTGTGTGTGTGTGTGTGTGGGGGGGAAGCTCAGTATGTTAAAAAAAAAAATAGGACACAAAATTGTGAAAGAAAATATGTCAAAGTTTATTCCCAGTCTATGAAATTAGTGATTTATTATTTTCTTAAAAATAATTTATGTATGTGTTAATTATTACTTTATTACTTATTATTTTTATAATAAGCATACCACACTTTCATGGCTAAAGAACTTAAAATGCATTTAAAAAATCCATAATGATGATTATATTAGCTTGACAAGGTCAACTTTAATTGCAGCAAATATTAGTGACCTGGAGAAGGAAAAAGTGTTAATTTTATCCATGTCAAATATTAAAACTTTAATTATAAATTAAATGTAGGTAGCTATAATCATTCTGGTAAGAAGTAGCGAATTATCTCTTCACTACCAATGCAGATTCAATTTCTATAAATAATGGTTAGCAATATTAAAGATTATATAATTGGTAGGTATTAAGGGTCTAATATAAGAATATACTCTAATAGAAATGTTTTCTATACCTTCCTATAACTTAAGTCAGAATATTCCCAAATGGGTTTCATGCAGAGAATCAATAGATTCTACATATTATTTTGTTTCCTTTCAGAAACATGAGGAAGCCTTTTACTGCATTAAAGATACTTGGTTAAATTCATTGGCTTTACTCTTATTGAGGTTACCATTTTTTAAGCTTATTTTTACCATGATAGCATTTGTCACAATATCCTTCCATGTGATTCAGGCCAGATTCATTATCATCATTATTGTTGTTACTTAGAATTTAACACCTAATGTTTAAGGTCTTTCAGGCAATGATGATGTCCTTTAGGCAGAGAGGTGCTAGGGCCCCATTTAGTTGTATAGGCTGGTGGAGTCAAGCCATTCAATTTGTTTCATCACTGACTAAAGTAAAATTAACTGTGCTGGATATGCCTTCCCTTGCATTAGGCGGGAAGTAGTGGAATATTTTACTGTTAAATTGCTGAGTGAAGCAATTTTGTTTGGTTTTGCTTTGTTTTTTGGATACATCTTAGGAGGTCATTGGTTCCCAGCTGTTTTCCAGCAGCCATGGTATTTTGAAAAGCCTGAAGCATATTGTAGGAGTTTATTTGCTAAAATATATCTGTAGGTGCTGGTTATTGTCAAATTGTACAGCTGGAGTTCTGAGATATGAAAGTTTATTGTCTAATTTTCAAGCAAACACAATTTTAATGAAAGTAATCATTCAGGGATTTTCTTTACCACATTTACTTTTTATGTCTGGACCCCTTTTATGAAAGGAAATGAGAAAAATAATTTGGGAATCTAGAATAAATTAGATTTTATCTGTTGATATTCTTAAACTGGACTATGAGCATATAAACGGTGGGCTTTACAGTAAAAATAAATTGCTTGGAAATAATCGACTCTTCTAAAACAATTTTATAAAGCCTCACACTGTAGGTAGTCCTTCCACTGGGGGAGGCTACAGGACTTACTGGAAAGATTGAGAGCTGAGTTATAGGTTCTAGTCCCAGGCCTGACTTTAAATAGCTCTTACATATTACTATTAGTACTACTTAATAGCAACTTTTATTGAGGGCTTTGCTTACACTAGATATTGAACTAAGCTCCATAAGCTTGAGGTCTTCTAATCTTTACTACATCCCTTCAGAAGTTTGGACTAGATGACTGCTCAACCCTTTTCCAGCCATACATGATCCCAGGAGTTACATCTGCTGCCAAAACTTTGTTCCACTCTGAGGGGGAGTCAGGAAGTGTAGGAATCTCATCCTCTCTGAAAGGGATGAATAGACAGGCTCTTAGGGAGCCTGGGTTGTAACTCAGAATCATTTTCTACTCCAAACCAATTTTGTATAACATATATTATACTCAGATGTCTTAAGTGGGTTTTTCTGGTGGTCTAAGCATATGGTACCATTACACTGTGTAGCATTTTTTCTTGCATTACAGCTTGTTGAAGTAGGGCAGTGGGGAGGGACTGGTATGGATTTGCCCATCACTGTTGGATCTTGGGTTTGACAATGTGGTCCATCAACTCTACCAGCCAAGTGGCATCATATATCTCCACATGCTAACTCCCCCAACTAATATTTACAAAGTGTCTCACCCAGGATCTCATTTGATTTCTAATCCTTAATACTGTATCATATTGTTGCATGTCCAGAAGATGAGAACTTCTAGAATATTGCTTTTTACCATCTGAGTGCAGGGCTGTGCCATCTGGCAGTGGACTCAAGGAGGAAAGGTAAAATCTAATGACAATCTCAGTTCTGGCCTAGGAGACTGCTGACCAGTTTTACCTCCAGATGACCAGATGATTTCTACTGAGTTTTTCAGCTTGGGCAGTGTGGCATTGCTCCAAGGGTACATTCTGACACGGGGATGGCTTGATAGGCAGAATCCTATTTATCTGTCTTAAACACAAGTCATCTTACACGTCTGTGTAGGAAATTGGGAAGTGTGTCACTTTCATAGGGATTACTCCCTCTGTTAAGGCACAGGCAAGTTAGAAGTCACCAGCCATCCTTTATGTTCCCAAAAAGTCTCTCTCCCACAATACTTAGAGGGAGTTTTAAGCATTTCTGGGAAATCCTGTTGGATGTTTATTGAACTTTGCTACTTTCTGAAGTCATCTTTCTTACCATTTACTCTTTGACTTGTTATCTGTTGAGAAATGGTTGGGAAAGCATTCTCTACTCGGTTCCTATTAGGGTTTTAATGATTCTCTTCCTCCTCCCCCCATTAGGAAATAACTACATGCCAAAAAATTTACTGAATAATGAAAATAAAATTAATTAATATTTAAATCACATCTGTTGAGTATAAATATTATAGTAGGTAAAGCCTTCCTTATCTTTTAAGTGTAGAGCCCTATTTAAAAAGATTCGATTTTCCAAGTGACTTTGACAAAAGATTCAATTTTCCAAGAGACTTTAATACTTTGGCAGTTCTAGGAGGATGGCTGGACCATTCATTTTGAGGTGGACTGATTTTCTGATCTCCAGATTGTGTAGTCAGGAGTTTATAGAGATCTTGGTGCCTCTAATGATCATGAAAAGGCATCAGCTACACCAATGCCATAGTGTGGGCACCAGCACTGTGAGAGAATTACTTACCAGGCTAAAGGAATCGCACACCAGAGATTTATTACTTTGGCTCAAGACTTTGTCACCTGGGAAATTATGAAAAGCCCATGTGAGGGTCAACTTTGTGAGTTAATCAAAACTTTTCCTGGGAGCAAATTTTAATATTTATAATTAGGAAAAAACTGGACAGCTGGGGTCAGGGAGGGGGCTGACAGGAGCAGTGGAGGAGATCAGGCCAAATATGCCAAATTGGAATATGGATTATTCAAGCTGAAATCACTTGAGGAACTGCAGCTTTGGAAAGGACCTGTTGTTTCCTGCATGCAACAAACCATAAGATTCTTTTGGGAGGGACGTCCTTCCCATACCAAAAACAGGCTTGACCACCAGAGGCTGATAATTGGGGTTGCAATGAACCTGAATAAACAGACTATTTGAGTTAACTCTCATCTTCTGCTAGCTTGTACACCTTTCACTTGTACACCTCGTAGTAACATCCCTAGAATTACATACCTTAATTTAAATATACATTTGTCATCTCTTCATATGTTTATTGCCTTTTGTCTAAGAAAATATAAAAACCTAATTCGTGGATTATTTCTTTGATCAGTTCTTTGGACTTCACTCTCTTGTGAGGATTTCCATGTATGTGTAAATTTAACAAAATTTTTGTGCTTTTCTCTTGTTAATCAGATCTTGTATTAATTGAGTGCTTGGATAGAGTCAAAGAGCCCATATAAAAACACAGTGGGTAGAGGGGGTCTCGCTCTTCTCCAGAGCAGGGAAGGTGGTACCAGGGCAGGGAAGCCAGAAAAGGCAGATGGTGATGGGGGAAGGGTGGAAGAGAGCTGAACGATTTTATCTATTAATTCATTCATGTATTCAACAAGTATTTATTTAGAATCTACTGTGTGTAAAGTACTTGGTTAAGGGCTGGAAGAGAAAATGTTGTAGGTGCTAGAGTGTGGTGGAGAGGCAGCTGTGCCAATATGTAGCGACAGCAGTGTATAAGGGGTGTCACAGATTAGGCCCCGAGGATGGTGGGATCCCAGAGAACTTCAGAGAGGAGCAGCCACTGTAGGCTGAGCAGAAGCCTGGGCAGAGAGAGCAGCCATAAAGAGGAGCTTGAGATAGGGTTTAAGAAGTGCTCAGCATTCTGCAAGGCTGACACTCCACTGAAACACCGTGGCAGACCTGTATTCTGGCTATGGAGTGAGGACTTGACTCTAAGCCAGGGGTTGGCTTCGATGGAAAAAAGGCCTTGACCAGACTTGCATTACTGTGAGATGGCTCTGGCCACATTGAAGAGGCTGGGCTGGCAGGAGGGAAGGGACCACACTGAGATGGATGACATGGATAGCAGTGCACAGTTCTGACCACACTGTGTGCTTGGGGCGTTTCCTACTGCTGGAGGGTTCTCTGGGAAGGTGAAGGGGACTGCAGGAAAGCCACGTCTCTGTGGCCTGCAAGTATGTGCAAACCTCAGGCAGATGTTTGCCTGAGTTTATGTCTGAGTTTCGGGTATTTGGTTTTAAACTGTAACTCAAAGCCTCACAAAGCCAAGATGACCTTTCAGCATGACAGTGCAATGATCTAAGTCTCAGATGAGTAATACAGTTTTATGCACCAGTGTTATTATTTGTATATTCATACCAAAAATTTTCAGATGATTATTAATTCATTTGAGTAGTCCATCAACACAAGACTAACAATGAGTTGAAATTGTGTTAAACTCCACTCAAAAGTAAATGCTATCCAAATACTAAGACTTTTTAAAAAATTTTTTTCTAGACATTGACGGGCCTTTATTTTATTCATTTATTTATATGTGGTGCTGAGAATCGAACCCAGTGCCTCACACATGCTAGGCAAGTGCTCTGCCACTGAACCACAACCCAAGCCCCAAAACTAAGACTTTTAAAAGGACATTTTCAGATATGCTAAGCAAAAGGCTTTAACTTTCCTAAAATCTTGGTCTTGATATAAAACATTGTTTTACAAAAATGTTTATATGTCTGAACCCAAAAGACACACTCTGATTTGAAGCCCCATTTTCTTCAGAAGGAAGAAAAGTCCTGTTGAACTAAAAAACTCTTTCTGTCATATCTTGCTCTTCTTTGGACTCTTTCTGGGACTAAGACTCTGAGCAATGAACCTGTGGGCTAGAGCTCCTGCAGCAGTTGCACAAGGTCAAGGGTAAGAGGCAGATAATGAGAAAATAAATGCTTAAAGGGAACAACCTTGTAAAAATGAAGAGAAGGAGGCAAGCCAGATCCTCTGACTTTGATTGCAAGATAAAGTTCCAACAGGTGCTCGGACTTATGTCAAAATTATTAATAGAATGGAAATTCTCATGAGAATAGCAGAGTGATGCTGTGAGCTAAGAACTAAGGCTTAGTTAGGGAGGTCTACCTAATCTCAGATGGCACCTTCTTGCAGGCCCTTTCCTGATTCCCCAGCTGTGTTTTCCTCTTCTGCTTCATTTTGCTTCACTTCAGGCAATGATCTACTCTGCTTTAAATAATATTTGTGTATTTGGTTTAGCCAGACTACTCCATTGAATCTACCTATGTATTTTCTCATCCCCTCTTGTGCAAGATGAGGTTTAAGTTGGTGTTACATGGAAAGACCCTTGATGTCAGGGGAAATATGTTAGTTATACTGTTTCCAACAGTGCAGGTCTCCTATGTAGTAGGACTCGGCATAATGGCTGAAGAGGTCTTGGCTTCTGATAAATTTATTTTCCTCCTGTCACTCATAGCATGTGCACAGAGACAAGAAGTTTAATTCTTCTCAATTTTATATTTCTCCTATTCAATGAAATGTACTTTAAACCCTAGTACCTATCACAGTATGATTTCTCCTGTGTACTATTTAATATTTACTATTATTATAATCTCCTTAACTGTAAAATTACAATGAACTGTGAAAATTCCATTTCATTTTACCCACCTATAAGTGAGTTTCCTTACTTTACAAAATGGAACCAAAATACTCTACAGAATTAAAAACATACTAGCTAAAGCACATATTCAAGAGAATTAAAAGTCATTGTCATGGCTATTCCAAGAAAAGATGGAAGCAGAAAGCTATTTCTTAGATACCCTGAGAAGTTCAGTGGACTCACATAGGGTCCCAATTTGGATGGTTAGTAATAAAACAACAGTACTAATTGTATTTTTCAAAGCACATTTTCAGATTTCAAAAATCTCATTATTTGATGGCTGACAAGATCTGAATTCGCTAGGGAACATCTGTAATGTAGTTCACATAGAGGTGAATTTTCTTGATGTTCTTGATTATTGGAAATAGGGCATTCTCAGTTTGAGCCTTAGGTTCTGTGTGTAACTTCAGTATCTAGTTTTCTTCCACCAGCACCAATTCTTCCTCAGAAAGTAAGAACCACCGAATGGGTAAGAATATTGGTTTATGAGATGATTTTGGGTTCACTTGGGAACACACCAGGTCCTGGACTAAAACTTTATATCCAGTTCCTTATTTGAACGTCACACTACCTTGAGAGGTAAACTTAAGTTCAAAGATGTGAAGTGATTTTTGTAAGACTACACAGCTCCTATGTGGGAAGGTTGGGATTTGAACAGAGTTTGGTCTCACTCCAAAAGTAGATCATGAACACCGAGCAACCCTGCCTTCCCTGATGCTTGCACATGCCAGCCACCAGCCAGAGGACATCACACAAGCCATCAAATCTCCCAGAGCCTTGGGGCTCCTGGTTGCAAAACAGGTAATATCTATGTTACAGGGTTGCTGTGAGAAATTTAGATGGCAATTTCCCATAAGTGTTTGCATCTATCAGTGGGCAACTATTGAGGGTTAAATGGGAGTTTTAAAAGGGGGATCTCAGAGTCAAACTCTGCTCACCCTTTCCTGTGACACCAATATCAGAACAGCAGAAGACTGTGCCCTGATAGAGAGCAGATGCACATGTAACACTTGTCCTGGTGCACAGCACAGAGAGGGAGCCCAGTAAATGTTTATTGAATAAATAGACTCTATAGCTATATTAATGGTTTTCAGTGCAAGTTTTTCTCCTCAAGAAGTTCAATTTTGAAGAAGTAAATAGACAGGCAAACAGAAAATAGAATGCTATAGTGCATGAATTAGATGTCAGGAATATTAGAACTCTGGGTGCTGAGTCTTAGAGGAGAGGAGGAAAGAAAAAACATGGGCAGAGGAATAGCATATCAGACGCATGAGGGCATAAGGGCTATTTAAAGAGGCACAGGTGGTTCTGGAGGAAGGAGTGTATGGCGACTGGCAGGGGTAGTGGTGAGATATGGTCCTGGGACTCAGATGCTGTGCTAGGGATTGGGCTTGCATCCAGAAAGTAATGTGTAAAGTCCCTGAAAGGACTTACTTAGAGGAGTGTTAAGGGCACGTTTTTGTTTTATAAATTCACACTGATGGGAAATGTTCAGAATGGTTGGAATAGGAAGAGGCGAAGATACAAGTAGAGTTAAAAGGTTATAATGGTAGTTCACGGAGGAAAAGATATGGGCCTGAGCTATTAAAGCCGAAATGCAGGGAGGGAAATGGACTTCAGCTGTGTTTAGAAGGTAGCATTCATTGGATTTATGATCAGGTTGGCTTCTGGGGAAAAAAAAAGGAAGAATCATGTCTAAGGTTCTTGCCTAGTTCGAACAACAAGCTATTTGGTGGTTCCATTAATAATATTAGCTATTACTTAATGGAGTGCTTATTATGAATGTAGCACACTGCTAAATGCTATTCATGTACTGTTGCATTTCATCATCATATCAGTCTGCAAAATGGTTACCATCTTTATTTTATAGATGATGAAGATGCAGCTCAGAACAATTAGGAAGCTTGCATAGTATCTTATGGAGTTAGTGGTGCAGTTGAGATTTGAACCTGGGTATCTGACTCCAAAGCCCATGCTGTCAAACACTGTGGCATGTACAGGCATTTCCTTGGATGAGAGATCACAGGAAGAGAAGGTTTGGGAAGGAAAAGAAGATGGTGATTCCCATGGTGTTTGTTCTCAGGTAAATCCAGCTATTCAGGGATTTGCTTGCATGGAAATGCACAGAAGTAATGGTGGGACAGATGCAAATGAAAAAACAATGATGAGCTTGTAGTAAGTTCTCCGAACAATTAGCACCTGGGTGAACTCTAGAATAGGTACGAAGCCTTGGGTGAGGCAGGCATGAGTTCAGACGCTCCTAGTGGGCCTTTCCTTGAACTTAGCTTTCTTATACATACTTTTTGAAGCCTGAAATTCTGCAATTAGAAATTTATCCCTCCTCTTTCAAAATGCAGCTCTTTATTCCAAAGAAATGTCCACTTAAAGTCTTATTAGTCATTTGTTCCCAAAGGGAAATAAATGTCTTGGGTCTTGTCTTGTGAACACCTTTTGAGAGTAGAGCAGGGAACAAACGACATGCTTGTCAGCAGAGAGCCCAAGGATGCCTGACTTGGGAAGGCAGGAAAGTACAAACTAATTCAGGTTAACCATTATGCCACTTTTATGCAAGTCAGTATAGGTTGCTTAGTAAATTGCAGGCAAATAGAAATTTAATTCATAAATTTGTTCATCGGCCTTTGTTATAACTGAGACCAGACAGAGAAAAGCAGAAAACCCAGACCCAGAGCTGTGGCCTCCCAGAGTTCTTCTGCATCTGACTTCCAGCAGTTAACCTTTTGGGATTACCACTGAGACTTCAATGTCTTTGAAGGTAAATTAGTGTGAGGTGGATCCCAGATTCCTTTTGCTATCTCACCCATTGGCGTGTGTGTGGAGGGGTGTTGGGCAGGGTGGGAAGTGGGAGAATGTCAAGAATGGATGGGCATTATACAGCAAGATGAGTCAGTTGATGGTTTTATCTATCTGAAAAGTAAAATTGACTGTGGAGCAGAAAATCTTATTATTGTACATTTTGTAATTACTTTGCTGGGGCCATGAAATTATAAGAATATGTGTTATGTTCACTGGGCTACTAATTTTCTAATCCCTCAGGAACCCCATAAGTCTCATTCTCTTCCCTTGCAAAAGTGTCAAGGGTTCCTGTCTCCAAGTGTTTGGGGTCCTCCTGTCTTGTTGCTTCTTGAATGGATCCCCTCACCTTCATGGCCAAGTCACCCCATTCTCTAATCCCAGGAGAAAGGCAAAGAGTCTGACCTTGCTAATACTTCCAGGGACTGGGACATGGAATGAACCACCCAGATTATCAACACTGGGACAAATTTGCCCTTTCTTCCACTCCTCAAATCCTTTTCAATTAGGGAACATGCTTATTTTAAAATCTAGCAAATATGATCTAAATTAAATATCCAACAACTGTATCTATAAAAAGAAACAAAAGTCAGTCTTTCTGTTCAAAGTTTATAGAGGAATTAATACAACTCCTTTTCTTTTTTTTTATTATAAGTTTCCAGATGGACTGTCTTTTTTTTGTTGTTGTTGTTGTAGATAGACACAATATCTCTATTTTATTATTATTTTTATGTGGTGCTGAGGATCGAACCCAGTGACTCACACACTAGAAACAAGCACTCTACCACTGAGCTACAAACCCAGCCCTACAACTCCTTTTCTTAATAGTTATTTTTCTTGAAACCAGGCAGTGGTAATCAAGGACAAAACAACCACCATGACAACAGTGGTATTAAAGGTTAAGCAACCTTCCACTGCCCTTGTTTATGTTTTTATCATCCGTTAAGCTTTCCATTTCTTCAAAGGCCTGCAGAAGTGGCTGGCAATTTTCAATCATCAAATCAAAGCCCTTTGTGGAAATTGTTTCTTTGGTGTAATGTAAGATATGCTGCGGGTAATTTGATCAGTTCAGTCATTTCCATAATTAGAACAAGACCATGTCTTCCTGAAGTATGTGCTCATTCCATGGTCTGAAGTCACACAAAAGGGAATGCACAAAGCCCTTATGTTGTGTGGTCCTAAAATAGCAGCTGCCTTTCAAAAAGTTATATATGGATGTCTGCCTCTGGTAGTTCCCGCACCATCCCAGCTAGGCACGTTCACAGCTCTGCTCTACGTTTGGCTCATCTGTTGATGACTAATGAAAAGCAAGTCAGATTATTTCACTATAAGTTTATTCTTTCTCTGCTTAATGGGTGTGGCATGGATGCCCACTCACATGAGGCATTCAAAACCTTTCTGGGTTCCTCAAGAGCAGGGGAAACGCATGCTTCAATGCACTGTGTATTCTCTGTTAATGTCTTATTTACATACCTGCAGAGCTTTCTGCAGATGATCACCAAGGTGTAGCATGGTAAAAGCCTCCTGGGGTTGTTGACATAGTAGGTACCTTATGCCCCCTTTAAAAAGGGTGAGTCGTGCAGGGAGTGCATTTATCTGAGACTCCTCTGTGAGTGGTGTAGATGTCTGTGCTCTGACTCAGCCTAGGTGCTCACACCACATGCAAGTGTCCTCCTCAGCTTGGGTGGCCTCCTTGTCCTGGTCCCTCCTCTCAACTGTCCTTCACCCAGTAGTTAGGGTACAGTTCCTCAAACACTTTTATTATGTCCCTCCTCATTTTCTAGCTTATAAAATTCAAACATCTCAGCTTCCTGACAGCTGTCCCCACGTTAGAGAAGCTTGGTTTGACGTGAATCCCTGTGTAACATACCTTTGAACTTTTTGAACTAACAATCCAGTTGCTGTTCTGATGACTTCTTCTTTGTTGCCCACATGAGACCATTTTATCTTCTGACACAGTAATAAAAGCCCCTCTCATCCAAGAGCCTTTCCTGGTGGGTTTCACTTAGATCTAAATACCCCCTCCTAATCATTGAAATATTAGAGAAGTATTCATCTAATTTCACAACAATATGAAAGGAACTTTTTAAAACTTTGTCCTAATCTTACTAACCTAACACAACTTATTTGACTTCCCCAGGTTTCCTTACATCTTTCCATGTATATCTAAAACCTTACATGGTTGTGGTGTATATAGTTCATATTATTCTTCATTCAACATTATGTTGTAACTAATTTTTCACTTCACTCTACTATCTTCATTGTAATAGTATAGTACTCCATCCTTGGAAGATAAGTGATGGTAAGGAGGGGAGAGAGAGTAGAATTTGTTGCTTTATGGGCAAACATGCAAACCCTTTGGAGCCTCAGTCTGTTCACCTGGGAGAGAGGATAAAATGTAAATAAAGCACATTATACAGTGCCTGGCATTTGACAAACATCGTCTGTGACTTATTACCCAGTTGGAGCCGTAGGTTGTTTTTATGTTTTGTTGATTTGAAAATTTTTGTGACTGTTTGATGGGCAGTTCCCAGGCAGTTTTACGGGTACAGATGGAAACTTGTGTGTGTATTGTATCACTTCCTAGATCTTCTGTTCAAAGATAGTCTCCCTTGATGCACCCTCAGGCACACGATGCAGTGGCTATTTCATTCAAATAATTTTACTCTTCCCATTGAAACCTAGTTACTAGCCTTCTATGCTCTACGACTCTAGTTCACATGCAAGTCACCCAAATAGGAAAAGCAGCTGCGGCAGGACCCCTTGATCTCCTATATCATTCCTATCCCCCTTTCACCTGAGAAAACCATTCACTCTGCACTTCATAATGCTCTCACCTCAATACCTTAGCTCTAAAAGACAAAATAAAAGAGAACAACCAAACAAACATCGTAACAAAAACAAACAAGCAAGCAAACAGATGACAACAACAAAACCTAAGCCACCCTGAACAAAACAACTTGGTCTTTGTTGTAAAGGAGTATGCTCACTGCTTGGGATATCTTGCTCAGAGCATTTATCTATAGGGTTAAAGAGTGGAGCAAAGGGCATGGAGGGTGGTCTTAGTGTCACTCACAGTGCAGTGGAAACCAGTTGACCTGTCTGAATGCACTGATTTTTAATATGAAAATGGGGTAGACAGCTGCATGCCAGCCCCTACATTTATCCTCCAATTTGCATATGGTTTCTTGACAGCCAATCACCATGCTCCAGGGCAGTCCTCCTTCCTGAGCAACGCACCTGTTCAAAGCTAACATTTCATGTCAAGTTTAGGAGATTGAAGTTGGAGTTCTACATTAAGAAATGACTGCGTGCACATGTGTTCTGATATATTCTTTTTCCTAAAACATTAACTTGCTGTTTTAGAGCTAAGTGTTTACATTTACAAAATGAGAAATAATTTCAGCACCCCATGTATTTCAGGGACCCAAGAGATCTGCTGTGAAAAAAAGTGCTTTTAAAAATTCCTGCTCTTACTTTTGTTTCCACTGTTGATATGTCTTAACAGCCATACAGTTTTCTATGTTCCCTCTAGTAGTAAAATTCTTGTTCTCCCAAACACATTGTTGGCAGTTACCCCAAAGATTCCTGTTGCCTTGTAAGCAGTGTCAAATTTATTGATGTTCAGTAGAATTTGTAGGAATTCTTTATTTCAGTATGGGCTACTGATATTCTTAAATTCAAATGAATAGTATCTGTGCTTTTTCTCAAATCAAAAGAGAAGGCTTATTTCTGGTGATTAGTTAATCTTCATCTCAAAAAGAATCTTTCCACCTGAAAAAAACCTAAAGGATTTCTCCACACCAACTTGCCTGAACACATCTCCTTTGTTCCTTTCTTCTCCATTCTGAAGACCTTCTGGTACAACTGAAGCCTTGGGAGCAGCATGATTTGCGATGACAACCTGTCTAAGGTGACATGGAGGTAGAAAGTGGTCAGTTCAGGTGCAAATTTCTTGCCTTACTTTGAAGTTTAAGTTTTCAACTAATGGCCTTATTTCAAGTTGTACTGTATTGACTTTTAGGAGAATCATTTCCTTCAGGTAAAACTTCTAGCAAACCAATGTACAGCTTACTCTGCAATGATTATGGGAACAGGCATTTTGTTAAAGCTTGATGAACTGAGCCTCTTGTTTTTGAAAAATAATTATGAAATCACCTCGTTTTTTAACCCAGCAGATCAAATTTCTGAAGGAAAAAAACTGAGTGATACTGGACACATATTGTTATATTGTGTGCATATATGGTATATAACAACAAATCCCATTTTTATGTACAACTACAACACACTGATATAATAATGTGGAAAAAGAGGAAAAGGATGGAAAGTTTTATTTTGCTTTGTTCTGAACAGGGCTCCTACCAGGAGTTACTGAGTAGAATTTTATTTGGATATGAAGAGGAGAATGTCATTAGAAAAACATGTGAGGGGGCAGAGACAAGTTTTTAACATGCTTTATGAATTATTGAACAAACTCCTCCCCGCCCAACCACAATTTTTGACATGTTTCAAACTGAATGAGAAGCAGCACAATACAAAGTACAAGAGCACAGACTGGGTTTGATTCTGGCTACACTTACTGACTGTGTGTAATCCCCTTGTGCCTCAATTTCCTCATCTGTAGAATGGGGACAATATCACTGCTACCATTAGCACCTTCCTCAGATGGCTATTGTAATGACTACATGAGCTAAGATTTATAAAATACTTAGAATGGCACTTTGTCGTATGTTAAAGATGATGTATCAGCTGCTGCTATCACCACAGAGGTAGGATCTTTTGTTTATATATTTAATTGGCAAATAAAAATAAGCATGTATTTATGGTGTACAATAAGATGTTTGGGTATGCATTTTGTGGAATGGCTAAATTGAGCCAGTTAACATAAACATCACTTTACATACATTCTTTTTGTGGTAGAACACTTAAAATCTTCTCTCTCAAGAATTCCCAACATTGTTCTTAACTACAGTGACCATGTTGCACAATTTGATCTCTTAAATTACTCTTCCTATCTGAGTACTTTTCCCTGTAGACTAAATCTCCCTCATCCTTCCCAAGCCCACCTCCAGCCCCTGGTAACCACCATTCTACTTTCTACGTCTGTGAGTTGGGCTTTTTCCATTCTGTGTATAAGAGAGATGGTGTGGTGTTTGTCTTTCTGGGCGTGGCTTGTTTCACTTAACATCTTCCAGGGTAGATGTAGAATCTCCGAAATACAAACACTGAAACTGGCTCCCATCAGGAACTTCCTGCCACCACAATGTTCTGAAGGAATTAGGGCATGCTGCTGTCCCCTAGGCAGGTGGGTGTCTTGAACATCATGGGAACAGTATAAAAAATGACAATTTGAAATGAATGTGTCATCTTGATAAGAATTTACTCTATAGGCAAATTGATTATTCTTTTTTTTTTCCTATTTAGCACTAGAATGGTACATAGAAAGTAGTATTTCCGGGCATGGTGGCACACGCCTGTAATCCTAGCACTTTGGGAGTCTGAGACAGTAGAAATGTGAGTTCAATGCCTGCCTCAGCAACGGTGAGGCTCTAAGCAACTCAGTGAGACCCTGCCTCTACACAAAACACAAAATAGGGCTGGGGATGTGGCTCAGTGGTAGAGTGCCCTTGAGTTCAATTCCTGGTACCAAAAAAAAAAAAGAAAAGAAAAGTAGTCTTTACCATCAGGAAACTGTTTTGAGGACATTAAAGTTTTGAGTTCTACTTTATCAATAATTCCCTCTTGCTTTTATAATTATTATTATTCCCTGTTGCCCTACCCTCAGATCAGATCCTAAAGCTTGTTTCCTCTAAAACACCTACCAACAGATTTGGAGTCAGACCTTTGCCCTCTATCCCTTTTGACCTTTAGCCATTCCACTTTGATTTTTCTCTAAGTTGTATGTACATATCAAAAGCATAAATGGGGCTGGGTTATGGCTCAGTGGTACAGCGCTTGCCTGGTATGTGTGAGGCACTGGGTTGGATTCTCAATACCACATATAAATAAGTAAATAAAGTAAATGTCCATTGACAGCTGAAGTGTATATATATGTATACATATACATATATATTTTAATTTTTTATAGTTGTAGATGGACAGAATGCCTTTATTTTATTTATTTATTTTAGGCAGTGCTAGGGATTGAACCCAGTGCCTCACAAGTTCTACAAGCTTTGCTACTGAGCTATAGCCCCAGCCCCTCAAAATATATGTATTTTTAAAAAAGCGTAAATGTTCTTTTTTGTTGTTGTTGTTCCTCTTAGCACATGTGGATATGATTTAGTTCCTGAGAGAGAGTTCTCCGGACATTTACTCTTTACAAATTCCATAGAATCAAAAGAGGTTTTATTGTTCTTTAAAGTTTCAACCAGAAACATAATCAAACCAAATTAAAGAACAGCAAAATTAAGTCCCTAGAATAATGTTTTATCACTGAGATGAGATTGTAATGTTAGGCAATTTATAGCCATTATTATGACAGGCATCCCCAGTTGCTGATGCTGAAGTGTAGATGTCATTGTCTGTTGGACATGTTGGCTTCTTGTTTCAGATCCTCCATGGTGGAAGAAGTTTCCACAATACTATGATTAATTGGAAGACTTGCATTACTTTTTTTTTTTTTTGGTTAGCTCATGTTTAACCAGAAAATTCTTGGCTTTAGTTCTTGATGGAAAACTTTTTAAAATCATTTCATTTTCTTGTATCAAAAGGATACACAGTGGAAAAGTCTGTCTTCAGTAGTAAAGAACATTACAAGCCCCTAGGGACCATTTTCTGACTATTAAATTTGTTACAGATGGAGGTTGAGGCATTGACGTGGATACAAAAACTAGTTAAAAACTGGATCCCTGGGTGAAATAGTGACCTCTGACTTTTAAAAGTGGACCATAAATAGTATATATTGAGCGCCTACTACCTTACAGGCCTTAGACTCTCCCCTTCTGGGAGCCTATATTCTGGTGTGGGAGAGAGTGAGGTGTTTAAAAAGTTACTGCACAATGTAATAAGTGCTTAAAAAGGTGTACAATGAGTTCTATTGTAGCTCAGAGAAGGGAACTACCAACAGCCTGAGGAAGTCAAAGACCTTCTCTCAGGGAAGATGAAGGTCCGGGTCTTGACACACAGGCATAGTGGTTAAGTGGAGGTCAGGAGGGAGGATGCCTTTGGCCAAGGGAGCAGACTTTGCCAATACAAAGAGACAATGGGTACTACTCGTTTGTATTTCCACGCATCAGGGCAAGGAAAGACAGGTGGCAGGTGAGGCTAGAACAGCAGGCTGTGGCAGAATCAAGGATCTTTTACACGGTGTTCAAGTGTTGTTTTGTAAGTGAACTTTAACGATGGAGTTAAGCAATCTGATTTGTGGCAATGGTGGGAAAGAAACATTGGAAGAGAAAGAGACGATTCTGATTAACTATCCAGTTCATATTTAAGAAAAAACTTATTCTGTTTTAATATTCATATATTGACTTGAATCATAGTTTGTAATATTATTTTATCTCTAAGTCAGAGAATGTTTCAGTTCTCATCTCTCATTTAGGTGCTATGTTATTATCTTCACTTTCAATATTGCGGAACTGAGGTGCAATGGACAAGCAATTTCCCCAAGGTTCCAAATCAATATATTGAGAAATTGACTCAAAGCCAGGTCTCTAAGTCTCTTCCAGTGACTGCTAGACCATACTCCCCACTATTACAGCATATTTATGATATAATTAACTTTCAGAAAGCCATATGGCTTTTGTTACAAAGACTAAAGGAATGTGCTTTTCATAACAAATGGCATATGGCCTCCAATAGCTCTTTGCTTGCATGTTTTAACAAAATGAACATGTACATAAATTAGATGCCTCAGGTCAGTTACCAAACCAAAGTTGATGTTCTTTTGCTCTCCCTAATTACAACGGAATTTCTGACAAATATCAAGGAGTTTTTTGGCGGCCTGTGGGTATAAACATACATAGCGTGACTCAAATGATCCTTTTCTCCTGTAGTATCATCCTTTTAAAAAGTTGGAGTCTGGGGGCTGGGATTGTAGCTCAGTGATAGAGCGCTTGCCTTGCATGTGTGAGGCCCCGGGTTTGATCCTCGGCACCACATACAAAGCAATAAAATAAAGACATTGTATCCATCAACAACTAAAAAAATATTTAAAAAAAAAAAGTTGGAGTCTGTCCTTGTTCACAGTGGAGTGTGTAGCCTGCAGAAAGAGGCATTTTTGATGAAGCTGCATGTTTTTAGAATGGTGGAAAATTTAGTTGAGTTAAATGATACAATAGGAAAAAGGATAAAGGGGATGAGAACCAGTGAGCCCATAGTTGACATTTATCTTTGGTCACTTAAATGGTGAGGGGAGATGGATCCACGGTAGATGCTCTCATGCTGAACTGATTTAACAGCAGTTAAGCATGAGGGCTCACACTTAATCTCTCAGAGTTATTTGGAAGCCTTTCTATTTTAGGTAACATGCCTTAGAGTTCTTTTTTCTTAGTTCATCCTATTGTTGATTTAGCAGGTTTTCTGACAGAGTCTGAGAATGAGCTCTTTGCAATTTTCACATTATCCTATTCCAATATTCACCACTTATTATTTGTACTCAAGGTCAATGACATTATCTCATTGGAATTCCCTGGACTCTGAATTTATAAGATAGTCCAAAATGCTTTTGTCTGTGATGGAAAAATACAGCACAATTACTGTAAGTCAATTGGTTTATAAAGTATTTGAGTTTCAAATTTAGCTACTCATCATATTGGCAAATTGCTTGCTTTTTTAAAAAAAATAGTTGTACTTATACTATATTACTAATATATTTTTTATTTAATTAAATGGAAATATATCAACTATAAAAGCAAATTTAGAACATTTAGATATTTATAAAAGGAAATTTAGAATTTAGACACATTTCTCTAATAGCTAAATAAGTAAAAAGAACATTTTAATTAATATTAAAATATTTAAACCCTTATATTCAAAAGCTCAATTTCCTAAGAACAGAAAACACATAATTTAGGAAAATTTTTTCATTAGGAATGAACCAAATGTTTAAATAATAAAGTAAACTTTTAGGCTCTCTTTTTCCCATCTGAAATGACTCACTAAAATCTTGTTCATACAAAAGGAAAGTATTTGTTAACTTGTATTTTAATTCATCTTATATTTACCATAATGTATATTCCTTTTTTGGACAAGTCATAGCTTCTCCTTTCATAAAATAATATCTTCCATTATGCTATAATTACAAACTGTGGACTCAGAATTAGTGAATCATAAGGCTGGATTGGATGAATCTTAGCAATCATCTTTGCCTCCAGGGTATCTCTAAACCATGAATTGAACAACAAGGTGAGTAAGAGGCACCTTTGGCCAGACTCTTCAGCAAAATACTTCTTCCTTTTTCTTTCTTTTTTTTTTCAAAATGAAACTTAACCCAAACTGATATTACTACAGTAATAACCCCATTGTAAAACCTGTTGTGTGTTACCATTCAGACTCACTTCACATTTGAGAATCAGATATTAATGACTCCGCAAGACATGAGATAAGCAATGTTTGCAAATCAGAAATTCTGTCCCCTCCTATAATCTATTACATCACTACAAAATATAAAATCAGGATGCAAGTAGAAAATTTGTAAACAAATTAGTGCTACACACATCTGTAGAAATCCAGCAACAATTTGAATGCAAAGGTAATTAGGAAAACATTTATGTGCTAACAAGTCAGTTGGAAATGGATATGACATGTTATTTCTCAACTGTCACAATCTCTCCTGTTCAGATGTCTCCCATGTTGCTTTCATGCTCCACAGCAGTGGAAGAGCTCACTGGAGGATGTGCTTCAAGACCCTGAGCCAGCTTGGCTCACTGTGTGGAGTAGTCAGGTCAAACTTTGAAGCAAATGTAATCCCTTGGCAGCTTATATGATGGTCCTTTCAGGACTGAACAGACATGGCCACAAGAAGAGAGACTTGACTCATGAAGTGAACTTGAGTATTTAGGTTGTTTCTATTTTTAAATTATTTTTATTTTATTGGTTCTTTTTACTTTTACATATCTTATTCTAATTCAGTCCCCAGTACCTCTCGTTCCCTTTTCCTCCCCCATCCCCTGCACCCTTCCCTATGCACATATATGAATATACCATGGTGAATCTCACCAATGTGTATGCTCATGAGAAATTAATTTAAAAAAAACTATGGATATTTAGGTTATTTGAATGTTATATTTTAAAAAAAGTTATGATAATGCAAAGACATAAACAACTTGTTTCTCCAGAGTTTCAAATCTTTTACCAAATTGTTTTAACAAACAAATATGGTTATAATTTAAATGGAGGAAATGGCCCAAATCAAATACATCTGGCCTTGAAGGAAGGCGAATCCTCTTAAGAAGACATACATTTTGTTCTGTTAAGCACCATATTGGATCTGAATATCCTAAGGTGGTCACAGTACTAATTTTGAAGATTGGACACACTGACAGCTGAACTGGAGTTGGGAGTTACAGAAAAGGAAAGTAGAGGGAGAGAAGTATTCATGGAAGGGGAGAGAAGAACAGCCAGTTGGGTGAGGTGATTCTGGGAAACCAAAGAGGTAAAGCAGTGAGTGAAAACTTTGGATATTAGGTTGCTGAAGGATTTTTATGAGCAAAAATGTTGAATATTTAATAAAGGTGTTTTGTTTCTGCAATTATAAACAATTCCATCTCCTCCACTTGTAGTAAACTCTGTTGTAAGCATTAATTCTTTGAGGGCTTTCTTTTGTTTTTGGGTTGAAAATTTTAGGAAGGTTTCATTTCATGTGGGATGAAATAGGGTTAGCACAAACAGCCAGGACCAGGAAATGAATAAATTAAGCAGATGCAGGCATTCAGAGCCAGAGAAGCCCTACAAATATACTACCTCCTTCCATTAGCTCTCCATACTTATTCCCAAATACCTAAAAATATTGGTAGGGTTTTTTGGTCTTTCACAACCCATGGGATGAACATTTGAATCAAGAAGAGAGTAGATTCCAGCTGATACTTGTGTTGTAATTATATAGTCTGAAATATACTGACGTATTATAGGAGGAAGAAGGGTGGAAAATTTTGATCTCTAGTGCCCCACTTTCTATCATAGTGTTGATTATCTGCAGCACATGATGCTGTTGTATTCTGTTATACAAACATACTAGGCATTTAACATTTATTTTGATTTTTTTTAAAGTCAAGTCTGAACTAGTCAATTACGTGTCTGGTAAACCAAAAGATATTGCTGAAATACGTGGCAATGGTTTTGAAACTCTTTTGTGAATTGGCATTTATTGGAAGTGTAATTGTAGGTTGCCTCTCTCTGTAGCATTCCCTGTGGCACGCAGGGGAAATTGTTTGTATGTGGAAATTTTTAGAGGAAGTAGTGTTGTTGTATGAGGCTCCCAGACCAGTATCTGCATGTTTAAAGAGGCCCACATTTTTTGGCTTATCATTTTGCTTGTGAATAATGGCCTTGGCATATAGTGAAAAACCTATTGATGACTTATTGCTTGAACTTCTCTTTTAAAAGGTCAAATTTCACGTGTCCAAAACAAAAATGAATCTGAAACTTCATTTGTTTTATGTATCTCCATTGGTGATGTCAAAATATACACACAATGGAAGAGAGAGGATGAGTGAGAGAGAGAAGAAAGAGAGAGGCAGGGGAAGTAGATTCATTTAAGGTAAGGGCATAAACAGTGGGCCTAATTCCTTCATTTGAGAAGTCATTCATACTGTTTTTAATAGCTATGCCTGTGCTGCCACAGCCTGATGTTCAGAAAGGGTCCTCAATTAAATTTTCTTTGATGGAGCAACTCTTATATGGTATGTCCTGACATTTGAGACCTTCCAGAAAACATTGAAGTGTGCAAACAGAATAAGTGTTTTGACTACTTATCTACATTTAGCCCACAACTATGCTATTCTCATAGTTATGGGAAAGGCCTGAAGGCCAAGTTCTTGTCTGGT
The DNA here is from genome assembly GCA_028644305.1 of Xerus rutilus. Classification (NCBI taxonomy): domain Eukaryota; kingdom Metazoa; phylum Chordata; class Mammalia; order Rodentia; family Sciuridae; genus Xerus; species Xerus rutilus. The sequence continues at coordinate 63,077,367 of CM053403.1, read as the reverse complement.
TTTGAATCTAGTCGAGTCCTTACATGCTTACATGAAGCTCAGGAGAAGGTTTAATTTTCTTATGAGTCACAGAGTCAATTGTTTAGTGGCATAAAATCATATTTCTCCTTTAAAAAATGACATAGTAACTGATTTCATGGAAATCTAAAATGGCAATCAAATGTTAGGTAATTTTAATCCAAACAAAATGTAACCCATAAAAACCAGAAGATTGTTATTGCATTTGGAAACACTATACCTCCTGGCACTTTCCAAGATGAGTCTAGGACCATTCAAATCACATAAAATGACCTTGGCCTAGGATTTGGAGGTTGCACCCAGTGTGACTTCTAAGGCCTCAAGTTTGTTCTCAAAAGTCTGCCCCTCTCCCATGTTCTAACCTTGATTCATACTGGTGTGTGTGCATGTGTGCACAAATACTCTTTACACTTACTCTTACTGAAATTCACCTTCCTAAATTAGTACTATTGTTTCTGTCTATCAAGATTTAGGAGCATGCTCATTTCCCCCAGCTTATCACTTATCCCTCTCAGACTCTTGCCATTCACAAAATAGCAAATTACCATGCATAAACTCACTGAATCTTTGGCAAGAAACTATAATGAAGGCAGGGCGTAGTGTCTTACAAAGTGGCCCTGGTGTCCACCCTTCCGGCACCTTTACTCTGTGGGTGCGGTTGTTTAACCAGTTTAGAAATTATTTATTAAAGAAACATTTATGGATTGCTGCCTGAGCCAGGCTTCATGTCGGGTGGTGGGAATGATGAATGATGCTGTCCCGGACCCCACGCAGCCCAAAGGGAGAAAGGCACCAAATCCCAGAGTTGCCAAGAAATGTGACAAGGCCAGAGATACATACTGCAACTTATGAGCCTGCCTGGGGCTTGCTGAAAAGTATGCTTTTCAACATAGCTTATTCACTCGAGATTTTTTAAAAAATTTGATTAATTTACAACAAAAAAATAAAGGAAATGAAAGTGTATATATAGACTGGTTTACCATAGTTTGTGCCAATTAGGAGCTCACAAGTGAAAAAGAAAATGTTATCTACTAAATAAGATAAAAATTGGCTATCAGGCTTTTAATATGTTCTTTAAAGTTTTCAATGAAAAGACTCAACTATATTTGAAAAGGAGTAATAAAATAAACTTGTACGTAATTTTTACTGGCAAATAGTGACATATTGTAAATTATTTAATTATCTATCTAGCTATTTTAATATATCTTTTTTTGAACCAAATCAGATGCTAAAATAAATTCTAATTTGGGGTAAAAATAAATAAATAAACTAAGGAAAGTAATAAGTTTTTGAATTTGTTTAAAATATATCCAATTTATTCTTTCAGATAAATTTTAGAAATAATTCATCAAATTACCAAGAAAATCCTGTTAGAATTTGATTATAATTGCACTAAACCTTTAACTTTGACAATGTAATATTCCTATTCAGAACCATGACTTAATTTTCATTCCCATATTTTAAAAAATATTTAAAAAATTTATTCTAATTAGTTATACATGCCAGTAGGATGCATTTTGATACATCATACATAAATGGAGTATAAATTCTCATTCTTCTGGTTGTACATGATATAGAATCACACAGGTTGTATAATCATATATGTACATAGGGTAATAATGTCCGATTCATTTTACTATCCTTCCTACCCTCTTACCCTCTCTCCTCCCTACACTCCTCTTTACCTAATCCAAAGTATCTCTATTTTTTCCTAACCCTTCATCATGAATTAGCATCTGCATACCGGAGAAAACATTTGGCCTTTGGTTTTTTGGGATTGGAGTACTTCACCTAGCATGATATTCTCCAGTTCCATCCACTTACTAGCAAATCCCATAATTTCATTCTTCTTTCAGGCTGACTAATATTCCATTGCGTATATATAATACATTTTCTTTATCCACTCATCTGTTGAAGGGCACCTCGGTTGGTTCCATAGTTTGGCTATTGTAAATTGAGCTGTTATAAACATTGATGTGTATCTGAGTACTGTTTAATCCCAGAGATCCTGATATTTTAAGCTTTTATTACCACTTAGTTCAAAGCACTTTTATTTACTTTTCTTGTGCTTTCTTCCTTGACTTCAGAGATTTCTGTAAGTGCACCATTTAATTTTGATATAGTTTGTGTTGTGGTGGGGTTCTATATGTCTTAAGGTAACTGATTTCTAATGTATTAAATCATGCAGGAAATACAGTCTGCATAATTTCAAATTAAAAAAAATTAATGGAAATCCTTTTTATACTGATTGTATTGGTTACATATCAAAACTAATCAAATTGCATACTTCAAATATGTGCATTTTATTGTACTTCAATTTTATCTCAAGAAAGCTATGAAAAAAATTGAGGTGTCTATGTCACTGTAGTCATTCCGACATATTTTTAAAAGGTGATTTTTAGGATTTTTTTTTCTCCTGGGATTAGGGCTGTTTTCATATGCTTTAAATTTTTATGGTAGGGAGAGTGGATTTCCAAGAAAGCTATGGATCTTTTTCATGTTGACTTTATGTTAAGGAATCTTTCTTGACTCATTTCTAAGGGTTTTTCAGCCGACTCAACTGAGTCGAACTAAAATAAAAAATAAAAAATAAAAAATAAAAAAATCATTGTCTGTGGATTTAAACCTCCTTTTTGATTGGACGTTCATCACACATTAGACTTTTAGGAGATTGTAAGGTAAAAGCTTGACCTTCTGTCACACGCACTTGCACTTCAAACACCCGTGGCCCACCTTCCCAGGATGCCTCCAGGCTTAGACTTCAGCAACACAGGAAGTACTGGGCTGCTCAAACCTGGAAGCATGACTTTCTTTTTCTAAGATGTGCACTGATTAGCCATATCATGAATGCCATAGCCATCTTTCTTGTAGGTTCTGGGTTACTAATTTTTAACATACAAAAGATATAATTCGAAAATTTTAAAAATTAAGAATGGGAGTCAGTGTAGGAGGAGTATAAAAATTGAAGGACTCTTTTCTGAGATCAGTTTATGCCTGGGGAGCTTTTATTTATGAATGCTTCACCAGTGATACATGCCAGAGTTACACTGTAAACTTGGTACACAGGTATTGCATACAGCTCTGTTCCTATTTTATATTCTTTCCATCTATGGCTCTATTTTTTGAAATCGGAGTTGCCATAATGGCAGAAGCAGGCATGCTTATTTTAGTTTTTCAAAGATGGAAGGAACATACACATATTTGCATTATAGAAAGGTCACTCTGATGACATGGTGATAATATGATTACCAGAAGAAGATAAAGTGACACCAGAGAGACTTGTAAGGACTAAATAAATATTGGGAAGAATGGAGAAGGGCAATCTGAGAGTTGTGAGGATGTAGAATCAGCTTTTCTTGATGAATTAAATGCAGGATTTCTTCTCTGAAGAGGAGAAACCAAGGATAGCTCATAGACTTTTGGATAGAGTCATTAAAAGGATTGTGGTCCCAAAATCTAAAGAGGGACTAAAGGAAGAAAAGCAGCCGTGGAGAGATGACATGAAGTTCAGGGCACACTCTGGGTTTGTGATATCCTTGTGACATCAAGTGATCTGGTAGCCGATAGAGGGATTTGGCACACAGGAAAGAAGACAAATCCACCAGGATTTGTATCCACTCTCTGCTTCTCTTTCTGGAGCACAAGGAAATGATAAAGGACAAGATTATAGCAAGAACCCAAAGAGAATCCCATAAATGACTTGTGTATGGGCTCACTTGAAACTCCTCTGCAGAGGTTTTCTTGGTTTTTGCTGTGGTGGTGGTAGCATTTACTTAACACGAAATTTATCATTTTAACCATTTTTAAGTGTTCATTCCAGTAGCATTAAGTACTTTCACCCAATTGTGCAGCCATCACTACCATCCATCTCCAGAAGTTTCTAATCTCTACTAACAATTAGTGATTTTGAGCATCTTTGCATGTGATCAATGGCCACTTGTTTATCTTGTTTAGAGAACTGTCTATTCAAGGTCTTTGCTCATCTTTTAATTGAGTTGTTTTTTCATTGTTGAGTTGTAAATAAGATTTTTAAGTCCTTAAAAGAGGAGTCAAATTTGACTGTTTTCAGAATTTTAATTTGTTATTTGAAACTAATAATTTGATTCTCTTAGAAAAGAGCATATGAAGCATTGCATTAAAATGTGATTAAGTACAATGCATTTCGGGTTCCTCTGGCACAGATCTAATATTTCTAGCTATCTTTGCCTTGCCAGATGCTTGAGATAACTTTTCTAGATAATGAATCATTGTGTATTTCTGTTTTGTCCACATTTATGTACTTGGTTAAAAGTTCTAAGAACTACTCTCAGATTCTTGTTTTGCTAACAAAAATACTAGATAAATATATACAAATGACAGTGTCTTCTTTTTTTAGGATATAGTTGGCATTAAACTGAATGCAAAAGAAGACACAAACATCAGCCTGTGGCTTGGGTCTTCCAGCCCTCACAAAGGTGCCATTGCTGTGAGAAAGAATGCTGATTTTCTATTTGGTGACATTTTTGTGGCAGCATAGATGTTTCTGTGAACTCTAGCCATGAGGTTTCTCTTTTCTGAAAAGATAACACTTGAGGAATTATTTTTGAGAGGGTAAACTATGTAACTAACTACTCTTGTGTGCGGCCTTTTGGAGTGCAGCTCCAAATAAAGCTGCACTCAATTGTTTGTAACTGACTTAGTTGGCTGATTTGGAGGCAGTAAATTTTAATAGATTTCTATGATATTTAGCTATGCCTACATCAACAAAGGAACTATATTATTTAAAAATGCCCCAGAGTATAAAGTAGTGTTTATAGAAGCACTCAATAAAATGTTGCTTTGTAAATGTCCTAAAATCATTTTCATATGTTATCATTTATTCATTCCCAAGAAGATTGCAAGCAATTCAAAGAAGCTGTTTTTAATCCCCTTTTATTGGATAATATAATGGTTTATGTGCAGTGCCAGCTAAATAAATGGTGCTGACTGATCTGGCACTCAATGAAACTTTTTTATTTGCAATTCAAAAGTTGTTTTAAATTTGGGGTGGAAGGAAGAGGCTGTAAAATTTATAGCATTTCTGTTAGATAACTAGTTCCAGTACATTTTGGAGATTTTAAATGTACTGGGTGGATGGACCTAAGTGCTCTATGTTCTAAAGCATTCAAAATTGCTCTTTGGCCATATCCTATTTGATTTCATTCACCTACAATTAATGAAATCAACACTCATTAGTCTGTGGTAGACAACTCTGGTTTTATATTTTTTTGGGGGAGGCTATTAGAGATTGAACCCAGGGGGGCTTTATCACTGAGCTACACCATAGCACCCCCCTCATTTTTATTTTGAGACAGAATCTCACTAAGTTGCTTAAGGCCTTCTGAGTTGCTGAGGCTGCACTCCGATTTGAGATCCTCCTCCAGAGCTCCTGAGATTACAGGCCTGCACCATTGCGCCCAGCTACACAACTCTTTTCTTAAAATCCATTTGTTGTTCAGGTGCTACATTTTAAAGTTTTCCAAGTGTCTTATTCACTTTTGTCCTTGCCATGGTATTTGCTTAGAAACATCTATATATAAGCTTGTAGATCACTCCTCTGATGTCTTGCAAATTCAAGAGAACCAACTCTTTCCATACCAACAAGATGAAATACATATTTTGAATCTTCTAGAACTACACTTTCAAATATAGTAGCTACTAGCCAAGTGACCACTTAGTACTTGAAATGTGTTTAATTCAAATTGATACATGCAAATTAATGTATGCAAATTTACACAAGGTTTTTTGAAGACTTACACAAAACATGTAAAACATCTCAATTATTTTAAACTATTGATTCTATGTTAAAATTTTAATATTTTGGATATATTAGTTAGGTAGAACATATTATTAAACTAATTTCCTATTTTTTCTCTTCAATGCTACTGTTAGACTTTTTAAAATTACATATGTGGCTCGCATTAAATTTCAGTTAGACCCTACTGCTCTAGAGCAGTGTTTCTCAACTTCAGGAGCATTAATATTCTGGGTCAGGTAATTTGCTCTCGTGGAATTGTCCTGTGCTTTGTGAAATGTTCAGTAGCATCTTAGACCTCTAATCATTAGATGCCAAGTCAATCTCAATCCTTGCAGGTGTGACAAACAAAAATGCCTCCAGACCTTGCTAAATGCCCCTGGGATGCAAAGCACCCTGGTTAAGAAGTATCCTTGGGAGTGTAAAGTAGAGGCATCTGCTAGTGTGGCTGCTTGTACATGTCCTAAGGTCTGTTTGGGAGGTTTTACCCAATAGATCATGCAACTTATGGGACCTATTTTTAACCTCATCACTGTGCATGTTATACAGTGTTCTCTGCATAGTGGAATGTAAATAATTACCTTTTACCTTTTCAGCCTTTTCGGTCCTAATATTTGCCATGCTCGAGTTTTCTAGGCTGTTAGTTCATAAAGGAGAAGGGGCTATTGGTCACACATTAGTATATTCAAGTCATGACATTTAAAAACCACTGTCCACAGTGTTGTTTTTATATAGATGACCAGGACTGTGAGTCAGTTAATCATCCCAGACCTATTGCAGGGACAGAGTCTGTGAAACTGTCAGTGTACTAACTGGAGAAATGCTGGACAACAGCTGGGACCTCTGCCTGCAAGAGCCAAAGATCCTATAAAAGAAGCTCACTAACTTTAGAAGAAATGGTTTTCATTTTGGTCACAGCTGTTGGCATTCCAAGGGGCCCTCATTTTGTTTGTTGAAACCAGGAGGTTCTGTAAGAGGTTTGGTCCTGTACGAGGATTTGGTGACATCATTTAGAGAATTACCTGGCTGTCAGGGAATATGTTTTATGCATAGTGAAAAACTGTTTAAAAATGGTTTATACAATAAGGGTAGGATTCTAAAAGTTAACTGTGGAGTTCATTACTAGAAAAAGATGCCTCATTTATGAGAGCACTTTACTAAATTGAATTGGGGAGATTGCTTTCCTGGAGGATAGCCAGTGTCACTGGCTACCCATTAATAGGAATATGCCGAGCACCATGGTAAGATTTGCTGGCCTCGTAGATAAATCTCCAAACTTCTTTCTTCCTCAAGCTTCAAGCATTTGTATAACTTGCTAACAATTTATGCAGCTAATTGTAGTGGTGGCATTGTCTTTTGAATACTACTGTAGTTATGTAGTTATGAATTAAGAAAGCCCCTCCATCTGTTGCCACACACTTTGTATATTTTACATAGCTTTTGCAGGTGCCCGAGAAGTACTCTCATGTTGGATAGCGGGTCAGTTTTTAGCTTGCCCTCTGGCTCACTTCCAGATATGTTCAGAAGCCACTCTAGTGGAGGTTGTGATCATTGCCTGTTTATCATTCTCAAATCTTTAGGATATTGTAGTTCAACTCAGTTAAATTTAGCTCGTATTTTAATAAAATCAATTTTCTACTCTCTGAAAAGCTAGATTCTTTAGTGTACTAGACCTTTCTTCTAAAAGAGATGCTATTTAACTTTTTGTTAATTTGCAAACTGAGTTTTTAGGCCAATATTCATTGCCAGTCTCTCCCCTACCCCTACCCACTACCGGTTCTGGGGACTGGACCTATGGATGCTTTACCACTGAGATACATCCCCAGTCCTTTTTATTTTATTTATTTTTAATTTTGAGACAGGTTCTAAGTTGCCAAGGCTGGCCTCAAACTTGCAATCCTCCTGCCTCAGCCTCCTACACCACTGTGCCCAGTTACAGTGGCATTTTACTACCGATCCCTATTGTAAACTTTGTTATGTTGTGGAGAAGAGTGTTTAGGAAAAGGTCTGCACAGAATACACTCATTTTTGACTTGAGACTTAGAGGTTGGAGAGTTTCAGAATCAGATCACACTGAGCAGTTGTTCTTTTGATTGTGACTTTGCATTATTAGCATACCTGTTTCTGCTAATAGACTATAAGTGCAAGGGAAGGAAACATGTATTCAAGGTATCTGGCATACTTAAAAATTTGTAAATTAAAAAATTTAAAATATATCAGAAAGCCATGTTTTTCACAGTATTGGAAGAGGAAAACATTGACAGAGGGAAACCACACACATTACAGATTCAAAATATTCCCCATCAGGACTTGCTTCTAATAGACTGCGTTGTTGCCACTCAGCCCTGGCTTGTGAGTGTAGAAAGCACAACGGCAAGCCCTGTCCACTTGCCTCCATCATTAGAGCTACTTGAATTTACCTCCTGAGTTTGTCTTTTTATTTTTTAAACAAACCTTGTGTGTGATGTTTTGACATCAACAAAACAAATACAACTCACTCATCCCCTCCCCTCCCACCAAAGAATCCTGTGCTTATTGCTTTCTTAGCTACTTGAATGAAGTAGTTTAGAAAAATCATTGCAAAATAGTGAGACTGGAAATTTTAATAAAGTAAGTTTAGTGTTGGCCTGTCTGAAAATTGGCAATGGTCTAAACTTGGACATAAATCTGATGCGTTTGGAAGTTGCTTAACTACTTGGCTACATAAAATACAATTTTGTGTGATTTGAACACTGTGGCCAATATTAATCTGTAACTGCAAATATGAGTTTAAATAATTGCATTACACCAAAATTTCAGGGACCACAAACAGCTATTCTACTCTCAACTTCAGCAAATTATAGAGTATTCTTTAAGTAAACAAGTAAGATAGGTAATAATAGCAATAACCCAACCTATTATGATTATGTAGAATCTGCCTATTTTTCTTGATCTTTCTTAAGTTTCATAAAGTTATTTATCAAAAAATTTTCTTACTCAAATAAGGATTAACTTATTAAATGTGCCTAGTAAGCTCAAAGCACATTCAGATTTCTTAAACTCATTGCTTGAATGACTTGTTTTGCTTTAAATTCTGCTTTGCAATGAGCCTATCTTATTTTCACCCTACCACCATGGCTAACTGAGATTATAAAGTACCAGAAAATCAATGCTCAGTAGCATTTATATAGTTCATATTTTCTATGGGTTGAAAAGACCAATCTAAGCATGTAGCCAACATAATGATTAATATCATGAATGTGGGATTTTTGTTGGTTCTGCTCCCTGTGACAGTACCAGGCCCAAGGGTTCAGTAAATATTTTTTAAATGAATGAATGGATTAACCCACAGTGATAATTTATACTAGTTAGATCTTTGTTAAAAAATGCAGAGAATAGTTTATTCTTCCTTATTGAAGAATTTAGGGACTTTTATAGAGTTTTGGAAATTTTTCACTCCTTTTTAACACACTGATTTTGTGAAATTTTTAGACCAATATTTTATAAATGATTTAAGAGACCTTCATATTTGTTTTTGTATCAGTGTGAATATGGAAAAACATGTCCATAGGGATTTCTTGAGTGTATTGTTTCCCAGGAACATGAGGAGAAAAGGGTTGAATGTTAGAATGGAATTAGTGTATTTTTTTGCGGGGGACGACATACCAGGGATTGAAATCAGGGGCACTCAACCACTGAGCCACATCTCCAGCCCTATTTTGTATTTTATTTAGAGACATGGTTTCACTGAGTTGCTTAGCACCTCACTTTTGCTGAGGCTGGCTTTTGAACTCATGATCCTCCTGCCTCAGCCTCCGGAGACACTGGGATTACAGGCATGTGCCACTGTGCCCAGCAGGATTAGTGTATTTTTTGGTTTTGGTTATCATACTACCTAAATTGCACCAATCTTAATCTCTACCAATCTTATCAAAATTTATAATATTATTTTGGATACTTAAAGGCTAATACAATATAGGTGGTTTCTATCTTCACATATATTGATAAGCAATGGTAGGAGTTGTATAATCACATCAGAGTAGTTAGGCGAATAGAGACTATAAATAAAACAGATATTTTTGGTGGGTGGATTTTTATCAACAGAAGTCATTTGTTGTTTAGGTCAAAGGTTATTTGTCCTCTATTTCTGAATGTCTGGTTAATGGAAATAGAAAAGTTCCCAGTGTAAGATACATTTTAGGTTTGGAATTTGAACTGCTTATGTAGTGTGATGAGGTGGAAAGAGAATGGGTCTGAGGGCCAAGAAACTGGGGCTCTCTCAACTCACTTTTGAATTAAAGCAACAGACGGCATTTTGGGGCATCTGTGTCTCCACCTGCAAAGTGGAGGAATGGGCTATAGTTTCTGCATAGCTTTTCCTTGTCTAGTGCTCTCTGCAAGGGAGAGGGTATCTTTGATTGAAATACTCTTGCTGAAAAATACTTAGATTTCAGACATTAAAATCTGTTTTTCTATTGCTTCTCACATTCTCTTGTTTCTCTTCTTTCTTTTCCCCCTTTTTGGTAAGTGTAAATGGCACAGTAAAAAAGCTGATTCAAGTTTCATTTTCTTCCCCTGGTCAGCTAAGGGCAGTGCCATTGGCTTGTTTATCTCACTAATCCTCTTCCATCTTAGCATCTCCCTTAAAGTCTCAATGACATGCTAGTTTATTGACAAAAAAATCCCAGAAATGTCCTTATGTTACGTGTAACACTTCATGGGGACAATGACAAGCTCTGGAGCCTGTTCCCCAGGACCACACAGTTATAATGTATAGTAAGTGTTCTTGGTGCAAGCCCCAGTGACATGGTGGACAAAAAAAATGGTAAGTGTATGTTCAATTTGGGCCATAGGGGTCTGTCCTGAAATAAGTGCATGTGGCTAGCTTTAACTAGGTGTGTGCTTCTGAGGTTTGTGGGTAGCACCTTGGTGGAAATCCTGGACAGCCAGAGAGACTGAGGCCATGTATCCTGACTCCTTCCTCTCTCATTCTGTGAGTTAAAATAGCCTGGAGACCTGGCAATGATCTCAGTCAGTCCTCATTTGTCCTTTCTCACTCTCTATGAGCTATTGTTTATTCTGTATAATTAAGGGGAAAAAAAAGAAAATATTTTTGCAAATAGGGTACCTAACAAAGTTTTATTTTAAAACACCACATAGACAAACTTTATAGGAATTTATATCCACATTTAAATTTGGCCCAGCTTATTCCCCACCCACTGCTTCAGCAGAGATTTCCCCCTTCACCTTCTGCAATGTTAGTAGAAGAAGAAAATTCCTAGCATGTTTTCTTGCAGTGTAACAAATACAATTAATACCTCCAATTTTGGTAAAGTTGGAACTTCTGATTTGTTCCTTAATCAGAAACAAGTTAACAAATCAAAACACACAGATTCTTTCCTTCATGAGGAGGATGTAAAAAAGAGAGGTTCCATCTCAATAAGATCTTAAAATTTAATAGACTTTTATCATTGTTAGATTTTAAATTCTGCAGGCGAAGCAATTGCATCTTTCCATTTGTTGAGTGGACTGTCCGTGGTCACATGACAACACCAGTTCAAGAAGGACATTCCACCTAGTGACAGAGCTTCTGTTGGCAAATGCATGCTGGCTTCAGCCTAAGACGCCAGTGTTCTGCAGGTTTAGGGGATCAGCAAGACCACAGTTAAAAGTGCATGGCAGTAAGAAAGCTCTAGAGATTCTCTAGACAGCCAAATATTTACCATGTGTCTTTCAGGATATGGTGTTGGGCTCATTGCAAAGTAAACAGCCCAAGGCCAGACCTGTGCTAACCTGAAAGAGTGGAACATTTTCCTGGTGATGCAGTGCAGTTCAACAAGGATTTATTGAACTACTCAACACTTTGCTATGGAAAACACAACAGGAGTACAGCAGTTGAGAGCGTGATCATAGCCCTTGAACAAATTTTGGTCTCCTTTGGAAAGACAAGATTTAACAATGGAAAGGTCAATATTTAATTAATTTTGATGGTCAGATAACTCTTAGCTTCCTAATGTTTTCCACATCATGGTACACATAAAAAACAATAGTATTTAGAGAGTATATGGATTTGGAAGTAATTAGAAGTCATTTCTATACAGAATTGGGTTAAAAATAAACATTTGAAAACTGTAATTATGATAAGAGAATATATTAAATGTTGAATTTGAAAAATTAACAAAAAAATCTCAAAGGTTTTAAGGAGAAATTTGAAATTGCTTTTATGAACATAATGTTCTTTATATATATGCTTGAAATGGCTACATATAAATCTGGTAAGACATTCTAATGATCATCTCTTCAAAATCTTGAGAATAGCCATTATGAAATGTTGTTAAAACACCCATGTGATACAAAATGTAAAACACAGTTTAACATGATTGCAAAGTTTACAGTCATTGAAATTACAATTAAAGACTCAAGCCATTCTTTCTTTCCTTTTCCTGGAAAATGTAATGTAACCTTTCAAGTTGTAAAAGAAGTCAAAGTTACAACTTGTAGAATTCATGTGATATATATTTTTTCATATCAAGTGCAATTCACAGAACATAGAATCATTGATTTTTTGTCTGCCATAACAGAAAGGCATTTTTATTTTTATTTTTTATTGGTTATTTTTAATTATACATGACAGTAGAATCTATTTTAACATTTTATACAAGCATGGACCATATCTTATTCTAATTAAGATCTCAGTCTTGAATTTTAAGGTGTACAATTTTATAGTATTTAGTGCATTCACAATGCAGTGCAATCACAAATTCTCTTACGTTTCAAAAGGTTTTCATCTTCCCAGAATAGTACCTTGTATCCACCAAGTGATCGTGCCCCCTTCCTGGTCACCCCCACCTTCAGTAACCACTAATGTGCTTTCTCTCTCTTTGGATTTACTTATTCTGGATATTTCACATTAAAAAAAAGAGTCATGCCATATATGACCTTTTTGTCTGGCTTCTTTCATTTGACCTATTTTTTGAGGTTCATCCAAGTTGTACCATCTATCCATTCTTCATTTCTCTTTGTGCCCACATAACATGCCATCGTAGGTACACAGCACTATTTATTTATCCATTCCTTCACTACTAGGCAGCGGGGTTGTTTTTACCTTTTGGCTAGTGTAAATGTTATGAACATTCATGATTAAGTAATAATTTGCATACTTGTTTTCAATTCTTTTTAAAAAAATTTTAAATTTGTTTTCATAGTTACACATGATAGTAGGATGCATGTTGATACATCATATATAATGGAGTATAATTTCTCATTCTTCTGGTTATACATGATGTAGAATCTCACCAGTTCTATGGTTATACATGTACATAGGGTAATAATGTCTGATTCTTTCAGGTATATACCTAGGATTGGAATTTCTGGGTCATATGGTAATTTTGTATTTAACTTTATTGAGGAACTTCTACTGAACTGTTTTCCACAGCAGCTAGCATTTTATGTTCCCATCAAGAATGTATGAGAGTTCTTTTTTTACCACATCCTCACCAACACTCATTTTCTATGGCTTTTTTTCCCCCCAGTACTGGAGATTGAACCCAGGGATGCTCTACTACTGTGCTATATCCATAGCCCTTTTTATTTTTTTAAATTTGGAGACAGAATCTCACTAAGTTGTCCAGACTGGCCTCAAACTTGTGATTCTCTTGCCTCAGCCTCCAGAGTTGCTGGGATTATAGGCTTGTGCCACAGAGCCTTGCTATTTTCTGTTGGTTTGTTTGTTTTTAAAATAGTCGCTCTAGTGTGGTTTTGAGTTGCGTTTCCTTAATAATCAATGATGTTGAATAACTTTTTGTGTACTCGTTGGCCATTTGCATTTCTTCTTTTTAAAAAAAATTTTTTTTTTTAGTTGTTGATGGATCTTTATTTTATTCATTTATTATTTATATGTGGTGCTGAGGATTGAACCCAGTGCCTCACGCATGCTAGGCAAGCGCTCTACCACTGAGCTACAGCCCCAGCCCTGCATTTCTTCTTTTGAAAAATGCCTATCCATATCCTTTGTCCATCTTTTAATTGGGTTGTTTGTCTTTTGCTGTTGAATTATAAAAATTCCTTATATACTCTGGATACTAAATTCTTATCAGATACATGATTTACTAATATTTCTCCCGTTCTATAGATTTCCTGTTCATTGTTTGTCACATCCTTTGTTGTGCAAAATTTCAATTTTCATGAGGTCTAATTTTTCTGTTTTTCTTTGTTGCTTATGCTTTTAATTTCAAACCTAAGGATGGATTGCTAAACCCAAGGACATGAAGATTTAACACACTGTTTTATTTTTAGGAGCTTTAGAGGTTTAGCTTTTATATTTAGTCATTAATCCATTTTGAGTTAATGTTTGTATATGTAATACTGACTCAATAGAAGGTCTAACTTCATTTTTTCCTATGACTGTCCAGTTGTCCCAGAACCATTTATTGAAGAGATTATTTATTTCCTATTGAATGGTCTTGACAACTTGGTCAAAACTCAATTGGCCATAGATGCTTATTTATTTCTGGGTTATCAATTTTGTTCCCTTATTCTATATGTTGATTCTTATGCTAGTACCACTCTGTCTCCATTACTATAGCTTTATAGTAAGCTTTGAAACAGGGAAGGGTGTATTTTACAACTTTCTTTTTCTTTTTCAATATTCAGGGTCCCTAGAATTCCATATGAGTATCAAATTTCCATTTCTGAAAAAAAGGGCATTGGAATTTTAATAGAGGTTGTGTTGTATTGGTAGATCACTTTGGAAAGTATTGCCATCCTAGCTATATTAAATCTTTCAGTCCATGAATATGAGATGTCTTTATTTATTTAGATCTTCTCTAATTTCTTTCCGCAATATTTTATAGTTTTCAGCATACAAGTCTTTCACCTCCTTGATGAAATTTATGCCAAAGTATTTTATTCTTTTGGATGCTGAGAGATGGAATTGTTTTCTTCATTTCCCTTTTGGCTTACTTATTGTTAGTATATAGAGACAAACTGATTTTACGTGCTGATATTGAATCCTACAACTTTGCTCCATTTATAAGCTCTAGTTATTTTGTGTGTGTATGTGTGAGTCTGTGTGTAGCTTTGATATCTTCTATATATAGAAACAAGCTACCTACAAATAGAAGTAGTTTTATTTCTTCCTTTCCAAACTTGGATGCATTTAATTACTTTTCTTGCCTAATTGTTCTGCTGAAGGCATCTAGTGTAATGTTAAGTAGCAGTGGTGAAAGAGAGATCCATGTCTTGTTCCTGATCTTTGGGAAAAGCATTCAGTCTTTCACCATTTAGTACGATGTTAGTTGGTTTTTCATCAATGTTGATGTTTTCATCATGATGAGAAAGTTCCATTCTATGCCTCAATTGCTGAGTGTATATTATTATGAAAGAGTATTGGAAAAGAGTATTAGAAAAGAGGAAATCCTGTCATTTGCCACACATGGATAAACCTGGAGAATATTATGTTAAGTGAAAAACTCCAGGCACAGAAATAAATAACACATTTGTTAAATGTTTTTTTCTATGTCTATTGAAATCATCATGTAATTTTTATCTTTGTTCTATTAATGTGTTGATTGTTTTTCTTATGTTGAACTGCCTCTTGCCTTCTTCAGTCAAATCTCATTTGATCATGGAATATAATCCTTTTAATGTGCTATTAGATTCAGTGTGATAGTATTTTGTTGAGGATTTTTACATCTATATTAATAAGGATATTAACTTGAAATTGACTCTTCTTGTGGTATCTTTGTATAATTGTGGTATAATATATTAGGAATTAGCCACTTTTCTGTTTTTTGAAAGAGCTGAGTAGGATTGGCATTTATTCTTTTTAAAAATCTGGTAGAATTTATCTCTTTCCAGAAGTTACTTTGTTGGGAGTGTTTTGAATTATACACACACACATACACATATGGTGTGCATGATGTTTTGAAATATGTATACATTATGAAATGGCTAGATCAAGCTAATTAACATATGCATTACCTCACATAATTATTGTTTGTGGTGAGAACACTTAAAATCTACTCTCTTGGTGATTTTCAAGTATATACTACATTGCTATTAACTATGGTCACTGTGTTGTACTTTAGATTGCTTAAACTTTTTCTTCCTGTCTAACTGAAATTTTATGACCTTTTACCGAGAGTTCCCTGCTTCCCCCTCTTCTACCCCAGCCCCTGGTACCTACCATCCCATTCTCTGATTTTATGTATTTGATGTTTTTAGATTCCACATGTGTTATTTATTTCTGTGCCTGGAGTTTTTCACTTAACATAATATTCTCCAGGTTTATCCATGTGTGGCAAATGACAGGATTTCCTCTTTTCTAAGGCAGAGTAGTATATCACTATGTATAGACACCACATTATCTTTATTTATTCATCGACTGGTGGAACTTAGATTGATTGCATCCCTTGACTACTGTGAATAATACTGCAATGAAGGTGGCAGTGCAAATATCTCTTCAATGTACTGATTCTGTTTCTGTTGGATATATAAGTAGTAGTGGGATTTCTGGATCTTATGGCCATTCTGTTTTTAATTTTTTGAGCAACATTTATATAGTTTTACACAATGACTGTACTAACTTATATTCCCATCCACAGTGCACAAATGTTCCTTCCCTTTGCTCCAAATCCTCACCAACACTTGTTATCTTTTGGGATCATATCCAAAAAATTGTTTCAATATTGATATAATGGAGCCTTGCTTCCAATGGAGATTTTGATGGCTGACTGAGTCTCTTATGATAGTTCTGTTGAGATTTTTCAATTTCTTCTAATTCAGATTAGGTAATTTTTGTGTTTCTAGGAATTTGTCCATTTTATCTAGATTATCTAATTTGTTGTTATACAATTGTTCTCAATATTCTCTTAAACTTTTTCAATTTTTGTAAGGTCAGTAATAATGTCCCTCTTTTATTTCTGATTTTAGTTTTTGTATCTTTTCCCCTTTTCCATAAGTTTGTATAGCTAAAATTTTGTCAATGTTATTGATCATATCAAAGAAGCAATGATTGCTTTGGATGAACATCTTTATTGTTTTCTATTCTCTGTTTTATTTCTGCTTAATCTTTATTATTTTCTTCCTTCTGCTACCTTTGGATTTAGTTTGCTCTTCTTTTTCTGTTTCCTTAAGATGTAAGGTTATGTTGTTGATTTGTGATTATGGTTCTCTTATAAAATATGTATTTATAGCTATACAGCTATACTTTCTTTTAGTCACTGTGTAAGTAGCATCCTATAAGTTTTGGTATGTTTGTATTTTTTATTTATAGAAAAGTACTTTATAATTTTCCTACCAATTTCTTTGATCCATTAGTTATTTAATAGTATGCTGCTTAACTTTCACATATTTGTGTATTTTCCATTTCCTTTTGTTATTGACTTCTATCTTCATTTACTTGTGGTCAGAGAACATTCTTTGTATGGCATCAACATTTTAAAATTTATTGGCAATTGCTTTTTGTCCTAATATACTCTCATTCTGGAGAATGTCTTATGTGAATATAAAACTATCCATTCTGCTGTTGTTGAATAGTGTTCCATAAACATTCTGTAAATCTAGTTGATTTATAGTATTGCTCAAGTCCCCTATTTCCTTATTGATCTTCTGTCTATTCTATGCATTATGCAAAGTAAAGTATTGAAGTTTCCAACTATCATTGTAGAACTCTTCCTTTTCCCTTTTAATTCCATCAATGTTTCCTTCACATATCTTGGGTTCTGGGTCATTTGGTATATATATGTTTATAATTGCTATGTCTTCTTAATTTATTGAGCTTTTTGTCAATATATAATACCCATCTTTGACTCTCATAGTAGTTTTTACTTCTTGTTATTTTCTTTTTTTCTTTTTAAATGTTTATTTTTTAATTGTAGGTGACAGAATATCTTTATTTTATTTTTATGTGGTGCTGAGGATCGAACCCAGTGCCTTATGCGTGCTAGGCGAGCACGCTACCACTGCGCCATAATCCCAGCCCCTACTTCTTGTTATTTTATAAGTGTGTCTTACATCTTTCTTTTTCCTCTGTTACTGCCTTATGTTTAAGTTTTTTTCTAGTGCACCATTTTGATTCCCTATGTCTTTCCTTTTATTTTATACTTTTAATTAGTTATCTCATTACTGATTAATTATTTAGGAAACAAAAGAGTGTTTATAAACCAAAATATAAAATATTAGCTTTTATATTTACCTTTGTAGTTATCTTTGTCATTGATATTTGCATGACTTTAACTTACTGTCCAGTGAAATTTTATTTTAGTCCATGTACTCCCTTTAACATTTATTGTAGGGAAGATCTACTAATGACAAACTTCCTTGGATTTTTTTAATCTGGAAAAAGTTTAGTTTTACCTTTATTCTTGATTGATGGATCTTTTTTCCTTTTACTGATTTAACTGTATTTAGTATTCTACTGTCTTCTGACCTCTGTGGCTTCTGATGAGAAGTTAATCATGTTGAAGATCTCTTGTACATAACAAGCCACTTCCTTTTTACTGCTTTCAAAATTTTCCCCTTTGTCTTTTGACAACTTGGATTATAACATCTCAGTGGATCTCTTTGGATTCAATACTTGGAGTTATGGGGCATCTTGGAAATGTAGATTCATGTTTTCTATCAAATTTGGGAATTTTGCCAATATTTCTTCCAATAACCTACCCTCCTCCTCCTTCCAGTCTCTCTTTGTCTATCTCTTTCCTCTGAAACTTCAATAATGTATATTTTAGTCTGATTGATGTTGTCTCACAAATATTGTATGGTTTCTTACTTTATTCTTTTTGTCTGCTCCTCAGAGTGAGTATTTTTAATTGCTTTATCTTTAGAAGTTCACTAATTCTTTTTTCCCTTATCAAATCTGCTACTTAACCTTTATAATGATTGTTTTCACTTCAGCTATTGTACTTTTCAGCTCTAAAATTTCTATTTGGTTACTTTTTGTACTTTGTTTCTTTTTATTGCTAGCCTTTGTTTTTTTATACACAATTCTCTTGATTTCATATAGCTATTTGTCTCTGGTTTATTTAGCTCTTTTTGTAAAAAAAAAAAATTCAACTCTTTTATTATATTTCAGACAGTTAAAGTTGTTGTCTAGTATGTACAATATCTGGGATTCCTCAGGAATGGTTTCTGTCCATTTCTTTTTCCTATGAATTAGGCCATATTTTCTGTTTATTTGGGTGATTTGTATTATTTTTATTGAGAACTGAAATTTTGGCTATTATAACATGGTAATTCTGAAAATTCAATTCTTCTCTTGTGTTAGCTTTTCACTGCTGAGACAAAATACATGAAGAAAAACAAATTAAAGGAGAAAATATTTATTTTGGCTCATGGTTTCAGAGGTTTCAGTCCATAGACACTTAGCCCCACACTGTGGGCTTGTGTAAGGTAGAACCTCATGATGGAATGTTGTGGTAGATGAAGGCTGCTCACCTCATGGCAACCAAGAAGTTGAGAGAGAGTAAGGAAAAAGCCAGGGGCAAGATATATCCTTCAGGGCACGTCCCCAGTGACCCATTTACTCCAATGTAGGCCTTCCCTCCCACAGTTTCTACCACCTCTCAATAATGCCATCAAATTATGAATCTATCAATGGATTAATCCACTGATGAGGTTAGAGCCCTCACAATTCCCCAAAGTTCCTCTCAGAAACTTGCTACATTGGGGTCCAAACCTTCAACACATGAGCCTTTAGGGGACATTCCAGATCCAAACCATAAGACTTCTCTTCCCCAGGGATTACTGTTATTACCTGTGGAGGGCTGCTATTGTCTTTTTTGGGGGAGACATTTCCAAACTAGTTTTTCAGAAATTATATTTCTAATTATGTGTGATGGCTGAATTCTCTGTTCCACTGTCCCTGCAATCAGTCAGTAATCTGATAAAAAATTTCCTTAAATATTTAGAAACACTAAGAAAGGAAAACAAAATACAAGATATTGTGTCTCCTTAAATTCTTTTGACAGATACTATCAGAGAATTCATTTTCAGTCCCAAAGGACTGAAACAATGGCTATTCTGGACACTTAGTGAATGCTAGGTAGATCAAAACATGCAACCTGCTATTTGGAAGTACTTGCCACAGCAGGAAAATGGGTCAGAGTCCCCATGGCTGCCTGCTGCAGGACTGCAGGATGGGAGATGGGAATTTACCAGCCTATTTTTTAATCAAGACTTCCCTTTGATGCTGTATACATGTTTGAACTGTAGAGTTCCAAAATCATTGATTCTGATGGTTTTACCAGTTGGATAGTTGCTTTGGGGGGATGTGCTGATTCATAGAGCTTCTACTCTGCCATCTTCTGAGGTGTCATTCTTCATATGATTTAAAAAAACCACACACAACAATCCTCTGCATCTATTTTGGATACTATTAAAAGGTAACATTAGTCTTAAGCAGACAAAGTATCAAAAATAGATGAAGACAGAAATTAAGTCTGCTGCTTGGAGCTGAGCCTGTCAGGAGCTCCTCTCTGGCCTACTTTCTCATCCCCACCCTATCACTGGATCAGCTTTGGACTACCCTTTGTAACTCTGGACTCCACGCCTCTCATCAGTGATAAGTTGTGGCTACCATAAAGTTGTCTGGTGACAGATGGCCTGAAAGCAGAGGACCCTCCTCACTGTGCTCAGCATATTGGATAGAACAGCATGTGCTAGAATAGCACATCATGCTGCCTCTTGTGGGAATCAAGGAATCTGGGTGCAGCTGCTCATGGCCAGAGGTGGAGAGACTTGCAGACTCTCACCACCCAAGTGGCCTCAAACTCTCCCTGGCTTTCCCAAGTGCCAAGGAGATTGGTTACAACCAATACAATCTATTATTAGGCCACAAGTATGCTCACAATACCGGCTGGGAAGGTCTGAATTAGACAGGAAATACTACAAAGGTTTCATTTTGTTATAAAACTAAAAATTATATGAGCTAAACCTGATTTTTTCCCACATAAAATAATGTATATTTATTTAGAATCTTTATTCCTAAAGTACTCTCTACATGTATTTTTTTATAACCTGATTGCAAGCTATATATAAGACTCTCCCACCTGAAATAGGGCAGTAGTCAAAGTAATAAAGATAAAGTGTACAAGTTCACAACAAATAAAGAATAAAATGTAGTGTTTTTTACTTTATGCCTTTATGCTCTTATGTGAATAGGATTGGAGAATCCATGTTGACCAAATGCACCAGCACAAAAATGGAACTGAATCTGCTCTAAAGGAGACCAAGGTATGTGAATTACTTCAGATAAATCAATATCCATTTACTCATCTGTGGGACACTTATTATGGGAAAACATGAAAGAAGAAAAGACACATTTCTTGTCTTTCAGGAGCTCATTAATGAAATAAATCATATTATATTTCTAAAGTTCTAATACTTAAACCAACTAAAGACAGGTAACTTATATAAAACTATTTATATTCTAAATACACTCTATATAAAATAATTTTTTATTTGTTATTTTTTTGTTACATACACAGTAGAATGTATTTTGGCAAATTATACATACATAGAGTATAACTGATTCTATTGAGGATCTCACTCTTGTGGTTGTACATGATGCAGAGTTACTTTGGTTGTATATTCAAATACAAGGCTAGGAAATTTATGTCCAATTAATTCTATTGTCTTTCCTATTTCTTTCATTTTCCATTGTCTAATCCAATGGATTTCTGTTATTCCCCCCTTCACCTCCCTTGAACATCTGTAAATTAGACAAAACATTTAGCTTTTGCTTTGGGGGGATTGGCTTGTTTCACTTAGCACTTAACACTTCTCCAGTTCCATCCATTTACCAGCAAATGCCATTATTTCATTATTCTTTATGCCTGAGTAAGCATTGTGTATTTATAACACATTTTCTTTATTTATTCATCCATTGAAGGACACCTAGGTTGTTTCTATAGCTTGGCTAATGTGAGTGGAGCTGGTATAAACATTGATGTGGCCACATCACTGTAGTATGCTGCTTTTAAGTCCTTTGGGTATGGACCCACGAGTGGGATAATTGGGTCAAATGGTGATTCCATTCCAACTTTTCTAAGGAATCTCTAAACTGCTTTCCAGAGTGGTTGCACCAGTTTGCAGTCCCACTAACAATGTATGAGAGTACCTTTCTCCCCACATCCTTGCCAACATTTATTATTACTTGTATTCTTGAGAATTGCCATTCTGACTGGAGTGAGATGAAATCTTAGTGTAGCTTTAATGTGCATTTCTCTAATTGCTAGAGATGGTGAACATTTTTTCATACATTTGTTGGCTGTATTTCTTCTTCTGTGAAGTGTCTATTCAGTTCCTTTGCCCATTTATTGATTGGGTTATTTATTTTTTGGTGTTAAACTTTTTGAGTTCTTCATATATTCCAGAGATTAATGCCCTATCTGAGGTGCATGTGGTAAAGATTTTCTCCCATTCTGCAGGATATCTGCTTATGTTCTTGATTGTTTCCTTTGCTGTGAAGAAGCTTTTCATTTTGAATACATCTCATTTATTAATTACTGATTTTACTTCTTTAGGAGTCTTATTGAGGAAGTCAGTTCCTAAGCTGACATGTTGGAGAGTTGGGCTACTTATTCTTCTAGTAGGTGCAGGGTCTCCGGTCTAATGCCTTGGCCCTTGATCCACTTTGAGGTGAGTTTTGTTCAGGGTGAGAGATGAGTTAAATATCATTCTACTACATATGGATTCCCAGTTTTCCCAGTACCATTTGTTGAAGAGGCTATCTTATCTCCAATGTATGTGTATGATGCCTTTATCTAGGATGAGATAACTGTATTAATGTGGGTGTGTGTATGTGTCTTCTATTCTGTTACATTGGTCTTCATGTCTGTTTTGGTGCCAATAAGATGCTATTTTTGTTACTATAGCTCTGTAGTATAATTTAAGGCCTGGTATTGTAATGCCTTCTGCATCACTTTTCTTGCTAAAGATTGCTTTGGCTATTCTGGGCCTCTTATTTTTCCAAATGAATTTCATGATTGTTTTTTCTATTTCTGTGAAGAACATTATTTGGATCTTAATAGAAATTCCATTAAATCTGCATAGCACTTTGGTAGTATGGCTATTTTGATAATATTAATTCTACATATCCAGGAACATTGGGAGATCTTTCCATTTTCTGAGGTCTTCTTCAACTTTTTTATTTAGTGTTCTGTATTTTTCATAATAAAAGTCTTTCACCTCTTTTGTTAAGTTGACTCTCAAATATTTTTTTGAGGCTATTTAAACATGTGGTCTTACCTCATAGATAAGTAGCACTGAAAGGCTGAATACCTGGAAAAGAGCAAATCCTGAGTCCTAGATTTATCTCACCTCAATCTTTGCTTCTTCT
Organism: Xerus rutilus; assembly: GCA_028644305.1. Taxonomy (NCBI): domain Eukaryota; kingdom Metazoa; phylum Chordata; class Mammalia; order Rodentia; family Sciuridae; genus Xerus; species Xerus rutilus. The sequence goes on along the minus strand of CM053403.1, from coordinate 63,054,256 downwards.
TTTTTTTTTTTTTTTGTACTATCCTTGTTTTGGCAAGTGGAGAGGTATCAGGACCAGGGTGACTAAGCTTCTTGGCTGAGGGCTTTGTTGGACTTTGAAGATTTTGCAGAATTTGGAGAAGCAGGGAGCTAGTGGGAGTTCCATTCTTGTAAGGAGAGCTGCAGATATTTCCACAGGTGTTAGAATGGCATTAAAAAGTAAAGTAAGGAAGAGCAATGAAGATGGAATCTCATGTGTGTAATCCTCCATTTGAGTGGGTTTTCAGCTGATGATTATGTCTCATAACAGTTTTTCCTCACGGAATTAATATGGTTGTTATTTAAAATAGAGTCCAAACATGAAAGTGCCCTGAGCAATGCCAGAGGACCAAGTGTTTCCTCTGGCTGTGAGATCTTGGGAAAATCACAGGACCTCTGTGGTTGTATGCAGAACCATTTAATATCCCTTTGACACTTTCAAATTTGGTTCATCTGCTTCTCAGAGAGACAGACCTCAATGAGGTCTTATTTATTGTACTCATTCATTCTGCAAGTACTCATTGTACTGATCATAATACTTCAGTCCTGGGGTGTTGCTATGTTTTGGATATGATTCAAATATATCCCTTAAGGCTTCATGTGTTGAAATATTGTGATATATTAAGAGGGTAGAAACTTACCCAGACTATGGTATTCAGAGGTGGGGCCTTTGGGAGGTGATTAGGATTAGATAAGGTCATCAGGGTGGAGCCCCATAATCTTGATGACTTTATAAGAAGAGGAACAGAGACCAAGACACAAACATACACACCCACACACTCACTCTCTGCCTCTTGCCATAGGATGCTCTATGCCAGGACTCTTCCAGTAAGAAGGCCATCATCAAATGTGGCCCCTTGACCTTGTTCTAGATCTACAAGCCAATATAAGCTTCTTTTCTTTACAAAGTAACCTGCCTCAGGTATTTTATTTGTAGTAAAAAAATGAAGTAATACAAATGTGTAAAATGAATTAAGCCATTTAAGTTTACACATAGAGCAAGAAACATTTCTAAAAGTTATTACATTGTCTCAAAATCCCTACAAACAATCCTCCTATTTTAAGTAAGTCATTGATTATCAGAAATAATGTTGGAGTTTTGTGTGGTGGCACAAGCCTGTAATCCCAGCTACTCAGGAGACTGAGGCTGGAGGATCACAAGTTTGAAGCCAGCCTAGGCAACTTAAGAGAACCTGTCTTGATTTAAAAAACAAAGAAAAATAAAAATAAAAAGTGTTGATGTAGCTGAACATTGAAGTGTAAGTAAAACCAATATTGTTTGCTTTAAAATACATCACCCTTAGTCATTCAGGATAGGGATTTTTTTTTTCTTAAAATTCTTTTAGTGTCCAGGCTGAAAAGTCATCTTCTTCTCACCAAGAATAGAGACTTTTTTGATGAGGTAGTTTAAAAAAAAAATGATGCTCTGATAGTCCCTCCTTTTTCTCTGTTGTTTGTATCTGCCAACTCCAAAGACTGCAGTGCCATCTGACCAAGAGCTGTGGTTATTAGCAAGGTTTAAGTGTGCTGCAGTGAAGAGGTCTGTAATTGTTGAAAGACCCAAGTTTCTGGAAAATTGCTGGCCACAGGAGGAAGCTCAGCTCCTTTTGTTGCTTGTAATAGGCGAATTGCTATGGTCAGTGCAATGAATAGCGTTGGCTGGAGTAGGAGGCCAGGAAGAGTATGTTTTAAATCAGAATCCTATGACTCAGGGCAAGAGATTACACATTTTTTCACCCATTTTCTTTAGTGAGATGGAGAAGATTATACATATGGGTTTAGAGAAGTCAAAGTAGTTTTTAGAAATTGATCATAATTGAGTATTTGGACAGAATCACATGATTGTTGCTGCTTCAAGTAAGAGTGTAGCTAATGCTTGATTCCTTCAGAAGTGAGCTGCTTGCTGCCTTTATGTGGATCACTCCTGCTGTTGGGTGCTCCCTGCTGCCCCGCTGTGCTCTTCACCTACTTATTACCTTCTCTACCAAAGAGAACAGGTAGCAAGGGCTGGGGCAGGTGCTACCAGAGTCATATTTCTCATTTTCAGTTCTGGTTGAGGGTTTGTGGTGAAGGAGATGATGCTTGATGCTTGTAACCATAAAATGTGGTTTGGGGACTATACACAGGCTGAATTCACCCATGCTGCCCTTCCTTGCTCCTCCCTCTTACCACATGCAATCGGAATTGGCTGTTTAGCAACTTTCCTATGCCAGCCTGTGGTTGGTTGGGGAGGGGGAGAGGACCCTCTCATTCTGTAAGTGTACAGCATTCTCCCTGCTGAGCTATGTTAGGATCAAGGACTTGCAGTTTTCCTCTTTCATAATTGCAATGGAAAAAGCTGCAGCAAAAACAGATTGTGATTTGGAGAGCTGCTGCTGTTTAGTTGTAAAATGGTAACTGTTTTAGGAGATGAAAATGCTGTTTACAACATTGCAGGGTGCCGAACTTTGGCTTCTGGGTTATCACTTTGTGCCTGATTAGAGGTGTTTTTCTTTTCTTTTTGGGGGGGTGGATGGGTGAGGGGAGTATGTCTTTTCAATTAATTAATTAATTAATTAATTTTCATTGGTGCAATATAGTTATACATAATTGTGAAGTTCATTTTGACATATTTATAAATGCACATAATATAATTTGCTCCATTTCAATCCTGCTACCCCCTTCTCTTTCTTCCTCCCTTCCCTAATCCCCTTCCTTTACTCTATTGGACTTCCTTATATTAATTTATTTTTTCGAACTGGTGCATTATAATTATGCATAAAAGTGGGATTCATTGTGATATATTCATACATGCACATAGCATAATTTAGACAAATTCATTCTATAATCTCTCTCCTTTCCCATACTCCATTCACCATGTCCCCCTTCCTTTAATTCACTTATAAACACCCCTTTAAAAAATTCCTTATTTCTCTCTAGCTTCTGTGTATGAAAGAAAAAATTTGACCCTGGATTTTCTGAGTCTTGCTTTTTCACTCCAGTTCCATCTATTTACCAGCAAATGACATAATTTCATTCTTCTTTATGGCTGAGTAGAACACCATTGTGTATATATACTACATTTTCTTTATATATTTATTCGTCTGTTGATGGGCACCTATTAACTATTGTGAATTGCACTGCTATGAACATTGGTATGCATGTATCACTGTAGTATGCTCATTTTTTGTTCTTTTCTAGTCTCATTTCTGTCTGAGTGCTACTCAAAAAAATTTAAAAAGAGAGAAATAGATCTTCATCTGTTTTAGTAACTGGGTGACTTAAGGGTTGTGGGTAGATTGATCATTGATTGCAGATTAACTTTAAATATAATTATAATGGTGACAAGAACCATATTGATGAAGATAAATTAAATCTGCAGCTCACGCTAACCTATCCTTGGAGACTCCCATTTAAGTAAGCTATTGAGTCCAAGGGGAGCAGAGCATTATTGGAGAGACTGGTGTATGGGATCAGACAGACTGACTTGGTCATATGCCACCTGTGTAACCTTAGGCAAGTTATTTAATCTTCATTAATCTGTTTCCTAGTTTGAAAACTAGAGATTATAACAATGGAGATATAGTCATTCTTTTTGGTTGTCTAGCATGTGTCCTCTCCCTTGGCTTCTGGAGTGCTTTCACTATATAATGCCAACTTCTCACTCTCCCAGCTTCCCTTGAAACTAGGGTGCCAGGTATCTGGCCCAGAGCTGCAGGACACAAGTGGCTTCTCACTCAGTGGTGGTGGAAGGATAGAGTTCCAGGGGTAGATGTGGTAGCAGGCTGGCAGTGCCAGTGGTGGCCTTCAGTGTTATAGGCTATGGCCACTTTTCAGAACAGCAGTGGCTGCCTCACCAAAATGGTTCAGTGGTGTGATTTTAGGTGGTGTGCTTGCCTGGAAAACCTCAAAAGTGACTTTTCAGTCCTGCTGGTAATACTCTGAACTGTCTGATATTCCTTTTAAAACAGCCCAAATTGGATTTTACAACTAGCACTACAGGTTCTGATTTGAATACTGTCTCAGAGAGGTGAATATTAAATGAGATAATTTAGGAAAGTGTTTGGCACAGACCATGACCGGTAGGTAATAGGTGCTGTATGTTAATAACAGACGTAGCAGTAATAGTAAGAGTAACCAGAGAAGAGATACTGAAGACAGACTTACTGTGTTGTGAGTTTTCTAGGAAGAGATTTTAAGGTAAGTGTGACACAGAATCTATAAGTGAAATTTTGGTTATCATAGAATTATCTGGACTTATCCTAGTTTTTTCATTTATGGTTGAGGAAGCCTCAGGGCCATGGAATGTATTACTCAGTGCCACCAACTGGTGAGCGACAGAGCTGAGCTACAACCATGGTCTTCTGGGCCTTTTGCTCTTCACTCCACATGCTGTCTCATGCTATTTCAGTGTAAGGACTTAACAAACATGTTTGCCTGGCGAGGGTTAGGTTCTGTGAGGAACTGAAAAAGAGCTGAGGATGGTACCCTGGCTTGTTCAATGCCATCTCATGATCATCTTTGAACCTCCTGAGGCAGAGCATTCATGCCTCCTGAACAATTGGAGAACAGAGAAAAAGAGCACAGGATGTGCTGATCCCTGTCACATGGACCCATAAAACAGGGTGGCCACTCTGGGCTCAAGTCAGGAAGGGCCTCATAGGGAAGCAGAGAACTAAAGCTGATGGCTGGGGGTGACTTCGACCATCTGAATAAGCTGAGGGTTATTTTTATAAAAAGCAACATGTTAAGGTAAAGCCCAAGTCAGACGTTCACTTGTGGGTTCACTTGTTTGTTTTTGAGAGGGCATCAGGGTAGAGCTTTTTAAAAATACCACAGAAATTATAGGATATGAATTATGATGCCTAAATTTAAAAAAATCTCTGTTGTAAACTCTTAGAGGGCTGCTCTGTGGACTATTTGTCTTAATCATCTTTGGCAATTTAAACCACATTCATAATTAGTTGAAAACAATAATGAAAATATCTTTATTGCATTTTTGTATCTAGTGGTTTCTAAATATGTGCATGACCTTGGTTCACTGTGACAGCAGAGACATAGGTGAGGTGGACCAAAATCAGGTGATTTCTAGTCTAAAATTCTATCTGCTAAGAAAACAAAAATAATCCATGTGTCAAAAACCAACTTTAGAAAATATCGTATATTGTCACAGTAGCCTCTAGATTCCTTGATATGCTTCTCTCATCATTTCAAAGCTGCTTTACCGTGAACATCAGGGAATTTCTACACATAGAAATTACCAATTCCATGTTGTATAAATAATGATGAAATGGCTGGGTTTCTGCCTGTTAACTGGCCTGGGGACCCCAGGCTGTGGATGTTATGGACTCGAGTTAAGGTGTAACTGAGCCTTACTACTCCTCCTGGAGTTGATGTAGGTGGTGAAAAAAATTTTTTTTTAAATTTTAATTTTTTTTAAAGCAAAGTAATCCACATTTAGAATTTTTCCTCAAGGGAGAACACTGACATAAGTCTAATATGTCAAAAGGTGAAGAGAATTATTTTCTGCTTGCTGGCCAAAAATGATAAGGAGAAGAGGAATTTGAAACTTAAAATCTCCAATCTGTTAGTGGAGTGCCAAAAATCATACCTCTAGATTTTTATTGTGTTGTTGTTTTGTCTTAAGAAGTTATCTCCCTCCCTTGCTTCTTTTTCTGTTTTTGTTTTTTTCTCTTTCTCTCTTTCTCTCTCTCATTCACTAATAAGATTCTCCTCTGTTGGAAACTATATCCTGTTATAAAACAGTCTGTTCATTCAGTTCTCATTTTACCTGGGTTTCCAGCAGCAATTCATACTGTCGCCTTCCCCGCCTCACTACATCACTTTCTTGAATCACTCTTTTCTTCTGGCTTCTGTTGTCCACCAGTTTCCACCTAACTTTCTCTCTGAGTTTCCTTAATTCCCTTTCAGGCTCATGCTTCTCTATAAATGTCAGCACTCCCTTTCCTGGGTCCTCGCTCTTTTTGTACTGTAAGTCCTCATTAGGCAAACTCTGTGATTGGAAATGTATTTCTGTAGTCCAAGTTTAGCCTTTGAAAGCCAAGTTCAGTGTGTCTTCATATATCTATTTGAGGGTCTCAAAAACATCTAAATTCAACATGAATGAGGCAAATTTATCATGCTCCCTCCATCAATCCTGACCATTACTCACTGTTCCCAAATTTTAGTGAATGTGGCAGCATCCTGCAGTTGTGGCAACGTGCACATCACTCTTTCTCAAACTCCATTCCCAGCCCATTAACTGTCAGATTCCCCACATCTATCCAGTGCTACTGCTACTACCAGCCCTGATTTGGGTTGCTTTTCACCTGGTTGATTGCAACCTGCAGGAGCTTCTTCACAGTTCTGTCTGTATCTTTGCAGCCTTCTTCCATTATCACAGGTAAATAGTGCAGTTAAGTTGTGAAGATACTGACATAAAAAGGGTCTAAGATCGTCAAGTCCAGGGACCCAACAGGCACATAGTGGACACTGTTTGCTGTTGTGTTTCCTGTAGAAAGTGGGAGCCTGAAGACTCAGCTCTCTAACAGGGCAAGCTCATCAGGCTATTGTTACTCTAACCTCAGTCTCCATGTCTCCTTCTCCAGACTTCCTGGAAAAAATAAGTATAATATCTGTAAGCTTTTATAAAAACAATTCTAATTGCTCTGTTCTGCTCCCTTAGTTTAAGCTATATTTATTCACAGAAAGAAGACACACACAAACACACATACACACACACACACACACACACACACACACACTGTACCCAGTGTCTAATTCAGGCCTGGTACATAGTAAATATTGGTTGAATTAATGAATATAACTGAGCCAGCTTCTTGTCAAGTTTAGATAAAATATCTGCTTATTTTTGTAGGGCACCAGAAAATGAAAATCAAAACAAAAATCTACTAGTTGAGTGCTTTCTTAGAGAAAAAATTGTTTTTCAAAACTACTCTAAGGAAACATTTATCCTCCCAAATTCCACTTCCTGACTCTATACTCATCCAATTGTAATCCTCAGAAGAAAACATCCTGTTTTTCTACTTTATAGATTAGGAAACTGAGGTACATCCAACTTGTGGATTTGAGACTTGAATCTAAACTTTGTATAATTACCTTTGGAAAAAAGGTAATTGCCCAATAGGAAATTTCCCTTAAATCTGTGTTTCCATACTAGTAATCTGCCTCCAGCTCAATAATATTATAAAAAATATCCAGGAAAGACAATATTTTTAAGACTTCATTTTTTCCTAGATGACTTATAGACTCAATGCATCCTCAATCAAAATGTCAGCAGGTTATTTTGTTAGAAACTGAGAAACTAGTTCTAAAATGTATATGAAATGCAAATGACTAAAGTACTTTTCAAAGAGAAGAAAGGAGAAGCCTTCTATTACCCAATTTCAAGACTTAATATGAAGCTATAGGAATCAAGACAGTGTGATTGGTGAAAAAGTAGATGTATACAGCTCAGTGGAATTGAAAAGTCCACCAATAGAGCCTTATAATTATGATCAGTTGATTTTTTTTTTAACAAAGATGGCAATTTGATGGCAAAAATAAAGTCTTTAACACGTAATCATGGAACAACTGGATGTTGTATGGAAAAAAATTGGCCTTGATTATTAGCTCAGATTGTATACAAAATGGATCCCAATTTTAAATCTAAGAGCCAAAAGGATAAAAATCTAGATGAAAACAGGAGAAAATCTTTATGTTCTTAAGGTAGTCCAAGTGTTCTTGGATAGACATAAAAGTCACGAACCATGTAAAAATCAGATTTTATCAAAATTAAAGCTTTTATCCTTCCAAAGACAACCTTAGGAAAATAAAAAGGGAAGCCACAAAATGTGAGAAAATTGTGGCAATGGTGTGTTCATTATCTACTGTTGTGTAATAAATCACCCTGCAAATTTAGCAACTTAAAACAACTAACATTTATTATCTCACAGTTTCTATTGGTCAAAATCTGAGAGATCGCAAGAAGCTGTTGGCTTGTGTGAAATTGTCCAAAGTCTTGGCCAGGGTTCAGCCCCTTTCTGCAGCAGTTGAGAGAAGATCCATCTTAGTGCCTAGACACACGAGCCTCTCCATAGGCTGCTTTCTTGTTCATCCTCATGACTCTGGCTCTTCAGAGAGAGAAAGAGAGGGAGAGAGAGAGAACTGAAGATAGCGGCTATAATCTTTTTATGACCTATTCTCTGAAGTGACATTGGTTATACTGTAATATTCTATTTGCTGGAAGTGAGATCCTAAATCCACCCAGTGTGCAAGAGGAGTTGAATTACTCTCTACCTCTTGAGTAGAGGAGTACTCAAGAATTTGTGGACATATATATACAACTGTCAAAGTATATATCTTATAAAGAATTTCTGTGTGGAATAGACAGAGAACACAAGTCTGTCATAGCAAACAGTTTTATAAAAAATGAGTGAAAGAACTTTAAACAGGCACTTCGCAAAAGATATGCTAACATAATAAACACATGAAAAGATGTTCAACATTATTGATCATCAGGGAAGTGTGAACAGAAACCACTTTATGTCTACCAGAATGACTAAAATTAAAAAGACTGAAAATTTTGGCTAAATGTTGGCAAGGATGTGGAGCAATTGGAACGTGACGTTGTTGATGGGAATGTAAAATTAGCATGACCACTTTGGAAGACTGTCAATTCCAAAAGTAAAACATACACTTAACATATAAGAGTGGCATCTCACTCTGAGATATTTATTCAAGAAAAATAAAAACATGATTGTATAAAAGTTTGTAGACATGTGCTTCTAGCTGTTTTATTTCACATAGCTAAAAAAGCTGGAAATAACATAAACATCTTTCAACAGATAATGGAGAAAAAATATGTGATACATTCATTCAATGGAGTATGATTAAACAATACAAAAGAACAAGTTAGTAATAAAAAAGAATGCATCTCAATAATTATCATGCTTACATGGAGTATAACTTATCCTAATTAGGATCCTATTCTTGCAGTTGTGTATGATGTGGCGTTACACTGGTCAAAATACACTCTACTGTCATGTATGCCTAAAAAGAACAAGTTAAAAAAATAATTTAAAAAAATCATCAAGCTAAGAGAAAGACAAAAACAGTAATGCTATAGGAATAATTATATAAAATTCTAGAAAATGCAAGCTAATCAATAGTGACCAGTGCAGATCAATTTCTGCCTTGGGCTGTAGGTAGAGGAAAGAATAGAATGCAAATGGACACGAAGAATCTTTTGGGTCTGGTGGAAATGTTCTGTATCTTTTGGGGGAAGTTTTACACATCTGCCAAGTCTCGTTGATTTGTGTATCTTACATGGATGATGTTTTCTGAATATGAGTGATATTCCAATAAAGTTGACTTTTAAAAGATGAGTGTGGGAGAAGGCGTAAAAGTCAGTCATTTTCCACCTCTACAACTGTTGAATGTCACTTTGTGCAAGTAGGTTCGCCATTTGCATAACCTGTGGCTTGGTAAATCATTGAAGCTATCTGATTTTCAGTGTTCTTGTCTGTGAAATGTGTGTATTTGGCAGAGCTGGACGCAAATGGGAGAGGGAAAGAGGGCTTGCTGTGTTGGATTAGGCAATCTCTGTGGTTCCTTCCAGTTGTTACATAATCCCATCTCCTGTCTCTGCGTGGACAAGAGCCCAGGGTTTGGAACTCAACAAATCTGGATTCAATTCTGGCTCTGCTATTTCTAGCAGTGTGACCTTAGGCCAGTTACTAAGTCTCAGTTTCCTCAGAGGTAAAATAAGAATTATATTCCTACACTGACATGACTTGTCATATAAAACACTCAACACACAAAGAAAGCCCTCAGAAGATATTTGGTAAATACTCATTTTTTTCTCTTTCCCCTTTCAGAAAAGTCTTAACACCATCAAGTTTGAAATTATGAATCCTAAAAATCATAGTGATTTTCAAGAGCATTTCAATGCCAGTAAAATCTGTATCTTTAGACTATGTAGACAAAGTTTAAGGGGTAAACTGATTGATAAAAATACCTCTAAGGAGAAAAGTAAAATAAGAGTCGAATCTTTCCTTTATTTGTTTTAAATCAGTACCTCAAAGTCCAAAGACACAAATCACTTCTTCAAAAGACACTGTAGACAGTAAATTTCTATCATCTCTCTCTCTCTCATTTATCTCATCACATCATTAACAAGCACAATTTGAAAAATAGAAGCTGTAGGATAGTTGGTGATAATAGTTAACCCATGGAACCACACAAGGAAACGCAAAGCACAGATTCATTGCTAGCTTCAAAGCAAAACAGAAGTTCAATGGCTAGTAAGCTATCCATTTTGCTGCTGTTAATGTTTTCAGGTTTTTTCTGTTTTGTTTTGTTTTCCTCATCAGTGAATGTTTTTGTCAGTTTTTTTTCCATGTTGTGACTAAAAGACTGACAAGAACAATTTTAGAGTGGGGAAAGTTTAATTGGTGTTCACAATTCCAGAGGACTCAGTCCATAGTCATCTCCATTGCTCAGGGCCTAAGGTGAGGCGGGACACCATGGCAGATGGGTATGACAGAGGAAAGCAGCTCGGGACAGGGCAACCAGAAAGCAGAAAGAGCTAAGATTGACTCACCAGGGACAAAATATATACCCCAAAGGCACATCCACATTGACCCACCTCCTCCAGACACACCCTACAGTGCTTATAGTTACCACCCAGTTAATCCATTCAAGTGGATCAATGCACTGATTAGGTTAAGGTTCTCATAACGCAATCATTTCATCTCTAAACTTTTTTGCATTGTCTCTCACATGAGCTTTCAATAACAGTGAATATTGTCTAGGCTTTTCCTGTTCTAAAATAAATATGAGCTATGTAATTTTTGTATTGGAAAAGCTAGTATTGTATATAGAGTGAAAATGCAAGAAAAAATAATTTTAAAACTAGAAAATTTCAATTATCCTGCCTTTTAAAAAAAGTAGGAAATAAAGTCAAAAAGGAGATAATTTTCTTGTAGATGTGTCATTTTTTTTAATCATTTTTTTTTGTTGACTATTTCACACAAGAAGTTCAAATGGTAATTAGAAATGTTTTTTTTTTTCATTTTATCAATCAGAGCATGCAGCAAGGAGTTTATTTCTGCAATAGCTTATTGCCAGTTATATTAAGAAATATTGAAACCAACTCTTTAGGAGTAAATATTCTTTTAGAACAAATTTAGCTTTCACCAGATAATTTAATTTAGGAAGTAGATATTGGATACATGCTTTGTAGTGTGTAACTGACGTGACATCTTCTTGTTTCTATTCCATGCATCATTTCTTTCTTGTGCTGTTCCAGCTTGCTTTTTTAGATTACATGTTCCAGGTTGGTAGGGGTTGGGACTTACATTACTGATGGATACCTGCACTTGTGAATGTCCTATGTAGAAGCGGCATTCACTCTGGAGTGATAGCTGTTAAAAATCCAGTTGCCTTCCATATAGAGTATTTTTTTTCTCTTGTCTTGTACTTCTCCTTCCCATCTAGATAGGCATAAAATGCTGAAAATGAATGCAGAAAGAGTTTAGGATGCTGTATAGGGAAACACACACAGACAGTGATACATTTCAGGCAGGGCTCCAACTGCTTAGAATTTTCTCTGTTAGAGCATATGCATCATGGCAAATGTCAGTTAGCCAGATGCCCCTTGTATGTTTCAGGGAGCTGTTTCTCCCTGAGTTTAGAACAGAAAAAAAAAAATGAAAATTCATGTTCACACTAAATAGCTCTATCTCTTTCACACTTTTCCAATAGAACGAGTGGAAGTTAAATCCTGGCCCAATTGTCTGAAACATTGGGAGGAAATTTAAAGGCTCAGCTTTGCAAAGATGTACATTTTTCCCCTTTGGGCTTGAAAATGAAGTGACCAGGATAGAAATTTGGGCTTTTTGATGTTTGCCTCAGCCTCTAAGAAACATGCATCTAATTAAAAACAAAACAAACAAACAAAAATAATCCAGAAAGCGGAACAGTTTATTTTGTCTGGGTGTGGGTTCCCTAGAAATGAGAAACATAAACTAAATGACTTCTAGGATGCTCCTAGGAGCTTTTTACTTATGCATCCTTTGCAGGCCATTCCAGACAATTCTCTACATTGTCCCCAAGCTGTCTGCCCAAACTCACAAACCTCCTTCCCATATAAGATTTCTATTTCTGTTACCTTGATATTTTAATAATAGACTGCTCTTCAACCCTTTTGTTCTCCATACAACATATTTATTTATTCAACAAATAATTATTGAGTACTTACTCTGTGCCAGGCATTTCTCTAGTTTTTGGAAATTCAGTAGCAAATAAAACAGACAGCATTTCCTGCTTTCTGGAGTTGAGCTTCTAGTAGAAGAAAGAAAAATAAATAACATAAATAATTAAAATATAAAGTAGATTAGGCAGTGATAAGTACTGAAGAGAAAAATATAAGCAGGAGAAAGTAATGTGAATTTTTAGTGTTGATGTTTGAGACGAGGTAGTCAGGGAAACCCCACTGGTAGGGTGATTTTGAGAAAAGACCTGAAGAAATCAAGTAGGTGAGCTATAGGTATGTCAGGGCAGCGTTTTAGGCACAGAATGAGCACATGCCAAGTCCCTGGGGGAAGAACAGTTTTGTGTCTGTGCCCTTGACCTCCACATCCTCCTTTCCTGTTATGCATCTCTCTTCCAGGCTGTACTTCCTGCAACTGCTGCCTCTCTTTCTGACTCTGTTTACTTTTTTTGCAAGGTCTTCCCATTCAGTACGTGATCTTTTCCTGCTCCAGATTCTTGAAGTCTTTTTTTGGTTTGTACCAATTCTGTAAAGCTTAGCATAGGCTGCCTTCTTATGTGTTGGCCTATGTCGGCCTGAGTCTGTCTAACTGAAGTGTAAACCCGTGGAGGGCTGGGACTGAGTGTCCTGAAAAACCAGAGAGCAAGGGCTCAGCACATTTCTTGATATCATTGTTTCTTTCAAACTTCAAGGATATGGGATTTCCTCTTACATTTAGAATTAGGGTTATGCTTCATTTAAATATCATCCATAATGACATTTCCCTCAGTGACAGACCATGTATATTGCAATGATCTCATGAAATTACATGATCTAGTGATGTCATGACCATCTCTTTTGTCAGTGTGCTCTATAATGTTTGCACAAGGACAAATAGCCTAGGGATGCATTTCTCCACACATGTCCTACCATTAAGCAACATATGACTGTAATTAGTCTTTTTGAGGATTTCCAGGAATGTGTCCAAAGGTCCTAGATCACTCCTGTCACTATGCTTTTCTCTGTTATCATCTGGCAAGTGAAACAATGATTAGATGCTAAAACTAGAGAGGTTCCCTCCAGAAACCAGTTTGAACTGGCTGTGATTTTCCAGAGCAATCTTTTGAAAAAAAAAAAAAAAGTGAAGCTTTTTAATGTGGAAGTTTTTTTTATTAAAACAATATGCCTTTAGGCTTTGTTTTTAGCGTCAATCTGGTGACCCAGAACTTTAACACGAGTGACTCTGTTTTGATTTCTAGCCTGATTTTTTGGGACCTAGTGCAGGAGCTTAGTCCAAAACAATGACCTCTTTTGATTTATATTTGATAAGAGTATGAAAAATTATTTTGGACTATATAAATATTAGTGGTGCATTAATACATAAAAATCAGTGGCAAACAGATTGAATTTAAACATCAGGCAAGTGAGATTTCAGTCAGGGAAGTATGGGATGGGTTATTGGAGAAAGAGCAAGCTCTTGGGACGGCTGTGCTTTAGTGCACTGGGGAAGAGTGACAGAAGATGAAGTGGGTTGAGTAGGTTTTAACCACTGCCCAGGCTGCCTCTCTTGCACAGAATTCAGGAGTCAAGGTTGAACCCAAGAGGCAGTCTGCTTGGGTTCAAAATCCTGCTATGACCCTAAGGAATTGTGGGCTTATTGGAAGATCATTTAATTTTTATTGCCTTGGTTTCCTCATTTATAAAATGGGGAGGATACAAATAATAGCTCTAACATCATGATATGTACGTGTGTGAAGATTAAGTGGATCAATATTTATGAAGTTTATCAATATTTATGAAGCCTGGCATTTATGAAGCCAGGGCTTGGCATACAGCAAACTGTATGTAAACATTGGCAGGGCTGGTGATGATGATGATGGTGCAGGCAACTATGTTGCACAGCAGGTCTTAGTGGAGGTAGCTCAGCCGAAGTTGACACTGTGTTGTCCCTTTCTGGAAATTATTGGAACCAATGAGTAACTCTGGATAGGAAAGTGAAGTAATTTCTCAAATTCTTCTGAGAATTTGGCCTTGACGGTGTATTGGCAGTGAGGTGTTCAGTGAGTTTTCAGAACACTAGGTACATCCCTATCCAGATGCAAGTTGAACTTTTCCAATAGACACTACCAATGACTACCTGTTTATCTCCTGTTGCAGGGTTCTCACCCATTGGTGTACATCAGAAACACCAAAAGGGTTTGTTAAAACAGAATGTTGTGCTTCCTCTCCAGAATTTGTGATTCAGTAGATCTTGTGGGGGAGAATTCTTTTCTAAGACATTCCAGGGTGGTATGCTGCTGGTAGTCTGGTCTGGGGTCTGCATTTGAACTCCTGCTCTGTTACATGTTCCACTGCCCTGCATCAGAGACAGTGAATGAGACAGCATTCTTGGCTTCCTGCTGCCTCCCAGGCCCTCTTTGGAGCACTCCGGATTCCCTTGCTGTTTCAGAGGTACTGGTTCTGCAGGATCCCAGGGTGTGTGTGCTGCTCAGATCTCTTCTTCATCTGTATAAACAAAAGGTTGGTCCAACTCCTCAGGCCTCCTCAATCAGAATTCAGAATTAACACCCCTCCAGGAGAGGCAAGGACATCCAGATACTGATTTCTTGCCATCCTGACATTCATTTCTCTATTGCCTCCCACTGAAGTCATTTGCTTGTAAAGTGTCTTTGGCTCTGTACTTTTGAAGAAACAGGCAACTCTGAAAAACTGATATTTTTCACTTGTGATTTTGATCTTCCATCCCATAGTTAACTAGTTGAAATGACTGCAGACCAAAAGTTGTCATCATCATGAATTAATTGGGATAACGAATATGAAACAGATTCTTGACCACTCAGTGATTCTGATCACCGGTCGGCCTGGGTATCATGGGTTTGTGTGTTGTTCTCTAATTTCCAGGTTCTGGCTCCTGCCACTTGGCATGCTTGTTGGCTGTACTACTCTGAAACATGGGGCTACAGGATGAGTACCTGGAATGGAAGCCTGATGAAAATGACTGGGCAATTCTTAGGATGAGATAGGAGGAGAAGCATAAGACACTTGGGTTGGCGGGCAGGCTCCATACGGTTTTTGTGGTGGGGCAGGTAGGATTTCAATGGCATGTTACATAATCACCCTCCAAGGGACAGCACGTACATTTCAGTGGCAGAAAAAGAAAAGCACTCTGTTCTGCCATGGCTAATTGTTATTAATAATTTAAATGTTGCTTCATCACATTGCGTATTTCTGCTTGCTTCAAGTGATTTAATAAGTAAATCTTTTAAGTACTAGGTTTTTGAACCAAATACTCTTTTCTTTTTTAAAAAAGCATAACAGTTCAAACTGAACCTAATAAATTTTTTTCCTATTAGAATATCTCTTTTTGAGGCTTTCCAATATTTTAGAAAAATAAAAATAAATATTAATGTTGGCAACTTTCCGGTGATTGGTGGCAGATCACCTCTTTTCAGTGCGATGAATATTGAGCTCCTACCAGGTCAGAACAAAACACTAGGTGCTATGGGAATTAGAAAATGCTCCTTTTAATAGGGGATTAAACAATTACATATTTATAATGTAAATTGAGTGTTTAAAATATCATGAGAAGTGCAAAATGCTATGGAGGCTGAGTGAGGGAGCATTTTCACCTGATCGTGAGGTTTGAAGGAGTCCTGGGGGGAGAATAGTTTTGACTGGTGTGGCTGGAGGAAGAGCCATCTGTTCCTGAGTCAGAGGAGGTGATGTTTTTGCTCTGTGCTGTCCCTGCAGGACAACTCTGATGAGACTTGTTCTTGGAACACTTCTCTACCCACCAGAGGCCAGCTACTGACTCCTATAGATGTCCTGTCTTAGAGGAAGTGTCAAACACTGGAAATAACTGAGACACTGTTTCCATAGCCAAGTTTCAAGATAGTTTCATTTTCTTCAATCTCTTATGCCTTTCTCAAACCATCTCAAGCTTCAAAGTTGACATTTGGAAGAAATTGATGTGTTAATTGGTAGCGTACAGAAACCAGCTTTGGTGCCTTTAGCCCACCAGTACTGAGTATCTGCTAGGGGTACAGTAAGCCTAGAATTGCTGGCTCTGCCATCTCCAGAAGTGAGAGTTGGGTGCATTTGGAAGGAGAGCAGTTGGGGTCATGGTTTACCACCTTAGTCATTGACATTTCTCATATTTATCTGATAGATTCTTTATATTAATATTGGCCTTTCTACATCTCTTTGTGGTGTATTACTCAAAACATGCAAATGCAAATGTTGTGATTTGTCTAGTCATGGCTATTAGCATATTCCTTTGGGTGTCCTCTATGGAGGTGGAGTGACTTGGACACAAGGGTGCTACCAAAACACCAGTTTCTTCTCATTAGCTCTTCCTGTACTTCCCTTTATTTATTTATTTTTTCCTAAAAACATCTAGTGTCAGTGTTTCTTCTTTTCTCTTAACTTTTTTTTTTTGGTTGATTTTTTCTAACACTGATAATGACTTTAGAAATTATTTTGTATCATTCTAAGATGCTGGGTTTAAAAAATAGACTATTTTAAAGAGCAGTTTTTGTTTAGCAGTGAAATTAGAAGATACAGAGATTTCCCACATCCCTTCCCCCTCCCCCCCACCCTCTTCCCCCATCCCCATATGTGTGTGGTCTCCCTGGATGTCAACATCCTCTTTGCAACCAGAGTGGTGTATTTTTTATAATTGGTGAACCTACCTCACAATCACCCAAAGCCCACACTTTGTATTGGGCTTACTATTGCTGTTGCACATTGCATGAGTTTGACAAACATAAAATGACATGTATTCCTCATTATGGCATCACACAGAATATTTCATTGCCCTAAAATCCTCTGTGCTTCAGCTGTCTTCGTGGTTTTTACTTTTTTGATCAGATCATATTGTTGGAATCATACACTATGCTGCCTTTTCAAATGGGTTTCCCTCACTTAGTAATATGAATTTAGGGTTTTTCCATGTTTTTTCATGGCTTAATAGCCCATATCTTTTTAGCACTGCATAATATCATCTTGTCTGAATGAGCCATAGTTTATTTATCCATTCGCCTACTGAAGGACATCTTGGTTGTTTCCAAGTTCCAGCAATTATAAATAAAGCTGCTATAAACATCCACGTGCAGGTTTTTGTGTGGACATAAGTTGTCAAATCCTTTGGGCAAATCCCAAGGAAAGTGATTGCTGGATTGTATGGTGAGGCTGTTTAGTTGGCAAGAAACTGTGGTTGCTGTCCAAAGTGACGGCACCATCTGCATTCCCACCAGCCCTGCATGGGAGCAGCTATAACTGCACACCTTCTCCAGCATTTGGTGTCAAAAGTGTTCTAGATTGTGTTCATTCTAATGGGTGTGTGGTGGTATCTCATGGTTTTCATTTGCAATTCCCTGGTTGCATAAGATGTGGAGCATATTTTCCATAGGTATATCTTCTTTGGGAGATGTTTGTTGAGTCATTTGGCCCATTTTTTAGTTGGGTTATTTGTTTTCTTATTGCTCAGTTTTAAGAGTTCTTTGTAAAATTTGGATAACAGTTCTTTATGGAAATATTTTTTTTTCAAATATTTTCTCCCAGTCTGTGTCTTGTATTTTCATTTTCTTGGCAGTATCTTTTACAGAACAGAAAATTGTAATTTAAAGAACATCTAAGTAATCCATCTTTTCTTCATGGATCATTCCTTTGGTGTTGAGATACAAGTGATTTTTTTGGAGGGGAGAGGGTAAAAGGAATTGAACTCAGAGATGCTTGACCACAGAGCCACATTCCCAGCCCTATTTTTAATTTTTTTTAGAGACAGAGTATCACTGAGTTGCTTAGCACCTCACTTTTGCTGAGGCTGGCTTTGAACTCACAATCCTCCTACCTCAGCCTCCTGAGCTGCTGGGATCACAGGTGTGCGCCACCACCCCGGGGTTCCAAGTGATGTTTTGATAAGGTAATTGTCAACTCAAGATTATCTGGATTTTGTTCTATCTTCTAGAAGTCTTACTGTTTTGCATTTTATGTTTAGATATAAGATCCACTTTAAGTTCATTTTGTGAAGGGTGTCAGGTCTGTGTCTACTTTCTTTCTTTTTCCTTTTGTTTTTGAGCATGCTTGTTCCAGCATCATTTGTTGAAAGACTCTCTTTTCACCACTTTTGTGCCTTTATCAAAGATCAGTTGACTGTGTTTGTGTGAATCTATTTCTGAGCTCTCTATTCTGTTCCATAGATCTATCTGCCTATTTGTTATGGTTTGGGTGTGTGGTGTCCCCCAAAAGCTCACGTGTGAAGCAATGCAAGAAGGTTCAGAGGACAAATGATTGGGTTGTAAGAGTCTTAACCCAATCAGTGAATTAGTCCCCTGATAGGAAGTAAGTGAGTGGTAACTGAAGTGGTAGGGTGTAGCTGGAGGAGGTGGGAATTGGGAATGTGGCTATGAAGTATATATTTTGTATCTGGAGAGTGGAGTCTTTCTCTCTGATTTCTGACCACCACGTGAGCTGCTTCCCTTGGCTACACTCTTCTGCCAAGATGTCCTGCCTCATCTTGAACCCTGAGGAATGGAGCCAGCTGTCCAAGGACTGAGACTTTTGAAACTGTAAGCCTCCAAAATAAACTTTTCCTCTTCTACAATTGTTCTGGTCATATCCTTTAGTCACAGCATGAAAAAGCTTACTAAAACACACTATTCTTTCAACAATACCACATTATCTTGATTATTGTACCTTCCTGAAGTCAGATAATGTCAGTATTCTGAATTTATTCTTCTCTTTCAATTTTGTGTGGACTCTGCTGGGTCTGCATATAAACTTAAGAATCAGTTTGTCTATGTCCATGAAATAACTGGATGAGAATTTGATTGAGATTATATTAAATCTTTGGACCAGATTGGGAAGAATTGATAGCTTTACAATATTGAGTCTCCCACCTATGAGCATAAATTATCTCTCCATTTAGTTTGTTCTTTGATTTATTTCACCATGGTTTTATAGTTATTCTCATATGGATGTTGTATATATTTAGTTAGATGCATACCTAAATATTTATTTTTGAAGGGTGCCACTAAAAGTGGTCCAAGAGTTTGTTGTTGATACTTTCAGATCCTCTGCATAGATGATGATATCACCTGTGACCAAAGACAGCTTATTTCTGTCTTCCCGACTAGTATGCTTTTAATTTTCTTTTCTGTTCTTATTGCTTTGGTGAGTAGTTCATCAAAGGAGTATTGATAGTGGACACTTTTGCTTTGTTCCTAATCTTTTGGGGAAACTTCATGATTCTCAGCATATATTAAGTATAATGCTGAAGGTAGTTTTTTGTGGATATCTTTTTATAGAAAGGTTTTTACTTTGTTCTGTTTTTTTTTTTGTTTACCATGATTGTGTGTTGAGGTTTTGAAAAACACCTTTTCTGCATCTCTTAATATGTTCAGGTGATTTTTTTCCCTTTATCCTAGTGATGTAATGCATTATACTAATTAATTTTTGAATATTGAATATTTACCTTTCATATATGAGGTAAATCTCACTTGGTTATTGTATGTAATTAATTGTGTAAAATATTGAGTTTGATTTGTTAATATTTTGTTATGGGTTTTTGTATCAGTGTTCTTGAGATATGTTTGATATCAATTTTCTGCAATCTTCTTCTTTGTCTAGTTTTGGTATCAAGGTAATGGTGACCCCATAAAAACAAATTAGAACGCTTATGTTAGAAAAGAAACAAAGATCTAACATCAATTCTCTAAGCTTTAGAAGAAGAGAAAATTCCAATGAAGAAATAATAAAAATAATTGCATAATTCAATAAGCAATATCAATAATTCCAAAAGCTGGTTCTTTGAAAAGACTGATAAAATTGATAAACCTCTTGTCAGGATAAGAAAATTAGAGAAAATATAAATTATTAATATCAGAACTAAAATAGGGACATGTCTGCTTCTAACTTCTGAAAGAGATTGTTGAGAACTCATGTAATTTCTTTCTTAATGTTTGTTAGAGTTTACTAGTAGACCCATCTGGGTGGGTCATTTCTATTTTGGAAAGCTATTGATTACTGATTTAATTTCTTAGCAGATATAGACCTATTGAGATTGCTTACTGCTTTTCATGTAAGTTCTGGTAGATTGTGATTTCAAAGAATTAGATCATGAAATCAAGGTTATTCAATGTATGGATTTAGAGTTGTACATAATATTCCTTTATTTTCCTTTTAAAGTCAGTGGAATCTGTAGTAACGTCCCTCTTTTATTTCTGATATCAGCAATTTGTGTTTTCTTTCTTGCTTGCTTATTTTACTATGGCAAGAGGTGCATAAATTTTATTTTCCTTTCCAAAGAACCAAATTTTGGTTTCATTGATTTTTTTTAATATTTATTTTTTAGTTGTAGATGGACAGAATATCTTTATTTTATTTTTATGTGGTGCTGAGGATCGAACTCAGTGCTTCACAATGCTAGGTGAGCATGCTACCACTGCGCCATAACCCCAGCCCAGTTTCACTGATTTTTAAAGTTAATTTTCTGTTTTCAATTTCATTGATTTATGAAATAATTTATATTATTTATTTTACCCTACCTACTGTGGAGTTAATATTCTTTTCTTTTTCTAGTTTCCCAAGGTACAAGCTTGATGGACTTTAGATCATTCTCTTTTTCTAATACATGAATTAAATGCCATACATTTCTCTTTAAATAACTTTTTGCTGTATCCTAAAAATTTATATAACTCATCAAAATTTTTATTTAGTTCAAAATATTCCGTAGTTTTCTTGAGATTCCTTTTTTGACCCACATGTTACTAAGAAGTGTGTTGTTTAATCTCCAAGTAATTTTGGATATTCTAGCAATCTTTTTGTTATTGTTTCTAGTTTAATTCCATTTTTCTGTCAAGTCATACATTTTAAATTATTTAAGGTGTGTTTCTATGGCTTACAGTATAGTCTATCTTGATGTTGCATATGAGCCTGAGAAGAATGTGTATTTTGCTGATATTGAATAAAGTAGTCTATAGATGTCAATTATATAATAGTTGATTGACAGTATTGTTGATTTCAACTGTATCCTTAAAGATTCTCTGCCTGATAGATCTGTCCATTTCTGATAAGGGGTAAATTAATCTATTTTTCCTTGCAGTTCTATCAGTTTTGCCTCTTGCATTTTGATGGTCTGTTTTTGGACACATACACATTAGGGATTATTATGTCCTTTTGGAGAACTGATCCTTTAATCTTCATGAAATGCACCTCTCTATCACTGATAACTTTTCTTGCTGTGAAATCTGCTCTGTCTGAAATTTTTATAACTACTCTTAATTTTTTTGATTAGTGTTCACGTGATATATCTTTAATAATTTAATTCTAATCTATTTGTGTTCTTACATTTGGTAGGTTTGTTGTAGACAACTTAAAGTTAAGTTTTGTTTTTTGATCACTGGCAGTCTCTTTTAATTGGTGCATTTAGACTACTGGTGTTTAAAGTGATCACTAATATCTACTATATTTGCTACTGTTTTCTTTCTTTCTTTTTTTGCCTTTGTTATTTGTTCCTGTTTTTGTCTTCTAATTTTTCTGTCATTTGTGGTTTTACCTGAGCATTTTATGTAATATCATTTTCTCTCCCTTCTTAGCATAAGAATTATATTTCATTTAAAAACATTTTTAGTGGTTTCTAGAGTTTCCAGTATGCATTTATAACTAATCCAAGTCCACTTTCAAGTAATACAATATTACTTCATGACTAGTGCAGTACTTTATAATAACAGAATAATTCTAATTCCTACTTGATGTCCCTTTTATAATTCTGTTATTCATTTCGCTTTTACATAAGCATATATACATTGGTACATGTAAAAAATAATTGGATACATTATTGCCATTACAACTTTGAAACAAACTATTTTGTGTAGACCAATTAAGAATATGAAAAGTTTTTACCTTTACTTATTCTTTATTTTCATTTATTTATGTAAATCTGAGTTTCTAACCCATATCACTTTTCTTCTTTTTAAAGAACGTTTAAAAAACATTTGTGATGCCGATGTACTGGCAATAAATTCCCTCAACATTTCTTGAAGACCATTTATTTCTTCTTCACTTAAAAAATTTTTGTTTTATTTTCGTGGTTCTAGATGAACAGCATGCCTTTATTTTGTTTATTTATTTTTTTAATGCAGTGCTAAGGATTGAACCTAGTGCCTCACACATGCTAAGGCAAGCGCTCTGCCACTGAGCTCCAGCTCTAGCCCTCTTCTTTACTTTTCTAGGTGAAGAATTCCAGGTTGGTGGGCTAGTTTTTCTTTTTCCTTTTTTTTTTTTTTTTTTGGTTTTAACACTAAATAGTTATCTCCAACATCTTCTTGCATGGTTTCTGAGACACCAGAAGTAATTCTTAGCTTTGCTCCTGTACAGGAAAGGTATCTTGTCCTCTGGCTTCTTTGAGAATTTTTTTTGCATCTTTGACACTGTGTTGTTTGAATGTGATGTTTTAAGTGTAGAAGAGATTGTGTGTGTGTGTGTGTGTGTGTGTTTGCATGCATCGAAAAGGGTGTTCTCTGAGCTTCCTGGATCTGTGTTTTGATGTCTGACGTTAATTGGAGGCAATTCTTAGGCATTGTTGCTTCAAATATGAGTTTTCCCCTTTTCTCTTTTTTTTTCTCCTTCTGTTATTTCCATTATGTGCCCATGACACTTTTTATAGTTGTCCTACAGTTCTTGGATACTGTGTTCTATTTTTGTTTCATTATTTTTTTCTCTTTGTTTTTCTGTTTTGGGGCTTTCTATCAAAATATCATCAAAGTCAGAGATTCTTTCCTCAGTTTTATTCAGTCCACTAATAAGTCTATCAAAGGCATCTTCATTTCCATTATGGTTTTTGATCTGTAGCATTTCTTTTTGGTTATTAGGGCCTATCTTTCTGCTGACATTTCCCATTTGTAATTAGACCCATTTGTGTGTGGTGTAATATGTATATTAGAGCCCTTAATATTTTAATCATAATTTTAAAAAATCCCCAGTCTGATGAGCACAACATTTCTGCTGTATCTGGTTCTGGTGCTTGCTCTCTTCACACTGTGTTTTGTCTTTTAGTATGCCTTTTTTAAAATATGTATATATATAGCCAGACATGATGGACTGGACAGAAGGGAACTGCTGCAAATAGGCCTTTTGTATGGTGGTGGAAAGATGTGGGAGAGAGGAAGTGTTCTATCCTTTTATGATAGATTGTAGTCTTTAATCTGTTCCTCTGGACTTTGGATTTCAGAAATGCTTCTCAACTTCCCCTCCTCCCTTAGGTGGGATGGAATAGCTTGAAAGGGCTCACGTTGAGTATTTCTCCCCTCCTAAGTGAAAGGTTAGAGCCTGCTGAAGTTGAGTATTTTCCTTCCCCAAGGTCTTTTAGGCTCTAATAAAGCCTCATAAGTTAGGCTCAGGTTAAATAATTTCTTCAGGGGACACGCCCTGGCATAGTTAAAAGTTGTTCCTTCAAAACACATCCCCTTGCTCCCACCTGCCCCCGCCTGCAAGGTACAAAAATTTTTTTCTCCAAAATTCACTGTGAGAACCTGGTAGAAATCAAGCAGTTAAAATTCACAAAAATGAGGTCCCTTCATGGATTGTGTCCCCCTAAATGTTTTAACTCTCGGACTTGTCCACAATGAATTTCCAGAATTCATTAATCATGGTTTCAGTTTTACTATGACAGCCTGCTTCCCTTCAAGGTTTTTGATCATGAGTTTCTGCTTTGGGGTGTTGTGATTCTTTGTATTTATCTGCCTATCACTCTGTTTTTGAGGGCAGCCATTTGCACTGTAAGCTCATTCTTCCAACAGGTCTGAGAGGTGTGGGTTTTTCAACTTGTTCAGTTTTTTACTTGATGGTACATTGAGTTGGTAACTTCCAAGCTGCTACATGCTAGACCATTAATTGGAAATCACTGTCAAGTTTTTAAAATAAAATTCAAAGATAGGTAATCTTATGCAAATATTCCTGAATAAAGTAGGTAAAGTCTCTGACATTTTTCAGTTGTGGTTTTGATTTCCACCCCATAGTTAACTAGTTAAAAGGATTATAAGTCAGTTTATTACCATCACAAGTTAATCTGAATAATAGATGTAAACTAACTATTTTGACCATTGCATGATTCTGATATCAGTGCAAAGTACTTAGGTCATTAGGAAGAAGCCAATATGAAGAGTTTGGTGAAGTGGAAATATAAATTATTTTCTCCCAGTAGAGTTGCTGATCTTTCATTAACTAGCACTTGACCTCATATCAGTTCTTTTTTTATATCCTCAAAATAAATGTATTTGAATTCTGCAATTTGCTCCAGGGAAAATAACTTAATCTTTCTTTTTTAGGCAAATCAGAATGCTTTCAGTTACATTTATTTACCTGAATTTAACAAGCCTGCGACTTTTAATAACAGGCCACTCAAATGATATTCTGACATTTATTAACTTGCTGAAAGGTGTGCAGAGAAGCAGTTTTTCTGTCACTCCATGGTTTTGGGACTATTGCTGGTTGACAACTGGCTTAGCCCTAGTGCTTTTGTGGGTGGTTGTGTTTGTCTAGTCAGAACTAGGGGTACAGATAGCATCATTCCCACTGTGCCTGACTGAACTTGGCCTTGGATGCTATCACAGATGGGGTTGGAAACTTTCACAGTAGATTACATCAATTTAATCATTATTTCAAGATTATATCTTTTTGTTTGAACAGTTTAGCTCAGAGATTATACTTTACAGATGCATGCTCCTTCTTAACTAATGTTACTGTCATTTGGGCCAATTCTAATGTCTCTCCCATAGACAATGGCTTTTACTGAGTCATCCTTGGTCTGGTCTTTCCTGATCCTCACTGGGCAATTTGTGAGCGAGCTGGGGCCACCAGTGAAATCACCAATTCTTGACTATTGATTTTATCTGTGCAAAACAAACCAGAACAGACAGGGATGGAGCTGTTGACAGAAACTCTTCACTACTATGCTGGGGAGCACAGGATTAGACTGTATTAGAACAATTAATGTACAGGGCAAGGGCTTCTGTTGGCATTTAGTTTGATCCTGGTTAAATAGTTAGCATCAGCACTGTTTGGATAGGATAAAATCTCTAAAGTAATGTCTGTAGAAGTAAATAGCTGATTGATTAAATAGTCTTGATTGGTCTTTTCGACAAAGTCTCTGGACAACATCTAGTGGTAGGGCTAGGTTTAGTTGGGTTTCCAACTTCTCATTATTAAGATTGTGTTTGTTCCCCACTTCTTATTTGGCAACTCAAAACAATATCAATAGATATCAAAACAATAGAGCCAAAGCAATTTGGAAAGTCAATATTTAATACATTTAGAGTGAAAAGAGCCAATTTAGATAATTTAAGTATAAAGATTATTTTCTTTGAGTATAGACTGTCTGTCCAAGAAGACTCAAATTCTGTGCATGGCTATGCAATTGTGTTTTGGCTGGCTGGCTTAAAGGTTATGGTATCCCCCTCCTCCCCAAAGTAAAATATTGACACAAATGAATTCAATGAGCTGATGAGGAAAGAGGAATGGGTGGAATGATATTGAGCAGATTCTGAGATTCTGTAAACATCCTGCTGATTTGGGAGGATTTGATATTTTGGGTGTGATTTGATATCTTCTAGAGGGAAAGGGAATCATGGGCAGCCAGGGGAGCACGCCACTCTTGTTCTGTTCTCTTGCTCCTCTCCTCCGGGAGCTGAGGGCTATGCCTCTGCCGCCTGGCCACACAGTGTCAGTGTTCCAGCTCAGTGCAGGTCTCAGCCAGCTGTGCCTTCTGGTTCTCCTGGGGCCTCTTTTTCTCAGTGATGCCCCTCAGAATAGCTGTGCACTTCCTTCCCCAGCACCCAGAAGACAAGCCAGGTGGCCCTAGACCCTAACTACTTCAGTTCAGACCTAAATAAAAGAGGGGCAGCATCCTGTACCAGCCGGTTACACACTTGGTACAGGAACGAGGAAACCTGAGCTCTCTTCTGAGCTCTGCTCTGGAGTTGGACTCTCAGCTTTCAGAGTGCCGATAAATATGTGTTACACTTCCCTGCTTATTGACTAAGCTTTGTCCTTACTACAACCTTTCTACTTAAACTCAGGAACATTGAGCTCTACATACTGAAGTTAGGGGGGGCCATTGAAATCTTCGTGGACTGAGCTTCCTATTTCCCTGTGAAAAGACCTCCTTTAGTGCCCCTCTCCAGGCACTCTCCACCTGGTGATACAGAAAGGGGCTGTGGAGCTAGCTGTGGGTGAGGCACCTGAGCATGGCTGTGGTTTCAGGGAGGTCTAGCCTTCACATAGAGTGTCTTTGGTGTGTTGACTGAAGCTTGTGGTAAGAGGCCTGCTCTTTGTGCCTTCTTATCTGTCAGTTATTGGCTGGGGTGGGGGGTGGGACCTGAGGTCATTGTGACTTCCTCATTGAGGCAATACCCCTCAGCGGAGGGCAATTCTCTTGGGAATTGGGCAGCTGGGAGAAGGGAGCCAACACTCAAGAAAACTAGGGGTGCTGGCTGGGTGGAAGGGGTCTGAGAGGTGGCTAAATGACATCTTACACCTCCACACAATGCAACGTCCATGAGGGCTGGGACTTTTCTTTTGCCTAGTACATAGTATGTCCTCAATAAATGTCTGTTGAATGGTATAATGAACTTATTGAACTGGCCAGGGAGGGTAATACAATAATGAATTAGCTGTGGGCTAATGGGAATTTAGATACAAGCAATTAAAACAGTGTTTGGTAAGTACAGTCATGGAAAAAGCAGGGAGAGGCTAGCAGCACACAGTAGGGACACTAAAACCCAGAATTTGGAAGAGTAGGTATTACAGGCCTTGTGGTATGGTGAAGGACTGTGCTTCCCAGTGCAGTTATTTAGTCAGTGGAGCACACATTGATAAAATTGTAAACATACCCACAAGACTACAGCGTTGCTCTGAAGATTCCAATTCTGTTTTGTTTCACCTGTGGTTTGTGTCTCAGATAAAATGATCAAGAGGAGAACAACCTGAACTAGGACCTCTCACATCTGTCCCAGAGTCTCTTTCCTCATATGCACAATGAAAGGGTTGAACTTGAATTTCCTCTGGGAGCTGACCTGCTTTGAGTCAGAGGAAGGGTATGTACACTGGGCTCTGTCTGTCTTCTGGTAGGAAGCTTGGAAATGCCACACAAGCAATTAGTACTACCAACCAGCCAGTATTCACTGGCATCTAGGGATTCACTGAGGCATTTGGGAGTTGGTTGTTTTTTCCCTTCTAAAGGCATCAGTGTGACATTCAAGTGCTAAGGAGGTAGGTCAGTTTTTAAAAAGAGAACCTGAGTGCACTGAGGAAATCAAGCAGCTCCCACAATGATCCATTAGCCCCACTCAGCACTCAATAAAGCCTGATGACTGATGAACTCACCTGTATGGTCTGGTCTACCTGAGAAATTCTACACTGAATGGATGTGAACTGCCTTCCTCAATATTTTCAAATTTGTTTTTTCAGCTGTATATAAGATGCCAAATATTTGGGAGTGTGTGTGTGTGTGTGTGTGTGTGTGTGTGTGTGTATGTATGTACTAGTAATGCACATATAATTGGGGAAAAGGCCATATGAGTTGGCTTGGGGGAATGTCTTCAGCTCAACACGAGTTTAAATGTTGGATAATCATGTGCCCTTATACATTTCCATAATTCATCCTGGAAAATAGAAAAAGGTAGGTTTTGGTAAAATATAAAAATGCTATTGAAATATCATAGTGTGGTTACATAACATTGATTATGTAATGCCTAAGGGTAGGGGCAGGAGAGGATTTATTATTCAGAAATTACTAGTAATTTGAAGACATTCAAAAACATCAGTGTTCTCAGGCATTATCATGTTTGTTGCTAACTTTTGGCAGGGCCTTTTTGAAGGTTTTTAGTTCTTCCTAGTCTCAAGTCAACCTGAGCCTAGGGGTGGGTCTCTGGCTCAATATCTCACCTCTGCCCCATTCTTGGGCTACTTTTTCACCCCTGGATGGTGCTTTTGATTGGCTGCTGCCTTACCCACCCCTTGGAACAGTGGCCTTGAGGTCTGCCATGTTTAATGGGACCTACTCTGCTAGGTTATTTTCTGGTTTTATGCTTGAATTTCTCTAGCTTTAGGGCTTTGATTGAAGAGGTATAATATATCAGAAACCAGGTGGTTTGATTTACCAGATACTGATTTTTTGCAAGATGATAGTTCTTTAGAAGGAGATAGTCCCTGAATACTAGTTAGTTATAAAATATGTTTTATGTACATTTGTCAAATGTTAGAATATTTGCAAAAATTGAGACTGGTACATACTGCCATGGCTCACTCATTAAACCCCGATGTTAATCACAACAGCATGGCATGTTGGCAGGAACTGCGTCAGGTAGTAAGAGGTTGGTTTCTAGTATTGCTTGGTTACAACCTATGGCAAGTAGCGTAGCCTGGCTTGGCTTCAGTTTCTCCACAGAACTAGATCATCTTTAAGGATTCTTCTAACTTTGTGAGCAAAGCCCAACATTATGTAGCTGAAAAGCTTTGCCAAAGCAGCAAGATGTGTGTTTTCGTTCAGGTGTATCTCCCAGATCTTTGGGTCATATTTGGACTTGTAAAAAATGAAACCAAACAGCAAAGGCTCCCGCTTATCAGAAACCCTAACTTAATTTTGATCAAATGTTGTTTATCTATGAAATAGATTACAAAGATAATAATATTCTTGGGCAAAGGGTATTGGCTCTAGACAAAGGGATTGCTTTTTAGTGCGGCCAGTTCTTGAGAGGGAAAGCTGATATTGTCATCAGGACTGTGGTGCATTCTCCCTTGGGAAGCTCGCTGCCATATAAGCCAACACTTACATTACCCCAGGGAATATGTGGAAGTTTATGCTGAAGTCAATCAGACGTGTTCATGTATTTCCATATTCTTAAGCAAAACCCAACCGATGTGGAAGTCGTCATATTTGAATTGTTTTCCTTTTCAGAAGGAAGGCGTGCTATATTGGATAAAGGGAGAAAGGCTTTTCCAGGAAGTGTTCTGTCTTCTTTTTGTAGAGAAGAACCCACTTCTGAGGTACAACTGTCATCAAATGTCATTTGTATTATAACCCATCTCGTAAACAGAACTCTGTCCCTTTGGAGATAGGTGTGCTGATTAGGTGATGGCCAGTCAGGCTTACTGAATGTCTCTTTACAGTGAGAGACACCCTTAGAGCGATTAGCTGTTAGTTACACTAAGCAGAATTAAGCGGAAAACTGGTAGAATAGGACCTAGGAGGATTCACATGTTTTGCCCTTCAGAATCATTAAAAAGAAGTTCCATAGAGGTAGGGTAGTTAGAATGGGTTAGTTATTTGAGTTATTCCATTAACTCTAGATCAGAATTGCCTGATCTTGTGTGGACACTGCAGTTGGAGTGGGCAGGACTCAGCTCTCAGCTGATGGGCTGGTAAGAAAATAGCCTCTATTCGTGTGGTTATTTCCATAGGAGTGTAGTTCTTAGGCTACACATAAGAACCCTTCGTACAATTTCAGATTTGTTTATTTGTTTTGCAACATGATGAATTGGATAAGAAGAAATAATTATTATAGTTTATTTGATGGTAAGTGATACTTAGCTGCCCTTGTAGCCATTCATTCTTTTGGGCATGGCTACTGGCATGCCAGGGGTTAATGTACTATAAGAGAAGGAGCAATTTTCTCTCACCTCATAAGGAGAAAAAGACTCAGTAATGGATTTTACTTCCCTCCTTGATTTATTAGATTTTACGGGAAATTTAACGTGGTATGTCCTTTGTAGCAAATCACTGAATGAAGGCATTTCACTTTGAGGAAATCCTATACACTAAAAAGGAATTCAGCAATTAGTAAGGTAAAATTCACACAAGCAAAAGTTTCATTTTACTTTACAAAAGGCTCTTTTAGTGAGCCAATGCCAGTGCTTTAAAAAGAACATGCTAAGTGAGGAACATAAGCCTGTTTCCTAATGACTTCAGGTAAATTAACACAAACACAGCCAAATGTTCTGGGTGCCCAGCAGGACCTAGGAGAATCAGCTAATTTATAATTATAAAGCCCATGTGCCCTGGCAGCAAACTCTCCACCCTCTTGGATGCAAAATTGTACTTTAGTGCTCGGGAAGATTTTCTTCTTGTTAATCCCTTTTTTCTTGACCATCCCTGTGCCCTACATAAGAAGCTCTTTGGATAACACCTTTTTATTTATGAGAAAAACATTTGAAGTCTTTTATTTTTTGTTTAATTTAGTTTTTTAACAGAAAATAAGGGGCCATGTATGGTATATTCACAGAGACTAAATTAACTAATAGGGTTTGACTGTCGGTTGAGTGTTCTGAGGAAATGTTTGGGAACTGAACTTATAAACAGAAGTCCAGTGTTCAGGGCCCTAGAGAAATAATGAAGACTCCTGCCCACTGAACATTTTGTGCTATGAGGCAAGCCAAAGGTAAGAGAAGAGGGAAAGAGCCACCGAGTGTGTCAAAGTTGGGGCCATGTTTGGACCAGTCTGATTTTGTGGTGTTTTTCTTTTAAACTATGATATGTGTGAGTTGTTATTTAGAACAACTGATGAAATCATCTAATAAATGTTTATGGATGGTTGGGTGGGCTATTAAGGGAAATCCAGAGCTGGTTTTGAAGTTGTCTTGAGACCAGTGGACCCTGCCTGGAATGCAGGTTGCAAATTGCTCACAAGATCGACCATGTGGCTGGAGCCCTTTCTACCTCTGCATTTAAGATCCTGAAAGATCTTTTTTTTTTTTTTGGTACTGGGGATTGAACTTTGGGAGCTTAAACACCGAGCCACATCCCCACCCCTTTTAAAATATTTTATTTAGAGACAGGGTTTCTCTGAGATGCTTAGGGCTTCACTAAGTTGCTGAGGATGGCTTTGAACTCATGATCCTCCTGCCTCAGCCTCCCTAGCTGCTGGGATTATAGGCGTGCACCACTGTGCCTAGCCTTGAAGGATTTTTAAAATCACTGGTATTAGAACTTCCTATTTTGAACAAACAGGCTAGTAAAAAACCAGAGTAGTAGTATCCTTTGTTCAAATGAGGACAAGAAGGAGGAGGAAGAGAGGAAGGAGGAGGAAAAGAAGAAGACATAGCTTAGAAATTCTGAGTATGCTTTTTTTTCTTTTTTAATACTGGAGGCTTTTATTATTGACTTTTTTGGGGTGTGTGATATCTTCTCTTACTTGATCATGCAGTTGTCTGAAGAATCAAGATGATTTTTTTATAGCAGCAGACATTCTAACTTTCGTTTGTTGTGTGCCTAGGAAGCAGAGAACAACAAGGCATGGCCCTTGTCTTCTGTCTTCACGGGTCTCTATTCCTTCCTTTCCACTTCCTTATTTAATCTTAATTTTAAGTGGCCTCATAAAGCTCATTTCCTTCCAGTGAGATTTTCCAGTCAGTATACTATGGTTCATTAGAAATCACCCAATTGGTGGTGTGGCCGTTTAACTTTCCACGTGTCTCTAAGCCCAGCTTCTGCTTCCAGTCGGCTGGATCTATGTGTGGCCGCAGACCCTTGCTCTTCCCGTCTCTATTTCTATAGTCGCATAAAACAAACCAAGGCAAAACTTTACTTCTTAGGGGCCATTCATTGAATCATTGGTATGTTATTTTCATTCTTGCAAAAATGGATTATAACTGTTGCTTAGAATAGGAAACTGGTGAAAACTTACGTTGAAATGACAGTTACATAGAAACATTAAAAAAAAAAATCACAGAGAGAGCAAAAGCACAATGGTGGCAGAGTTTAGAGTTTGCCTGGGCCGTGAGCGTTTGGGGGAACATGTCTTCAGAAGAAATGTAGCTGCCAGAGAGACTCCTTCTTAAAGAAAGGACTCACAAGGGATTATAGATGAGACAGACAAAATGTGAAAGAACTCCACCCATCTCTAAGGAGGCAGATACCAACTTGCCCTGGAAATCGGGGCAGTCTTGTTTGTACAGAATAAGCACAAGTACTTCTCATGTAAAGACATTTTCTAAGGAGAGATTTTTCCCCCCAGGTGAAACATTAAGATAGTAGGAGTCTCAATAGTTTCTAAACACAATTAAGCACCAAGTGAGCACAAACTCAGTCTATGCCTGTTGTCTGTCATATTTATTACTAACATCCAGTTTCTCTCTAAACAATGTCTCGGTTTCCATAGTAAATTACATAGACATGCCAATCAGGATCAGCCTTTGGAAATGTGACCTTTATTGAATTACGTTTCACATCATAGAATCCTATTTTTGCCGTTAAAGATTTTTATAATCTAAAACAGAATATTTGAGAACGGGTTTTCAGTGTGGAGGGAGGATGAATGTTTCTGTCTTCTGTTAAGGAAAAATGAAGGAGCCACTTCACTGGAGCATCTCTATGAGATTCCAGCTTTCTTTGTACAGAGTCAAGGGAGGAGCAGGAAATAAGCCTTCATGTGACATATGTACATAAATATCTTTACATAACTAAGGTAAAAACAACTTATTTTTCTGCCAAATGTATACAAAAAGGCTGCCAGAAGTTTCAGTCTCAGAACATTAGTGAAAATACCGAAAGAGATCTATCTGATTAAGCTTAGAGCCTGCTATCATTAGAAAATTCAGGGGAAGATTGCTATTTTTCTTTGGTTGCTGCAATGATGAGGAGACCTACTGTTACTTAACCATAGCATTGAAACAGAGTTCTTTCCTTATGGTATTGGATGCTTAGTAGTCCTGAGGATGCCCTTCTCACAAATGCTCCCCCACAAACGGGGAGTCTGATGGCAACACATGTATGTAGTTCAGCGATTCATCCTGTAGGGAGAAGCCACTAGCTCCAACAGTAGAGCTTTGTCTCCTTCGGTCTGGTCTGTTCTTTCACGTTTCTTGCTAGTTCAGTGTCCCCTAGTGGTAACTTGACTTATTAATGAAGGAGCTGGTCACAAGAAATAGACGGTGAGAGCCGAGGGCATCATGGTCTCTTTCATTAGTATGATGAAATTATATAGTATTAGCATAATACAAATTCATTGTATAAGGCATACAAGTTCTGAGGGCCTACTAAGTGCCAGGGAGTTTGTCCTCTCAGTGACAAGTTCTGAGGGCCTACTAAGTGCCAGGGAGTTGTCCTCACAGTGACCTTCTGAATAAGAGATTAATATGACTATTGCATAGATAAGAAAAGTGAGGTTCAGGGAGCTGAAGTGGCATACTCAAAGTTGTAAGAGGTAGAGCCAGAATTTGAAACTAGAATTTCTGAGCTAACTTAGTGCTGGCTGATTTTTTTTCTTTTTATTGTACTTTACTGTTTCATGATCTCAAGATAACAAACATTTTACAGATACAAATGAGGCACAGAGGCACTAGGGTAAAGAGCCTTAGGAAGACTGGGCCTGTTCTACCTCATCTTGGCTGCTTTTGACCTTCCTGACTCTGTGAGTACTGAGAGGTCACAGGATGGAGTGAAGAAAGAACTGGCTTTGATCTTGATACACCGGGCTTAACATCCTAGTGCCACCACTCTGCCAGTCACTCAATAACTATTTGTTGAGCACCTACTGTGTTTTAGGCCCTAGAATTGTAGTGATGTGAAAGATAAAAAATATTCTTTGTCACGTTTCTTATTCTTTCTGGCCCCCAGTTTTGTTACGTGTATAAATGAGGTAGTGCATCACTGAACATTTGGGGAAGGCAAATACTTAAAGTTGTCCAACATCCTGAGAAAAGAAGAGCACGTGGCAACTGAAAGCAGAATGGTGACACCGATGGCCCAGTGCAGAGCCAGCTCCGTGGGCTGAGGACAAGCTGATTGGTCCAACATTCTCAGAAGCCTCTTTGGGGCCAGCTGTCTACAGTTGCAAGGAATTACTTGCACCGTCACATGTGATTACCTGGCTCTGAATTCTGCTTGTGATCTTAGAGGAATGAGCAGTCTCTCTATCCATTCCAAACTCTACAGTCTCACTAGGGTCTCTAAAACTGAAGATGGCTTACAATTGTTCAATTGAGGATCAGAGTCCCCATGAAGGCAATGGGAAAATGTAGTCTCTTTCCCAGCAAAATGGTGACTAGACATGTGAGATGACATCTTTGGATGAATATATTTAAAAGAGAGGATGGTAACATGCTTTTTTCTATGAACAATATTTTCTTATAGCAATGATAACATTATATTTACTAGAACTTTTGGTTTCTCAGAACTATATTGTTCCTTAAGAATAAATTTCTTTCCTTTTTAAAATAATGATTGAGAACACTATCTTAGGAAACTAAAGAAGTATTGAACCTTATAGTATGAGAAGAAATTGGAGATTTTCTGATTCAACCCCTTCATTTTACAGATTAGAACATAAGTGGGAATATGTGTCTTGTGCAAGGTCAGTTCTTTAAAATTTTTTTTTTATTTTGTGGTATTGGTCCCAGGGGCACTTTACTACCGAGCTACATCCCCAGACTTTTTTATTTTTTATTTTAAGACAGTCTTGTTAATTTGCCCCAGCCTCTCACGTGGCTGAGATTATAGGTGTACACCATGGTGCCTGGACCCGGGTCATTCTTGAATTCATTCATTCAACAAATGTTTACTGTGTGTCTATCATGTGCTGAGTACTATG
Source organism: Xerus rutilus (assembly GCA_028644305.1). Lineage (NCBI taxonomy): Eukaryota > Metazoa > Chordata > Mammalia > Rodentia > Sciuridae > Xerus > Xerus rutilus. Next base: position 63,019,424 of record CM053403.1, on the reverse strand, counting down.
CTGCTCTACATACTGGAGATAAGGCAGTGAGTAAAACAGACATGGCTGCTCTTTTCATAGACTTAGACTCTAGTGAGAAAGGGAATAATTAATAAAAATTCAACAAATAGATATTCAGTCAAGTAATGATGAGTATTAAGGAAACATGATTATCAAGATAAAGGATAAGGGTTGTGTTAGGTCAGAGGCAAAGGCAGAGAATAGCGGTCTCACTCCCTCCCGCTCCCCGTGGCGGCCACCGCCTAGGGCCTGCAGGAGCCACGTACAGGCGGCCAGGCCTGCCCCTCGCCCTCAGTGTCCGCTGCCCCCGCCCCGTCAGCCCCCCACTCTCGCCTCCGTGGAGCCGCCCACCCTCACGTGCCAAATGCAGTATGCAGGCACCAAACAGGCAAACATGGCAGCCTCCAAACCCCACACGGAAAGAACAGCGAACCTCCAACGTGAGAACCGCCATGACTCCCAGCTCATCCTGGAAGGGCTCTGACCTCACCAGCTTCACCTAACCAATCTCAGAGGACACTGGACTCTAGGCCAACACCTCTTCCTGCCCCAGGCCCTTCCCTTCTGGCCTCAAGCCTGCCTTTCCCGGATGGGGAGGGCCCTTTAAATTCTGTGTAGCACGAGGCTCTAGCGCCATTTCTGCTCCGTTCAAGCCTGGTGACTGGGCGGAGAAAGTGGCCCGGAAGTGTCCTTCCCAAAATAAAGCCTGTTCCGGTCCTATTTTACTTCCATTTGGTCGTTTGGCTTTACAGGTTGATGGAGAAGAGTACTCTTTTAGGCAGAATATTCAGTGATGGTGATAGTTGAGCAGAGTCCTGAATGCCGGCAGGAAGAAGATCATATGAATATCTGGGGAAGGTGTGCTCCAGGCAAGGAGAACAGCAAGTGCAAACGCCCTGAGTCAGACTCACACTTCAAGGTAAAGGTGGTCAGAGTGCCCTGGGGAGGGCATGAGTGGCAAGGACTGTGATCTGAGAGTAGCGAGGGGAGGACACCTCACATAGGGCCTGGTGGGCATGGTAAGGGCTCTGAGCTCTTAGCTCCTGGAGGGCTTTGAGTAGGGGGAAGATCTGATCTGATCAGATGTTTTAAAAGGATGGCAAATGAACCAAGGGCACACTGGAGTCTGGGTCTTTTTGGGGGGATGTAGTACCTGGGATTGAACTTAGGGGCATTCAACCACGGATCCACATCCTCAGCCCTATTTTGTATTTTATTTAGAGACAGGCTCTCACTGAATTGCTTAGCACCCCACCTTTGCTGAGGTTGGTTTTGAACTCGTGATCTTCCTTTCTCAGCCTCCGGAGCTGCTGGGATTACAGGCATACGCCACTGTGCCTGGCTGGAGTCTGGGTCTTTTTAAGGTAGAGACCACAGATCTTCCCACTATAGCAGGTAGCACCACACACTTTAGCAGACATTGAAGAACAGATCTTAGAAAAATTTATGAAATCTGTATGTTTGTAATATTACCACGATTGATACTTTCAACCAGAGTTTGGTAAACACAAAATGATTAAAATTATGTTCACCCCTTTTCTTCTTCTTATCTCTCTGAAGGAGAAACATTTACATTATTTTAGCATGTCTTCATTAGGGACTTCATGACAAATACAAACACACACATGCACACATGCATATACACACAAAAATGGAAATAAAACAATGTGTCTCTTGATGAGAAGCCATGCAGCCCTTGTTTGAGGTTTAAATGAGTGGAGGAAGAAGCTTCCCTCTGAGACCATCTGTCTCACCCCAGGGCAGGCATTTTTAACCTTAACTGGTCAACCTGTTTCTTTCTAGCCACGGGTTATTCAGGCACATTCTCCCTCATGAGATTTAAAAACCAGGAGTTTAAGTAATTTTGAAATACACAAAATTTAAAAGGATTTTACACTTTTGAAAAAAGCAATTTGATATAGTTCCCTAAATTGAGATTATTATTATTTTTTCATTTCTTCCTTGATGTGGTATTTTTCTTTCATTTAAGGGGATAAAGTTCATTGAGTTGCACTGAGTTCAAAATCCCATCATTGTCACTGGTGCCTTGTCCTTCAGACATTCTCTGATGGCACCGGTAGGAACTGGTATGGACTGAGAATCTCTCTGGGGCCAGACCCATTGCATATACTACCTCCAGTCTATAAACTCCCTATAAGTGTATGCTGTTGTTCCCATTTTTACAGAAAAACTGAGGCTCAGAGGGGTTAAGTAAGTGGTCTATATTTACTCAGTCAGCAAGCAGCAGAGCCAACACTTGAACCCTGGCTTCACTGTTGGCTAGCTTTCTATCCATACCATATCACGGTCAAGAATGATGGAGAATTAGCCAGTCCTGGTGGCACATGCCTACAATCCCAGTAGCTCAGGAGGCTGAGGCAGGAGGATCACAGTTCAAAGCCAGCTTTAGCAACAGTGAGGTGCTAAGCAACTCAGTGAGACTCTGTCTCCAAAACACAAAATAGGGCTGGGGATGTGGCTCAGTGGTGGAGTGCCCCTGAGTTCAATCCCTGATACCACCCCCCCCCCCAAAAAGATAATGAAGAATAAGTGAATTAGGGTGATTTAATGTAGTTAGGATATCAAATGTGCATTCCTGCTCTGTTATTTGTAAATCCTTGCTTTAGAGTAAAGGAATCACAGATTTCAGAATTTGAGAGGCTTTGGAGATCAGTTAGACTAAACTCCCTGTTGATTCCTGCAAAGCTTAGAGACAAAATTTTCTTTCCAGCTACACTTGTGTATCTCTACTGATGGGGAATGCCTGTGCATCTCTAGTGATGGGAAATGCCCAGGGCAACACTTCCATCACTGAGGCTGTTTTGAAAATTACAAAGTTCCTCCTTACACTGAGTCAACATCAGTCTCTCTTTCAACTTTTGAAGTCATGTAGAACAGTCAGCAGCCATGTACTAGAAGTCAGTAATCAGGCCCCCGATTAGACCTTTGTAAGAGAAACTAACTCCTTTTGTACCTGAGTTTTTTTCTCATATGATATAGTGTGAGGCCAGGTTTCCACTCGGGTTACATTCTTTTGCACACTTTTGAGTTTGTCTCTGTTTTTCAAGAGGGCCATCCAGGACCTCAGAGAGTTTTGCTGGGGTCAGGCCATATGTCTGTCACTGAGTGTAGGATCATGTTACTGTTGACTCATGGTGAGGTTTCCACTGACTCAAGCCTGGTTGTCTCTTTTATCCACATTACTGTTAATAAAGCACATCTTTCTCATTCTGTACTAGAATATTTTTTAGTCCTATTTGTCAGCATTTATCTTTATTAAAGTTTCTTTATAAAAATATTGAAAAAGATGCAGTTCAAGCCGGGCGCGATGGCTCAAGCCTGTAATACCAGCACTTAGGGAGGCTGAGACAGGAGAATCACGAGTTCAAAGCCAGCCTCAGCAACGGTGAGGCGCTAAGCAACTCAGTGAGACACTGTCTCTACATAAAACACAAAATAGGACTGGGGATGCAGCTCAGTGGTTGAGTGCTCCTGAGTTCAATCTCCAGTACCAAAAAAAAAAAAAAAAAGATGAGATTCATTGCTCAAGCTTTTCAAAACATTTTGAATTCTAACTTCAAGGCAAACAAACCCAACTTACAAGAAAGTCACTCTGGCTGCTTCACAAATTTTTATTTATTTTGCACAATGTCATTGTTTTCATTGTGTAGATGATGTTTTGTAGCACAGATAGAAATTTTTGTATGCTTTATTTATTTATTTATTTATTGGTACTAGGGATTGAACTCAGGGGTACTTGACCACTGAACCACATTCCCAGCCCTATTTTGTATGTTTGTTTAGAGACAGGGTCTCACTGAGTTGCTTAGTGCCTCACTGGTGCTGAGGCTGGCTTTGAACTCACAATTCTCCTGTCTCAGCCTCCCTAAGTGCTGGGATTACAGGTATGGGCCAAAACACCTCACTGTATGCATTATTTTTAACCTTGTGAGAACTGCATCTTCACAATGAGTAGATTTGAGCCTGGAGACATCTTTGTACTTCTGGCAGACCAGTTTGCATCAGTCTGTTACCTTGATCTCAGTTTGCAGCAAAATGTAGCATGTGGAGGAACTTGGGATCTCAAAGGAGATGTCAGATTCTTAAAAGCCTTGCCAATGTACTATCTCACTGTGAATTTTTCTAACTTTTCAGGTATTTGGAACAGGCTTTGAACAAAATAATGAAGTTCTTTTAGTAACTAAATTGTGACATTATATCAAGAGATAAATTCTTAAAAGCTCACCCATTGGCAAATGTTGTAGTGAATGCAACCCCTGCATAGTCAAATGGTAAGGACCTTAGGTCCTGTTGATTTTTCCAAAATCCAAAGTAGACATTTATAACACTTTCATTTCTTACTCTGGGAAAAAAATGTATCACAAAACAAATCTTGTATACGAAGATTGTTTCTTTTCTGTCTGCTTAGTATCAGCAACATTTAGATATACATGCCTAGAGCAAAAGTTCAATAAAATGATATGAGTTCACCATTTGGTTTTCTACAGAATAGCTCAATACTGTTTGAAAATATAAAATTGGAAAAATTTTCATGATTAAGAATAAAAGGGAAATTTGGTGAATAGTGTGGCAGGATTTAAGTTAACCCAGAGGTAGATAAATCCTGTAAGTTGAAGGAAGTTTTAGTCACTTAAACCTATGAAGTGGAATATTCTTCATAAAAATTCCCAAATCACAAAATAGGAACTTTGCTCAGATTTATCCACCACATTTGTGATGAATTTTTGAGCATTGTAAAAGGGAATCTATTAAGAACTTCAAGGGTATTTCAATTGTTTGATTTCTACACCATTATCACATAGTTTTTATTATTATAACTGTGTAGTATATATTTTAATGAAATAATATTATATGATTAAATCACCTCACTATTCTTTCATTTTAAAATCTAGTCTTTTTCTTGTTTATATTCCAGATGAAATTTGTAATGTTTTTATTAAATTTTAGAAAAATGTTTATTATTAAACATACATGTTCTAGTAATTCTAATCTAGAAGAACTGACAATTTTACAGTATTATCTTCACATCAAATTCAATTAGATTATTTACAATTAATTTTAGTGTATTTCATATTCTTTGGTGAAGTTTTGAAAGTTGCTTCAAAAAATACGGTTTGAATAAGCTAATTGTGTAAGCTAGGTCTGATTTCTATTATGAAAATAATATTTTCTTATTTTCTGAGGTTTTTTGGTGTATAAAATCCAACTTATCTCATTAATTTTATAAGTAATTGCCTTTATAAATTCCTATGAAAGTTTTTTAGTTAATTCTCTGTGGTCTTGCAGGCAATCTCTTGATAATCATAATTTGGTCTCCCTTTAACCCATAGTTCACAATCTCTTACTTGCAATTCAGTTTGAAAATGGAAAGCTTATAAGCCTGGCACTAAAACCTGATTTAATGGATATGAGGCTGTTTATAGTCTTAATGATTCCACTTTGGGTGACTATTCACACATTTTAGTGTAGAAATATTATTGATTACAGATTATTTGTCTGATTTCTGTTATTACATGACATAGTAAATTAACTTTCCCTAAATCTGAAAACTTCTTTTCTAAATTTTGCAATTCATCCAAACTCAGAGTCAAAAAAAGGAATATAGACTATATTTATATTTCCTTTTCTTTTACTTTTCTTATTGAGTTAGCTAGAATTTTCAGTGTTACATAAGTGGTTCCTTGGTTGACTTAATGAAAATGTAATGGTCTAGTGAATTAGAACTGAATCTGATAGTGGTTAGAACCAAGATAGACATTCTTTATCATGATTAAAAAAGGGAAGGCCTTTCTAAAATTAGTTTGCTAAAAGAGACAGCTTTTTTTCCTCAAATATATATCCTGTGTTTATTGTGGTGATCATATTGTTTTTCTACTTTGAGGTTATGGTATTTTGCATCACTGATCCTGGTTTTCACTCCTCTTGTATGACTTGACAGTTCCTCTCTCTAAAAGGGAAGAGTATCATTTCTCTATCTCTTGACTTTGGATTCCATCAAGTAACTGGCTTTTTTTTTTTTTTTTTTTTTGTGGCTATTATAATGAGAAAGGACAATATGCTGGTTCTGAAACTGCCTTAAAATCCTTCATGTTGGTTTGGGCTCATGCTCCCTGCTATCATTATGAGAAGAATATTCTTTCCCTAGCACTCTGGTCCAAAAAAGATGAGAGACATGTGGAGCAGAACCCAGATGAGGCCAGCCTAGATCAGTCATCCTTCATCCAACCCACCTGAACTTGAACTCATGCTCCTTGTTGCATGCTGCTGAGATTTGTAGTGGTCTATTATACAGCACTATTATAGCAATGGTTGGCTGATGCAAAATGTATTATTGGCTGAATATACTGATTAAATTTTAGCATTAAGCTGCTTTACATTCATGAAACAAATCTGAAATTCCTGAAATAATAAATATTTATTATTATTATAACATGGAACTGGAATGTATCCACTTAAATATTTCTTTAGAACTTTTGTGTCCTCATTCATTGGTCATCTTGGGCTGTTTTATTTTCTCAGATTAGGATATTAAAGTTATGTTATCGTTATAACATGTACTGAGATTTTTCCTACTTCTAATTCCAATATACAACAGCACATCCCAAATGCTGATCCGTAGACGAGTTCTCATGAATCTCTTATAAAATAAAAATAATACAAAAAAAATGTAACGGGCTTGAAAATCTAACTTGATGTAAAGAATAATCCTAAATTCTGAGATTATATATGTCCTGGGTTCTCAATGTTAGATTATTTATTCCTTTGAAAAATGGGCTGACAAAATGATGATGATGATGATGATGATGATGATGATAAAGAATATTTCTACTAGGAAAAAAATTTAAAGCTGGCAGTCCTATGTTGGTTTTTTCAACTCCCTCCCAAACTTTCATAGTTTATGAAATTCAGAAGTTGGGAAGTCATTGTTAGAATTTAAACAGCACAATTTAAGCAGCATGTGATAAATATAAAACTGTTGTGTCATAAGAATTGGAGTTACACTAAAGCAGTATAAAATAGTGGTTGAGAACATAAGCTGAGTGACCTCTAGCCCTCACTTAACCATTCCAAGAACTGTTGTCCTCACCTGTACAACAAGGCTGGTAAGCAGATTCCTCATATGTCTGTTGTGAGGTTATAAGGTATATGATGCTTAACATAATATTATGCACGTAGTAAGCATTTACATTACCACCATTTTGGTTTTTTCCTCTTCATTTAATATATTTTATCCTTAAAAGGTTTTCTGTTCTTGATTTAAATTTTTAAAAGTTGTAAGGGAAATATCACACATATTTAAAAGTTCATAAATCAAAGTATATCACTGGTGAATTAAAAGAAATTGAACACACCCATATAACCCAGTCAAAACAAGGACTATTTAACTAGCACCTCAAGAGCCTCGCTGTACAGACACAACATCATCCTACCAATCAAAGTAATCACTTTCCTCAAAGGTAACTTTTAGATTTCTAATATAACAGATTATTTTGTCTGTTTTTGACATTTTTACATATAATGCCTATAATATGTATTCTTTTTATGTAATTATTTGCTTAACATTTCATTTGTGAGATTCAAGTGTATTAATGCATGTGGAGCTGCAAATTTTGCATACTTATTAATCTGTGGTTTTCAGTTGTATGACTAAGGCATCGTTCTAATATTGATGGATATTTGTTTTTTTTCCCCCAATTTAATGATGTGTCATTAAAAGTATGAACATTTTGTTGGTATTTTTGAGAATCAACTCTTGGATTTGTTAGTGTATTGTTTATTTAGTCTTTTTTGTTAGCTAAGATCTGTTTTTATTTTTATTAATTTATTTTACCTTCTTCCCAGCAATTTTTGCCCCTAGATTTAAGTTGAACACTTAGTCATTTACTTTCATTGGGTGGAGATGTGTTTCCTTCTCTCAGGTGGATCCCACTTCATGAGATGAAGTCTAAAGCTGTCAGGAGACAAAATGAGTATACTTTTCTGAATACAATTAAATTGCTTTTAAGTGTTAGTTGAAGGTGTTGTGAGTTTTCATGCTTCTCTTGCTTTGTATTTGTTATACGGAGTGTTGAGGGGGGTGCCACAATTGCTGTCAACCAAATCCTATATGAAACTTGAAGTCTACATTATTAAAATTCTGCTAGTTGCATCTACCTCTTGGCCATCTCTATCCAACCATGCATGCATCCTTCTTCCTCTCCTCCCACCCGTCCTTCTCACCTGTCCTCCCACTCATTGGTTTGTCTATTCATAATTGCTATGTGTGAGATACGCCCCATGATGCTAGCAAGTTATAGGTGACCAATATAGGAAGGTTTTCTTAAAAACAAGAGGTAGTCACTGAAAAAAATTAAACAGGGACTGACAGAATCAATTTGCACTTTAGAGAGGCAATTCTGACTATAATATGGAGAATGAATTACAATCAAGCAAATTAGAGTTTAGGGGCAGTTCTTTAGAGGAATGGGAGACCTGGTGCTCACTGCTTATTAGGAGCTGCTGGGATGAGGAGTGGCATCCAGGAATGAAACATTTTTATTACATAAAATTGTCACCATGCACCAGACCTGAATTTTGGGGATGAGAATAGGAAGCTATGTCTTTAAAGACTGTGGAATCTCTGCCATCAGCTCCAGAGGCAGAGGCAGGAGGATCACGAGTTCAAAGCCAGCCTCAGCAAAAACGAAGTGCTAAGCAATCCAGTGAGACACTGTCTCAAAATAAAATATAAAAAATAAGGCTGGGGATGTAGCTCAGTGGTCGATTGCCTTTGAGTTCAATCCCTGGTACCCTTCCTCCAAAAAACTCTCTGATTGTTTTTTTTTCTAAAATGTTTTTTTAGTTGTTGATGGATCTTTATTTTATTCATTTATTGTTTATATGTGGTGCTGAGGATTGAACCCAGTGCCTCATGCATGCTAGGCAAGCGCTCTACCACTGAGCTACAGCCCTAGGCCCTGATTGTTTTTTTTTAAAAATGGTTCTTGTCCTAGACAAGAATCATTAGAAATTAATATTTTTTTTCTAACTAGAGGCAAATAATAAAGTCTTAACATTTCTAGAGTTGACTTAAACTCAATCTTTATTCCTTTTTCTCTGACATTTTAAATATTGATGTAGCATTCATAGCACCCTTCAAGAACCCAACTTATATTTTATAGAGACTACTTGAAAGTCCTTGAGCCAGCCTGTATCAAAACATTAAGAGTTTCAACGAGATAATTTGAGACTAGTAAAAACTTATGAAGTGGTAAAGTTAGTTCTAATAAGCCACCTAGGAAAATTAGTTTACTGCTAACCCTATCTTTAAAAAAAATATTTTAAAAATAATAACATGGTATATACAACAAGAAGTGAAACTGGAACATTTGGTAGTGTCGTGAGAAGGAATCAGAAGAGGTATGTTTTTGAGCTGGCCTCCTGCAGGCTATACTGGCTTAACGAGGAACATAGTATACAGGTTTCTGAACCTGCATCTCCTATGGTCTTGGGCTTATGCCCTGATTCATGAGAAGCTAGCTATGTGCAGCACAACTTGAAGAAAGTGCCAAAGTGCCAGTAAAGAGGACTTGGTGATGTGGTAAAGCTCTGAGTCAGTCATTACCCACAGGTTTGGCATGGCAATTGCAGGCCACAGAATATATATTAAAAGCGGGCTGTTTGGAATGAAATTGTAAAAATGGAAATCTTAGTCTTGGATCTCCTTTTTTGTGTATAGCATTTTCTTAGGATTAACTGCAATGCCCAAGAAGATTGTGGTTTGTAAACCTAAGCAGCTCATGTGTAGTCGGTGTTGAGGTTTTACTCACTCTCTAAAGCATTTGATTAAAATGCTGAATTGTTCTCTCATCTTGTTTAAAGAGAATGGAGTTGGCTGACTAGAGTGGTAGATGAATCCGTCTCTCATGAGGGTGATGGGAGTGGCAGGGTGAAGGCCAAAGTGGGAATTGGGAGGATGGAATGGACCAAGAAGGGACATGCTGAATTGAACAGATCTCAACAGCTGTTTGAATTCTTTAGATGAAGCTTGCCAAAATGGATGAATCATTGGACTTTATTTAGTTGAGCAAGTACAGTAACTGAAAAAAGTAATTGAATTATTAGTTGACTCCTATAAAGAATTTAAAATTCTCTTGATTTTTCTTCAATTTGTAGTCTCAAGGATGGTTATGTCAGAGGAAAGTTGTTCAATGCTTTTCTAGAGCTTATAGAGAAATTATGAAATCAAGATTACAATCACTAGCAAGTTCTAACTGAAAGCAAAAGGAGAATACTGGCATTCTCAGAATAATTTATAACACTTCAGCAGGGTGATTTTTTATTATGTGTTTTTTCTTTTTATTGGTTCTTTTTAGTATACATAACATTGGATTCATTTTGACAGATTATAAAAGCATGGAATATAATTTGCTCTAATTCAGTCCCCAGTATTTCCCTCCCCCCCTCCCTTTTCCATTCCTTCTACTCAGCTGATCTTTCTGCTATTTACTTACAATTGTTGTTGTTGTTTTAAATAAATGTCTTGTGGATATACATGATGGTGTGATTCACTGTGGTATATTCATATATGTACATAGGAAAATTAGGTCACATTCATTTCATTGTTTTTTCCTTATCTCATTCCCCATTTAAACCCCTTTCATCTACTCAGTGGATTTTTCTTCTACTTTTTAAATCTTCCATCCCTCTTATTTTCAATAAGCTTCCTCATATCAGAGAAAACATTCGACCTTTGACTTTTGGGGACTGGCTTATTTCATTTAGTGCAATAGTCTCCAGTTCTGTCCATTTACTGGCAAACGTCATAATGTCATTCTTATTTATGGCTCAATCTGTCTATCATCTATCTATCTATCTATACCACAATTATGTATTTTTTAAGAACCACTGAGTGATAATAGCTTCCAGTAGAAGGGAGTAGACAGTCAACTGATTGACTTGGAGATCCTATTACAAAATCTAGTTTTAAAACAATTTAAAATAAGGCCCCCTTTTTTGGTATATTTACTATACCTAATTCTTTCTTGGCTTACTGATTGAAGCAGGTAAGTTTATAACTTGCTGTAATATTCTAACCCACTGAAACACATTATATTCAATTGTCTTTCTAGAACACCAAATAATTTTATACATCAGGACAGTACATGTCGCTTCATGTGCAAACTCAGTAGATGCAGCTTCAATCATTCCTCCCAAGCCTTTCATTATCTCAACATGGAGTCCACGTTCACCTAAGTTACTACATGCCTCCATTCAAAAACTATATTCAGCTCACAAAGTAAATAACTGTTTAAGTATGAGCAACTTCAAAACCACATGAATGGTATTATTTTATACATTACAAGTCTCTATCATGAAAGAGCGCCCACAGAAGGAATTAATTACTTTACCTGAAAAATATGCATTGCCAAAATAAGGCAGAAATCTTTATTATCATCGGATAATACCTTGGTTATTGGACAGACTGCCATCTTTATAATACTTCTCTGACACTTGCAACACCTTTCACTTTTTAATGTCTTTCTAACACTACATGATGTTGTAGAAAGGAGTTTCTCTGAGATTTAATAGTTGATAGTAAATCAGCTGCACTCTCTTCTACCACATCTTTAGGACAGCATCATAGCTTTCCTATAAACTCTGCCCATGAGGCCTGCCTGGACATGCCTGCCAAGCGTCCCTAGGCTTGCAGAAGCCTGTGGCTAAGGAGTTCCTGAGAGAGAGCCAGGCAAGGAGGATAGATCCAGTAACACATTGTATATTAGTGTGATAAGGACGTTTTGGTTTAAAAGGATAAACTAGAAGTAGTCCAATGAGTGGGTTTTTACACAGACAGCATGGAATTAGGAGATATAAGCAAAGCCCAAGCTAGTTGGATTGCTTTGCCTCCCAAGAGGCTCAGCAAGTGCAACACTAGCAGCCCAGTCCTGATGCTTCCAGCTGACGAGGAAAAGGCACACTGAGTCCTTTCTATTCAGAGGCCAGTCCTGACTTAGCGAGAATAGTCAGGCATTCACAGGCTGGGCCACTCTGTCACAAGTAACCTGCCTATCCTTGAAATACAGAAAGACAGAAGCCAGTCATTTTTATGCTTCCAGCAAAACATCCAGATTGAAATTGTTGGTTTAAAATCAGGTACCCCATATAACTGTATCTTGAAGGGCCACTGGTACAACTAATTTAGGTGACAGTTTGGTGGCACCAAAATTGAGTTTTGATTACAAAGTTTTCTAAGAAGCTTTTCCCCAGAGACCTTATCTGGACCAAAGGGAGAGGCAGTTTTCAATATATCAGTGAGGACATTGTTGGGATTTACTTCCAAGCCAATCCCCCTGTGGGGTGGATACCTGAATGCCCTGGTGAGGAGGGGACAGAATCAAGATTGAAAGGGCTAGTTCTCTAAATTCTAAGACATCAGTACACTAGCAGCTGGGCCTAAATAGTTAACAGAATATAATCCCAAAGGAGACAGGAGATGATCTGTTTTGTTTGAGAGAACATTCTAACATTCTAAGTATCACCTCTCTGACAGGAAAGTCCCTGATGAGGAAGGTGTTGCCTGGAAGGTGCACTAGTTCAGGAGAGAGGAGAGCCAGATGTATTCACCAGGAATAGATTTGCTACTAAGCAAAGGTGAGCCACCTACTGGAGATGCCCAGAATTGCTTGTGTGGTGGTAGGGATTTTATAGGGGTTGAGGCCTATAAAAGGTCTATGAAATATGAATTACAACTCACCTTAATACCAACTGTAGGTATCAACTGAGAAGATAGTTTCAGCTAGGTGTTACAGGAAATTAATAAATGTGAGTTGAAATTAGGAGCTCTTGAGGTTCCTCTTGACATCTTTGGCAGACGTTGCTTAGGTTATACATATTTGAATTTGGAAGTCACAATGCAGAGATGTCACCTTATGAGATATTTTTTGACTGTTATATTTCAAGCATTGTTGGAGGCTAAAGAGCATGCAAAATAAATATGACTCTCCTTGGTTTCTGGTCTTAGGGTCTAGTTGGAGATAAATTAAGTACACAGATAACTTAAAAAAAAATGGGGTTTAGGAAAATATGGATGTTTTGCTGCTTCTTATAACTAGTACTTCACTTTGCCCAAATTGGTAGATTTGTAGTGAATAGCTGCCCGAGGCTAATTTGAAGTAAAAGGAAAAAAAAAGCAGATATTAAGCTCGTGTTCAATTTGTCTTTTAAACTGCTTTTTTCTTTGCTTGAATTTCATGCTTAACTGTTATCCTGCTTAATCACCACACAAGTGAAGACTTGCTGGGCTTAGTGCTGGCTCCTGCTAATATGGACTCCACTTTGCATTGCATGACCATTTCTCAGGCTTTTCTTTATGCTTTTGCTAACTCCCTAATTTCGTGGCATTCAAAATCCTTTTGTTGGATAAATTAGATATCTAACTAATAACCTTTATAATATTATATATCATCTCATCTAAGGAGGCATTTGTTGTAAATGCATCATTATTTTATGTACCACTAAGAAAAAGTTGCCAATTAAATTATGCCACTATCACTTAGAATTTTAAATTGATACTAAAAGAGCTCTTTAAGGATTACTTATGCAGAAAATTTTATCAGAAATCTCCCTTGTACATATATATGAAGGAATACATGAGCAAAATAAATTATTTAAGGTATTCCTCAAACTTTTTGCACTGAGTCTAAGTCACTTTGATTCAGAGTTATCGATGCATTTCCACATAATGCCTGCTCTGTACATCAAAAATATTAATGATGTACCATTACTTCTTCGAAAAGTTTTTATTGAGAAAGCAATGCATATTACACAAATGTGCAGCTGCATGAATTATCCCAAAGCAAACACCCATTAAGCCACTACCAAGGCAAGGAAGAGAACATCATCAAACACCCAAGAGGACCCTGTGCTTCCTCCCCAGGCACTGTCCTTATTCTTCTACCACCAATGCCATTAATATGTTATTGTAAATCAATATATCAAATAGATAGCCTCTTGTGGCATTTATGCAAATAGAATCATTTGGCACGCATTCCTTTGTGTCTGTCTTCTGCTCAATGTTATGTTATAGGATACATCCCTGTTGAGTGAAGTATGGTTTGTTCATATTATTGCTATGTACGATTTTATGTATGAATCTTCATCATTTTATTTATTTATCCATTATTCAGTTGATAGAGTTTTATTTTCATTTTATTCCAATGCAAATAATACTGTGTTGAACAGTCTTGTGCACTCATACATTGCTCTGTATTCAGGAGTGGACAGCCTGCATATTTTCACCTTTAGTAAAGAATGCCAGGAAGCTGGGTGCAGTGGCGCACAACTGTAATCCCAGCACTTAGGGAGGCTGAGACAAGAGAATCATGAGTTCAAAGCCAGCCTCAGCAACGGCAAGGCACTAAGCAACTCAGTGAGACCCTGTCTCGACATAAAACACAAAATAGGGCTGGGGATGTGGTTCAGTGGTTGAGAGCCCCTGAGTTCAATCTCTGGTACCAAAAAAAAAATAAAAAAATAAAAAAATGCCAGTAGTCTTCCAAAGTGCTTGTGTCAGAATTTCTTGATTATATGAGGAAGTGTCAATTTCATACCACAATTGGAATTCCTTCTTCAAGAGTATTTTATCAAATGTCAGTGTACTATGAAAACAATCTTGTTATTACTATGACTATTTGACTCTTTGTATTTAAATAGTCTTGTAAATGCCAATTAAAGTGATCATAAAATTGTGAAATATGAGATACTGGTCAATATCTATGTTTAACTGAGGACATATCCAGCTGGGGTTGAGGATAACTGATCTATTGATGGTTTTAGAATTATATGAAAACAGAGAATAGGCATTAGTTGAAGGAATGGGTCTACATGCCCTTTCAATTTCTCTCTTATTTTCCTGAAAGTACTCAGTTTATGTGAGTTGAAAGAGCTTGTCTGAGTTACTCATGAGGCTTTATTTGATAGAAGTAGTCATTTATTATAGGATTTTTAAATGGAAATTACTGATTATATAACATTTATGAACTCTTGGATTGTTTCAGGCTTAGTAGGTGTTTTAATTTAGGATCATGAAGATGGGGAGCACATCTTCAATGATTAGGAGGGACATGGGATGGAAATAAAGATTTTATTACCAATAGGTCCTGGGATGGTAACGCAAAAGGAGTTGGAATAAGTTCTCGGAGGTTGCACTGTGATTGAGAGGTGGACATGGTGGCACATCTGCTTAGTCCATGGAGGTGCAACACTCAGCAAGGCCAGTCAATAGGTTATATTTAGCTGTTCATAGAGAGGCAGTCACCAGGAGGAAGTTGTGTAAAGCAGATATCTGGATTGACCACACTGAGGAACTAAAAGGAGGTGTCCAACTGCCAACTGTCAAGGGTGACTGAGCCTGGCCTCTGGTATGAGAAAATCCAACTTCCATTCAGAATGGATGCTAATGCAGCAAAAAATAAAATCATAAAAATTCGCTACAGAATGGTTATGATAGGTGGTTTTGTTTACTTTTTTTGTTCCTGTCTTTGGGTAGCAAATCTGGATGTTTCTGTGGAGTATGTACATGGAAGTAGAATTTCCAGGTCATTCCATATGTTCATTTGTAGGAGATAATGCCAAATGATTTTCAAAAAGTGATTTGGAATTTGATGGTCCTAATTTATATTTCTACCAGGAGGATATGAAAGTTATAGGTGCTCCACAGTCTTTACTAATGCTTGATATTCACTTTAACCTTCCAGTGGTTTATATACTGACTTTAATTTGCATTTCACTAATAAAGTATAGCTCCTTCTCATAAATTGCCTTCTGGGTTTCTTTTGTAAAATGTCTATTCGGGCATTTTCTATTCAATGATCTTTTCTATGGGTTGTAACATATTTCTTTCTGAATTGTGGGATTTTTTTTTCATTGAGTTGTGGGATTTTTTTTAAACGATATTTTAGATATAATTCATCTGGAATATGACATGGAACTCAGAACAGTTTTTCTTATTGTCTATATTTAGTTATACTTGTTTTTTTTTTTTGACTAGTGTTTTAATTGAATCTTATTTATAACCACAAATTACTTGGATATACTATAATCAGGTTTTTTTTTTTTTTTTTTGGTACTGGGCATTGAACTCAGGGGCACTCAACCACTGAGCCACATCCCCAGACCTATTTTGTGTTTTATGTAGAGACAGGGTCTCACTGAGGTGCTTAGCGCCTTGCCGTTGCTGAGGTTGGCTTTGAACTCATGATTCTCCTGTCTCAGCCTCCCTAAGTGCTGGGATTATAGGCTTGAACCACCGCGCCCGGCTACTATAATCAGGTTTTATATGGCCAGAGTTTCATATTTTCCTGCATGCTTGCCAATTTCTTTGTTCATTTTTTCTCATATTACATTCCTAATTTTCTTCTTCCCAAATTACCTCTTTTAGAAGTGAGGTTCTGTTGGTGGTAAGCACAGTTTTGATTGTCCATTTTTTTTTAATTTTTGCCTGTTTTTTTTCTCCACTTTTATTTGCTGGGGATTGAACTCAGGGACTCATGGCTACTGGGCAAGTGCTTGCCACCAAGCTACACCCCCAGCCCTGGCTCTTGATCTTGATTAATAATTTAGTGGAATATAATTTCTCTCTTATTTTCCTGAAAGTACTCTGTTTATAGTTTTTCTCAGTTTGAATAAAATTAATTCACTCTATTCTAGTTTCTACCATTGTCTTGAAAAATCTGTTGTGTGTCTTGTTACTTTGTAAATTATTTACTTCCCCACCCCCACCCCCTTTCACTGGTTTCCTGATACTTTGGTTTCAAATCTTATGGAGTTGCCTAGGCTTGGGTTTATTTTGTTTGATCTTCACTATGTCTTCTGAATCTGATGATTTTTGTGTTTATCAGCTATGGAAACATTTTGCAATATTCTTTTACAGCTCTACCTTCTCTTTCTTAGAAATTTTCTTAGACCTACCTTGTATATTCTCATTCTCACTTCCATGTCTTGTAAGTTTTCTTTTGTTTTCCAACTTTTAACTCTCTCTGGTGACTTCTTTTTGATGTCGTTCTATCTGTTCAATTTTATCTAATCTTATTCTTTAATTCAGCCTCTGAACATTTTATCTCTTGCTATATTTTTATTTCTGGAAGCTCTATTTTAAATGACACATATTATTATAACATCTTGTACTACACTCTGATTTTGATTCACCTCTTACTACTTTAATCACTTAAAGATACATATTTTAGAGTCTTTGTCTAACAGCTGTATTACCCGAGCTTTCTTGGGGACAGTCACTTTCCTATCCATGGCTTTTCTCCTTAAGGTTTTAAAATGTTAGCTTGTGGGCTTATTTTGACAAGGTTTTATCTGTGGGTTTTGTATGGCCAGGGTTGAGAATGGTATTCTAGAGAGGTTTCACATTTGTTTCCACCATCAGATTCTTGGGTTTTACTAACCATTGGCCAATTTTGTCTCCTTATTTTTCAGGTTTTCAGATTTCATTTTGTTTTTGGTTCCTGAGTATTTGAAACAATTTTCTTGTGAACCTAATTAAGCATTTAAAAGAGTGTTATTAATATTTTATCTAACATTTCAAGAATTGAATTGTGGGAGGATTTTTATTTTGTAAATTTATAGCCCATCATATTTTCCCAAACAGAAGATCCATGATATTTTTCTTCTAATTTTATCTTATACATCAGTAAATTTAAAACATGAAGATAATTTTAGTAAAATTATTAAGCCAGGATATACTAGTTATTCCTGATCTTAATTACCAATTCTACAGATATGGTTATTTCATTTTTATCAGGTACTATCTTAGTTTAGGTCTCCCCAAAAGGAGACTATGACACAAGGATATGGGTATAAGTCATTTGAGAGGCAATGCCTGGAAGCATAATGAAGGAAAGATAGGGAAGAGAGCAAGGCCTAGGAAGGTGTTAATGAGCAAGTTCCTTCCATGGACTACCAGGGTTCAAGCCCAGTGTGTAGAGTGTATCTTCAGATGATCCCACCAAAGGCCAACAAATCTGGGATAATTATTCATGAACTTCCAGCCCTAACTGGCTGAGCATTGACACTTTCAGCCTGTGCATGGACAGATTACACTCCTGCAATCACAGAAAGATACTCCTGCAGCAAAGAGGTGCAGGTTTTCAAGAGAGTAAGTCATGGTCCAGTCACTGTCCAGTGATGCTGCCTTTGACTTTAGGATAGGTTGAGGGGGCATGAGTGAAGCACCTATAGAATCTTCTAGATCTGCTTTAACATCATAATAAATTCATTTGATTCTATGAGCTGAAGTTTATCCCAAGGGTATAACTGATAATCATTTTCACCATCTTCTATAGCCATTCTAGATTTGCTCATCTTTGGCCAAATTTTTGCTGGGTTAGGAAACTTGCCCAATGGATCAATTCAATCTCTTTGCTGAGAGATCTGAGCTTTTGGCTCCTGTGTTCTTATGACACCATGGTTGCCACAGATATCATGGTACATAGAAGAATTAAGAGATGCTTCAGTGATGCTCCCACCTGCCATTTTATTGTAGCAGTAACTCTCGTCCCTCATGATAATCAGGGTCGATTACTCTTGTTAATTTATTAACTCCTTTTTACCCCCACTATTCTAAAAGAATGAGGAATCCCAAATAGTCAAATATAGCAAAGCATGATGATTCAGAGACCCAAACCATAAATTTCCCAGTAGAGACCTAGAATTGATGGTGGAAGAAAATATTGATTTCCCCTCAACATTCAGAACTTTGTCTTCTATGTCTCAGGCCATTGGTTCCACATAGATATTACATCATCAAACGTGGATATCACACATCCCAGAAAGATGTTTTTTGCCGTGACTGAGGTCATCCCAGTGTTCTTTGGTGAGGTGCTGTATTGTAGGACCAGGGGACACAGGCCCATTTTTGCACCATCTTCATCATGAAGTGAATTCTTTGATCTGAGGGGATATTCTCTTGGCCCTTTTGTTGCTATTGTACACACTCTGTGAGCTCCCAGATAAAGGTGCTGGCAGAGACACCTTTGGCAGAGAAGGCAAACCTAGTCCTGGAATAAGTATTAATCCCCCAAAGGAAGAATTCATTTCCCCTTCAGGTGGGAAGGGTCTAGTGTCAACAACTTGTCACCATATGGCTTGTTGGTCTGCTTGATGGGGAGCCCTTCATTGGTCTCTGCCATTGACAGAAAGTTAAGCAGTGGTAGAGGCTTTGCAAATTTTTGTGAGAGTCTCCTCATCCATTCATTTATTTTGATTGTATATATTAAGCAACAGCTTTATTGAGTATCATGGGATGGCCAGCACCTTGCCAGGGAATTCTTGCCTGCTCAGAGGGATAAGCCTCCTGAGAAATTAAAGTCTAGAATAATTAGTAAAGAACAAAAGAAGATAGTTTCAGAAGTTGGAGCCCCTGATAGGTCCAGTTCACATGGGAGATGGAGCTAGACAAGAAAATGGTCCCGTGGTTTATTTAAGGGGGTACATCAAAGGCAGGGATGAGGTTTCAAGGGAGGAGTCTTGCTTCATGATGTCTTGCAGTCAGCAGGCTGATTGGCATCTTGGCAGGTCACACCCATCTCAGAGAGGCTGTGCGGCTATAGCAGGTCACCCCATCTCCAGTGCTGTGTGGGACCTTTGGCAGAGCTTGAATAGTGCTCACAATGAGTCAGGGCAGTCAATCAGAAGAAATGTCCACTGGTCATTCCCAGACACCAGATTCTCCTATTCAATAGGCTACGATGTGCCATAGTCCACACGCAGCCCACGGGCGGCTCTCTACAATTGAGATGCTGTGTTCCCTTCATTATCTGCACACCCAGTCAAGCTGTCTCAAGCTTCTCAGATCTTATCCCTGGCTTCTGGTGGTTAAGTGCTGCCAGCTGCCCTGTTTCTTTGGGGCCCCAACATTCTCAAGGCACTAATGATATGGATTTTGTGACTGTTTCTCTTGTCATCATTCCTAGCCACCACTGAATTTCCTAGTGATGCTAGTGACCCTCTCACCAGGGACATTTCTGATGGTCTTGATATTTAATATGTCCTGTGGGCTCTTTTGCAGAACATATTCCTCAGCAGGTCTTCTGGATTCACAAAGAGATCCATTACAACATGTCCCCTTCTCTGAATCTTTTAGTCCCTTCTCCATTACCTGCCATGGCAACTTGGTCATTTCAATTTCATTCAGCATGGGCCATTGCTTTCTCCTAGGCTGGAAGAGCCACACTCATACTGAGCTTTTCTTCTCTTCTAGAATCCTGACAAGGAGTTATATTTCATATCCTAAGATGGCGCCCTCAAATCACATCAGTGTATATTCTGACCCCTAAAACCTGAACATACAATCCAGTGAACAATCTCCTGGCTTCTGCTGGTGTGTGTGAGATAAAATTCTTGTAGCTTTATATGATATTTACTTCTTCCTTTATCAAACTCAGATCTCAAGCTGGAATGTGTTGGAATTTCATTCTAGATATTGGCTTGGCAATGAGAAAAGGAGATAGGGGCAAATTTGATGGGGGTATCTGTTTCTTTATATAGGAGAGAACTCTGTAGTATCTTCTTGTATAGGAGAATATTAATGTCTAATTGGAGAAAATAGGCAATCTCTGCGGACTGTAAGGAATAAGGGGATTTTAAAGGGCCATATCCTTCAGTTATATCCACAGATTTCCCCATCATATGGTTTAGGATCCCAGGTTTTCCTACACAGTCTCCCAGTCTTAGTTTAACACACTTGAATTAGTTGATCCTTCTGATATCTTTGAATTTTTGTAATCCTAACTATCAGATCCTAAATTTCATGCTCACTGTCTGCAGAGATAAGGATCTCTTTGTAAATGACCAAAGTGGCTCTCTGGCATGTATGTATGTGCATGTAGATGCATACATATTCTGCTTGTTAACCTCCCTAAATTAATCATAATTTTATAGAGAAGCAGTGTACCTAGTATAAAGAACCACTTTTACTGACCTTTTATACATTATTTTCCACTTATTTTTCAAGTGATTCAAGTGTCTGAATCATTGCACTGGGAAAGGCTTTTCCCCCAAGTCCCAATCATTAACATTTTTGCAACTGAGCACCACAGGAGTGGGATGTTTCAATAGCATATATATCCACACTGTCCACCCCTTGCTGGTGGGGGGCTTGCTCCAGGGGTGTTAACTTCCTCATATTTCTGGCCAGTCCTGAATACAGGTGCAGATGATTCTTAGGCAGTGAGATTTAGGATCTTGAAGAGAAAGTCACTTGTGTAAATGGAAATTGTCCTCCAAAGCCACTTGACCTCTAAGACAAGGGTGCATGTTGGGACACTGATAGTGTCTGCTATATATACAAGGTTTTGGTTTATCTTATTTCAAGCATGTCTTGTCTCACTCTGAGTAGTTCTCATGGCTCTTTCATTCATCTATTAGACATTTATTTTAAGAACCTACCATTAAATCAAGAAACTAGCTTACTATTTGGACTTTATTTTTGCTTCTTTAAATATTTTAATATTTAAATATTTTAATAAGCCTTTTTCCTTGTTCTTCTTAGTCCTATAAATTTTCTTTCCAATCCAGATATCAAATGACCTTGAAATCTGGCTACTTTGAGTATATGTAATATTTTTATTCCTACTGTCTTTTCTTTTATCTTCACTCTGCATAAATTATAAAACAATAAAAATTAGATCAATAAATTCAGTCTCCGGGCAACAAAGAAAACACCAATCAATTTAACCTCAGAGAGAATCTTTTGCAAACCTAATCTTTAATGTGTCTGGACTTTAAAAAATATTGATAAATGTAACCAGCTTTAACATTTGTTTGTTTGATATTGTTTTATATTGTAGATATGAGATCTTAGGGACATAAAACATTTAACAATAAGTTGAATTGATCAAATTTATTGAGTGCAACTATACATTTTCATCTTTCTTGTCTCTTTAAAAAAAAAGACTAAAAATGTGAGTCTTATGAAAGACAGAGGCTAAAGATTCATTCTACATTAAAGGAGGCTAAGTAGATGTGAAAACTAAATACAAAGAGTGTCCTGCAATGGATTTGTAACCACACACACACACAATCTATAAACGACAATATGGAGAAAATTGGAGAAATTCAAATAAGGATTAAAGGTTAGAAAATAGTATAGTACAATGGTTCAATTTCCTAATGTTTTAGAAAATACACCCTGAAGTGTTTGAGGCAAGAGTGGGAGGAGAATAATAAAAACAACTGGCAATTTTGACAAATGCCAAATGAGTAATCTAAGAGTTCTTTAAGATATTTCTGTAAACTTTTCTGAAAATTTTAAATGATTTTAAAATTTTAAAAAATGCAACAAAAAGGGCTGGGATTGTAGCTCAGCGGTAGAGCGCTTGCCTCGCATGCGTGAGGCCCTGGGTTCGATCCTCAGCACCACATACAAAGCAATAAAATAAAGACATTGTGTCCATCTACAACTAAAAAAAAAATCTTTAAAAAAAAATGCAACAAAAGCATAGGAGAGGAGAGAGGTCCCTTTGTGAAGCTTAGAACCCAGCTGTTCAATGAAACCTGTATTGAGTTTACCTATGATTCAAATTATGGATAAACATGCGGCATTATCCTAGACTCAGTATGGCATAAAATAGCTACTGAGCTCTTTTATGGTTAATGGAGATTGTGAATTAAAGAAGTTTGAGTCTACTTTGAGTAACATATAGAAAGTTAGATATGCAATGGGCTTAGAGTAAAAGCCTTCTTTTCTTCTGCAGCTTTTCTCAACTGGACACTGAAAACGTGAATATAGCAGCTTTAGTTGTGGTATCTGTGGGTGATGGAGGTGAGCTTCCATACTTCTCAGGTCATTTCATCAGTGTCTAGGCCCATGAATCTGGGTTGAAGTCAGAGAAAGTTTGAGAACACTCTCCTCATGGTATTGATAAGGCCTCTGTCATCTTATTTTTTCTGTATATATTCTACTCTTATAAATTATACATCTTAGAGCTATAAAGGAAATAAAGTTGAGTTTAGTGTTTCTAGATGGTTTTCTTTTAAAATATGACTTCTTTTCTTTCCCTGACATATTCTCAAACTTTTTCTTTAATAGGGGTTAAAAAAATGAATGAAAGCAGAATCACCTCTTTATCTCATAGTGGAAAGCAGGTTATTTGAATGAAGTGGTGATTTTGTTTTCCAAACAGAGGAGCAGGAGCTATGATCTGACAACACAGTGTTTAAGACACAGAGTAGGAGTTAAATTTGGAATTTCAAAATGTTGGAAACTTCAACTCATTTCAAAGACGTGTAGACAAAATGGGAAGAATATTTGAAGTTAAGATTTGCGTAGAGAATTTCAGTTGTATTTTATTTCATTCAACAAATATGTCCCAAACAGAATTCAGTTTCATGCATTGTGTTCCCATTATTTTCTTTCCATCAATATAGTAAAGATATTGGTGACATGTTGACTTATCAGTTGTGAAGAAACAAGTTTATGGATGTGTTTAAAACTTTCTTAAGATCTATAGAAATGTTTCTTGAAATGATATGGTGTTGTTTTTGCCCAGAATATTATGCCTTCATACTGTGTCAGTGACAAATTTGAATCACATCCTATAGGTTTTATGCATTTAGAAACCACTCAGTGCAAATGAAAAATAACTTCAAACCCTTTAAGGAGGCTATTTAAGAGAACACAAGTGTAGTACTCTTGTTAGAAAAGGCCAGTTGCTCGATTTTTGAGTGGCTTGTGTAGAGAAGGGGCTTCCATTCAGTAGGTCTGGTTGGGGCCACATAGAGTAGACCCTATTAGTATTGCCTAACTATAGTGTGGTCACTGGTTTTAAAATACTCCCCTGGTGATTCTGATCATCAGTAAAGTTTGGGTAACATGGGTGGATAGAATAGATTTTCATATCTTTCACCAAAAATTTTTTGGTTGCCATATGTATATAAGATACTATGTTAAACCTGATATCCAGAGAAAATCTACTAATTTAATTCAAGAAATATTTATTAAACACAGTCTGTGCTAGGAAGTCTAATAAGGAATGAGCTAGAGAATTCTATTTTTTAAATGTGATTCATGTACCACCTGCATTATTATCAATCACCTTTTGTTTTGATTTAAAACAGATCTGTGAATTTCACCAGACTCTTTGGATCAGTATTTCTGTATATGGGGCTTGGGAATGTGAATAGTCAGTGTTATGGGAGAATCTTTTGTACATCTAAGATTGAGAAACATTGCTTCAGGACTTCTTGGTTAAATGAGGATTAGAAAAATGTTATGAAAAAACAAAGAAGAGAGTGACTTCTTTCACATAGGGAGGGTGGGTGAGGAGGAGACATTTATGTGAGGTGTTAAACAATGAATGGAATGTTCTTATGGGAAAGAATGAAGGAAATTACAGGAAGAGGGTCAAGCATGTGTAAAAGCAAGAGGGTGCAGTCCAGGAAGAGAGAGTGGATTTCTCTAGGTAGAAATTATCAGGAAAGTGACAGAGAGGAGGAAGAGTGAGTGAAATGCAAGAATGGAGAAAGAAAGGAGCAGAGTAGGTGTCAGAGTGTCAGTACAGTCATGCTCACCAAGGGAAGGTTGCCTTGTATTCATCCTACCTCCTCCATGCTCCCAGCACTCATACCCTGAATTCCACTACCAATCTCTTAATGCTGGTTCATGGTCTGAATCTTCTCTAGGTTCTTCATTCTTGAATAAATGTATCCAAAATGTCAGGAGAATGACTAAGAACCTACAAAAATCTGCTTCTAAATATTAAGCTGTACTCTGTTTTCACTTGCCCTATTTCCATCCCTTCTCACCAGCTTCAGGGTAGCTTTAAAAAATCAATAGCCATGAAATCATGGTGAAGATGTCAACTTACTAGCCACTGCAAGGGGCAGAATAGTTTGGAGAGGGCCAAAGGAACCACTGTCAGAGAATTATCACTATTTGATCAAGCTGGAAGTTTCCTAGAATTACCCAGTAATAGGATTTTCTCTATTGAGTTGGCTCAGAATTCACTCAGTGTGAATAATCTTTTTTTATGAAAATGTTGGTTGAAAATAATCAGTAGCAATTGTTTAGCATTGAAGCTGTCTAAGGTGCCAGTTAACAGTTGGAGAAAACAAGAAGCTGAGCAAAATTAAAAGGAAAAGTTGAAGAGTAAGATGTGCTTAGGGGTCTTTGAAAAGTTCCAGTATATTCCTGGGAATACAAAAAGGCCATGCACATATGCATTTTCAAGGAAGACTTAAGAAAGCCCTTGGATTTTTGCCTCTGACTTGACATTGAATTTTTATCTAAGCAGAAAGTGAATGCCAAGTCCACGTTGTACACTGTTTGCCTGAATGTTGGAGGTACACCAAAACATGTACACAGAGCCTCTTGACAAAGACTGAGAGACTTACTGGGTAATGAAATTTAAATAAATCTCTCCATTCACTAACTGAAAACTAAATTAACTTTAGGTTGCCATGGCCAAACAAGATGAAGAATCAAGACTTATCAAATTAGTTAAGGAAAGTCATTAAGTTAACAATCAGCTATTTTAAATATGTTCAAAGATCTAAGACATCCATGTCTAAAGAATCAAAGGAAAATATGAGGATCATATTCCACCAAGTAGAAAATATCAATGAAGAGATATTTTAAAAATAGAAACTATGCAATTGAAAAGCAAAATAGCTTAAATGAAAAATTCCCTGGATTTAAATTAAATGAAAAATACATTGAAGAAGCTCAGTTAACTCCAAGTAGGAAAAAACCAATGAGATCCACATTTAGACACATGATTATTTCTCAATACCAGATCTGAGCTGGCAGAATCAAGGCTCAGCACATTTGAGTTAACTCAGTTCAGATCTTCCACTCTGAGGAATAAAAAGAGAAGAGAGTAATGAGGAATGAACAGTCTCAGAGACATGTACGGCACCATGAAGAATACCAACATACTCATAATGGGAGTTCCAGAAAAGAAGAAGATAGGGAATGGAACAGAATATCTGAGGAAATAGTGGCCTTCCAATGTATATATATGAATATACTACAATGACTTTCACCACTATGTATATCCACAAGACACTAATGTAAAAAATGTAAGTAAATAGCAAGATCAATAGAGGAAAGTGAATAGGGGGAGGGGGAGGGAGAAGGTAAGGATAAGAATATAATTTTCTGAATTACCCACTAATAGGATTTTCTGTATTGAGTTGGCTCAGAATTCATTCAGCGTGAACAATCTTTTATGAAGATGTTGGTTGAAAATAATCAGCAGTCATTTTGCTTCAAATCAGCAAATTATATTCCATGCATTTATAATTATGTCAAAATGAATCCTAATGTTATGTATAACTATTATGAACTAATAAAAGTCTTCCCAAATTTGGTGAATCACATTAATCAATACATTGAAGAAGCTCAGTTAACTCCAAGCAGGAAAAAAACCAATGAGATCCCCATTTAGACACATGATTATTTCTCAAAAACCCAAAATGAGGATAATATTGAAAGGAACAAGAAAGAAACAACTTGCCAAGTACTAGAAATTGAGAGATTAACAAGTGACTTCTCAGAAACCATGGAGGTCAGAGGCAGTAAATGAATGACATATTCAAAATGCTGAAAGAAGAAACCTGATAACCAGGTTTCTTGAAGCAAAATTATATGTCAGAAAAAGAGAAGACAAGATGTTTCCAGATAAATGAAAACTGTTTTTACACTATCAGGTATAGCTTATGGATTCCTTCAGCCTAAGACAGAGGGACACAAGAAAATAACTTAAATCCATATGAAGAAATAGATTACTGCTAAAGGTAACTACAAAAGTAAACATACGGGAAACTACAAATATTGGATTTAAAGGACAATAGCATAAAGCAATACTTAGAAATCTTATAACATGTGCACACTTGCTCCCATAAAACTCCCTTAACCCCTCCATTGTAATACATTATCATACTAATCCCATTGTTATATATTATGTGCTCATGAATACTTACCATTTTATATTTTCTTAAATTAATTTTTTGTTCTTTTTAATTATCATGACAAAAGAATCTATTTTGATATATTTATACAAACATGGAATATATCTTATTCTAATTAGGATCCCAGTCTTGTTGGTACAC
Source organism: Xerus rutilus (assembly GCA_028644305.1). Classification (NCBI taxonomy): domain Eukaryota; kingdom Metazoa; phylum Chordata; class Mammalia; order Rodentia; family Sciuridae; genus Xerus; species Xerus rutilus. Next base: position 62,992,304 of record CM053403.1, on the reverse strand, counting down.
ACAAATGTTGAGATTCACTGTGGTGTATTTATATACAAACATAGGAAAGTTATGTTCCTTCCACTATCTTTCTTATTCCTATCCCCTCTCCTTTCCCTTCATTCACCTTTGTCTAATCCAAGGTACTTCTATTCTTTTCCTCCCTCATCTTATTGTGGGTTAGCATCCACATATCAGAGAAAACATCTGACCTTTGATTTTGGGGGATTGGCTTATTTCACTTAGCATGATAGTCTCCAGATCCACCCATTTACCAGCAAATGTCATAGTCATTCTTCTTTATGTCTGAGTACTATTCCTTTGTGTATATAACTACAATTTCTTTATCCATTCATTTCTTGATAGGCATCTAGGTTGGTTCTATAGCCTAACTGTTGTGAATTGTGCTGCTATAAACATTGATGTGGCTATTGTCACTGTAGTATGCTGATTTTAACTCCTTTGGATATATACCAAGGAGAAGTATAACTTGGTCTAACAATGGTTCCATTCTTAGTTTTTTGAGGAATATCCATAGTGCTTTCCAGAGTGCACTAATTTGCAGTCCCACCAACAATGTGTGAGTGCTCCTCTATAGCTAAAAGGGGGGTTCGGGGTGTGGGGGGGTGCCACGTGGGTCCTGCTCGATGAGTTGGGGTCCAGAAAAGATGAGGAAGGGGTCTCCAGGGAGGAAGACGATATGAGGTCTCTCTGGATGGTGGCAGTCCATGGAGCCAAATTCCCCAGGCCCCGGGGTGTAGGTAAAGAATCTGCTCTGCCCTACTGAGACGCAGAAACACCGGAGTGAGATGCAGAAAACACCGTTTATTCCAGAAAGTATAGAACCTTAAGTACACTCTTGGACCTATCAGATCCAAAGGTCACAAACAAAGGGGTGCTCTTTGGCAAGAGCACAGTCTACTAGCATAGAATGGGGAAGGATGGAAGGGAGGGGTTGGAAGGTATGGAGAGTGCTCCTACATTCTTCTTTCCTACATGCCTGCCAACATTTATTGTTACTTGTGTTCTTGATAATTGCCATTCTGATTGGAGTGAGGTGAAATCTCAGAGTAGTTTTTAATCTTCATTTCTCTAATTGTTAGAGATATTGAACATTTTTTTTACATATATGCTGACCATTCATATTTCTTCTTTCAGAAGTGTCTGTTGAGTTCCTTTCTGCATTGATTGATTGTGTTATTTGTTTCTTGGTGTTAAGCATTTTAAATTTCTTGTATATACTAGAAATTAATGCCTTATCTGAAGTGATGGTGGCAAAGATTTTCTTCTATTCTGTAGGCTGTGTCTTCATGCTCTTGATTATTTCCTTTGCTGTAGGGAATCTTTTTAGTTTGATACCATCCAATTTATTGATTTTTAAATTTGACTTCTTATACTTCAAAAGTCTTCTTGAGGAAGTTGATTCTTAAATTGATTTGTTGGAGTGTTGGGCCTACATTTTCTTCTAATAGGTGCAGAGTTTCTGGTCTAATAACCTAGGTCTTTGATCCACTTTGAGTTCATTTTTGTGCAGGGTGAGAGATAGGAGTTCAATTTCATTATACTACATTTGGATTTCCAGTTTTCTCAGCACCATTTGTTGAAGAGACTGTCTTTTCTCCAATGTACATTTTTGGTGCCTTGGTCTAGTGTGAAATAACTGTATTAATGTAAGTTTGTCTCTGTGTCTTCTATTCTGTATCATTGGTCTTTATGTCTATTTTAGTGCCAATACCATGCTGTTTTTGTTACTATAGCTCTGTAGTATAATTTAAGGTCTAGTATTGTGATGCCTCCTGCTTCACTTTACTTGCTAAGACATTAATTTAGCTATTCCGGGCCTCTTACTGCTCCAAATGAATTTCATGATTGTTTTTGCTATTTCTGTGAAGAATATCATTGGAATTTTAATAGGAATTACATTAAATCTGTGTAGTGTGTTTGCTACCAAACAATTTTTTTCGGAGGCAGGGGGAAACAGGGATTGAACTCAGAAGCACTTGACCACTGAGCCACACCTCCAACCCTATTTTGTATTTTATTTAGTGTCCCTGCATATTACCTGTACCTTACCTTGGTGTTGGGCTTCCAGTCCCCAGCAGGTGTCCCCAGATGGATGCTACTGCAACTAAAGATGGTTATGGCTGTAGTGGAGGTATCTCAAGGTAGCAGTGGGGGTGTCCCAAGATGGATGCAATCACTTTCAGAGATAGGGCTGAAAGGACGGGCTGCCCATTTAGAGATGCAGCGCTGTGGCAGGGAGCTGCCTCCAGACCCTCTGTTGTCCCAAGATGGAGGTTATTACATGGGGAGGGCTATGGCAATGGCTGCAGTGTCTCAAGATGGAGGCGGGCCAGGAGGTTGAGGAGTTGGTAAATGGGAGCCACAGCATGGTCCTCCACTCTGCACGAGGGTAGGCCTTGGCCTGGGCTCTCACACAGGTCAGCAGGGGTGGTCTAGGCCTGACCTGGGCCTGGGTTCTTGCGTGGGTCAAGGGATAGGTCCTGGGCCTGGGCCTAGGCTCCCATGCAGGTCCAAGGGGGCAGTCCTGAGCCTGGGCCTGAGCCCTCACATGGGTGGGCAAGTGGGCATGGATAGTCCTGGGCCTGACCTGGGCCTGGGCTCCTGTGCAGGTGGGCAGGTGCATTCCTGGGTCTGGGTCTGGGCTCTGGCATGGGTCAGTGAATTGGCTTGTATTTGATTTAGAGACAGGATCTCACTGAGTTGCTTAGCATCTTGCTTTTGCTGAGACTAGCTTTGAACTCACAATCCTCCTGCCTCAGCCTTCTGAGCCGCTGGGATTAGAGTATGGCCATTTTGACAATATTAATTCTGTCTATCCAAAAACATGGAAGATTTTTCCATTTTCTAGTATCTTCTTCAGTTTCTTTCTTAGTGTTCTGTAGTTTTTCATTGTAGAGGTCTTTCACCTCTTTTGTTAGATTGATTCTCAAATATTTTATTTTTTTGAGACCTTTGTGAATAAGGTAGATTTTCTAATTTCTCTTTCAACTGATTCATCATTGGTGTATAGGGACACAATTGAATTATAGGTGTTAATTTTGTATTCTGCTACTTTGTTGAATTCATTTATGAGTTCTAGAAGTTTTCTGGTAGAGTGTTTTAGGTCTTCTAAATATAGGATCATATGGGCAAATAGGGATGGTGTGAGCTCTTCGTTTTCTATTCGTATCCCTTTAATTTCTTTCTTTTGACTAATTGCTATAGCTAGAGTTTCCAGAACTATGTTGAATAGAAGTGGTGAAAGAGGGCATCCCTGTTTTGTTCCAGTTTTTAGAGGTAATGCTTTCAGGTTTTTCTCCATATAGAATGATGTTGGCCTTGGGTTTAATGTATATAACTTTTACAATGTTGAGGTATGATCCTACTCTCCCTAGTTTTTCTAATGTTCTGAACATGAATGGATGCTATATTTTGTCAAATGCTTTTTCTGCATCTATTGAGATACTCATGTGATTCTTGTCTTTAAGTCTATTGATGTGGTAAGTTGCATTTATAGATTTTTAATGTTGAAACAACCTTGCATCCCTGGGATGAAACCTCCTTGATCATGGGGCATTACCTTTTTAATGTGTTTTTGTATGCAATCTGCTGGTATTTTATTACGAATTTTTGCATCTATGTTCATCAGAAATATTGGTCTGAAGTTTTCCTTCTTTGTTATATGTTTGTATGGTTTTGGTATCAGGGTGATGCTATTTTCATAGAATGAGTTTGGAAGGGTTCCTCCTTTTCTATTTCATGGAATAATTTAAGGAGGATTGGCGTCAGTTCTTTGAAGGTCTGGTAGAACTCGGCTGATAATCCATCTGGTCCTGGGTTATCTTTGTAGGCTTTTGATGACATCTTTAATTTCTTTACTTGAAACTGATCTGTTTTAATTTTCTATGTCCTCCTGGTGCAATTATGTAGGTTATATGTTTCTAGAAATTTGCAGATGCCTTCAAGATTTCACAATTTATTGGTGTATAAATTTTCAAAATAGTTTCTGATTATCCCCTGCATTTTAGCAGTATCTGTTGTGATATTTTATTTTTCATCACAAATTTTAATAATTTGAGTTTTTCCTCTATTTCTTTTTATTTGCTAGGCTAGGGATTTATGAATTTTATTTTATTTTTCAAAGAACCAACCTTTGTGTTTTGTTGATTTTTTGAATTTTTAAGTTCAATTTTATTAATTTTGGCTCTGATTTAATTATTTCCTGTCTTCTATTGCTTTTGATGTTGATTTGTACTTGTTTATCAAGGGCCTTGAGATGTAATGTTAGATTATTTAATTGGTATATTTCTATTCTTTTAATGATAGAGCTCAATGCTCTGAATTTTCCTCTTAGAACCACCTTCATAGTGTCCCAGAGATTTGGATATGTTGTATCACTATTCTCATTTATCTCTAAGTTTTTTTTTATTTCACCCCTCATTTCTTCTGCTATCCATTCATCATTCAATAGTGTATTATTCAGGCTCCAGGAGTTAGAGTAGCTTCTATTTTTTTAATTTTATCATTGATTTCTAATTTTTTTTCATTATGATCTGAGAGAGTGCAAGGTATTATCTCTATTTTTTTTTGTATTTGCTGAGACTTTCTTTGTGGCCTAAGATATGATCTATTTTAAAAAATAATTCAAGTACAGCTGAAAAGATAGTGATGGATGAAATATTCTATGTATGTCTGTTAATCTAGATTATTTATTGTAATTTTTAGCTGTATAGCTTGTTTATTTAGTTTTTGTTTGCAAGATCTACCCAGTGAACACGGGAGAGGTGGGTTAAAGTCATCCAGTATTATTGTGTTGTGGTCTATTTTTTCTTGAAATTGAGAAGGGTTTGTTTGATGTATGTAGATGCTCTATTGTTTGGGACATAAATATTTATGATTGTTATGTCTTATTGATGTATAATTCCCTTAAGCTGTATAAAATTACCTTTTTGTTTCTTCTGATTGACTTTGGCTTGAAGTTTACTTTATCTGATATGAGGATAGAAACCCTTGCATGTTTTTTCTTAATTTTTAAATTTGTTTTAATTAGTTGTACATGACAGTAGAATGCATTTATGCACTTTGATATATCATACATAGATGGAGTATAATTTCTCATTTTTCTTTTTCCTTTTTTCTTTTGGTACCAGGGATTGAACTCAGGAGTACTTGACCACTGAGCCACATCCTCAGCCCTATTTTGTATTTTATGTAGAGACAGGGTCTCACTGAGTTGCTTAGAGCCTCGCCATTGCTGAGGCTGGCTTTGAACTCGTGATTCTCCTGTCCCAGCCTCCCTAAGTGCTGGGATTACAGGCGTGCGCCACCTGTGCCCAGCTCTCTCATTTTTCTGATTGTACATGTTGTAGAATCACATCAGTCATGCAGTCATATATGTGCATAAGGTAATAATGTCTGTTTCATTCCTCTATCCTTCCTATCCCCATATGCCCTCCCTTCTCCTCCCTTCATTCCCCTCTACCTAATCTAAGGTAATTCTATTCTTCCTTAGTGCCTTCCCCACTTATTGTGAATTAGTATCCATATATTACAGAAAACATCTGGCCTTTGGTGTTTTGGGATTGGCTTATTTTGCTTAGCATTATATTCTCCAACTCCATCCATTTACCAGCAAATGTCATAATTTCATTCTTCTTTAAAGCTAATATTCCACTGAATATACATAACACATTTTCTTTGTTCATTCATCTATTGAAGGACACCTAGGTTGGTTCCACAGTTTAGCTATTGTGAATTGAGCTGCTATAAACAGTGACGTGGCTGCATCATTGTAGTATGCTGATTTTAAGTCCTTTGGGTATAAACCTAGGAATGACATAATTGGGTCAAATGGTGGTTCCATTCCAACTTTTCTGAGGAATGTCCATACTGCTTTCTATAGTGGTTGCACTAATTTGCAGTCCCACCAGCAATGTATGAGTGTATCTTTCCCCCCACATCCTCATTAGCACTTATTGTTGCTTGCATTCTTGATAATTGCCATTCTGACTGGTGTGAGATGAAATCTTAGTAGTTTTGATTTGCATTTCTCTAATTGCTAGAGACATTGAACATTTTTTCATATATCTGTTGATTGATTGTATATCTTCTTCTGTGCAATGTCTGCTCATTTCCTTAACCCATTTATTGATTGGGTTGTTTGTTTTGGTGTTGAGTTTTTTGAGTTCTTTATATATCCTGGAGATTAGTGCTGTATCTGATGTGCATGTGGTAAATATTTTCTCCCATTCTGTTGGCTCTCTCTTCACGTTATTGATTGTTTCCTTTGCTGAAAAGAAGCTTTTTAGTTTGAATCCATCCCATGTATTGATTCTTGATTTTATTTCTTGCACTTTAAGAGTCTTGTTAAGGAAATCAGGTCCTAAGCTGACATGATGCTTTGCGCCTGCTTTTTCTTCTATTAGGTGCAGAGTCTCTGGTCTAATTCCTAGGTCCTTGATCCACTTTGAGTTGAGTTTCATGCAGGGTGAGAGATAGAGGTTAATTTCATTTTGTTGCATGTGGTTTTCCTTTTTTTCCCAGCACCATTTGTTGAATAGGTTATCTTTTCTCCAGTGAATGTTTTTGGCACCTTTGTCTAGTATGAAATAATTGTATTTGTGTGGGTTTGTCTCTGTGTCTTCTATTCTGTACCATTGGTTTACATGTCTGTTTTGGTGCCAATACCATGTCATTTTTGTTACTATAGCTCTGTAGTGTAGTTTAAGTTCTGGTATTGTGATGCCTCCTGCTTTACTCTTCTTGCTAGGGATTGTTTTGGCTATTCTGAGTCTCTTATTTTTCCAAATGAATTTCATGATTGCTTTTTCTAGTTCTATAAAGAATGTCATTGGGATTTTAATAGGATTTGCAATAAATCTGTATAATAATGGTAGTATGGCCATTTTGACAATATTAATTCTGCCTATCCAGGAGCATAGGAGATCTTTCCATCTTCTAAGATCTTCTTCAATTTCTTTCTTTAGTGTTCTATAGTTTTCATTGTAGAGGTCTTTCACCTCTTTTGTTAGATTGATTCCCAAGTATTTTATTTTATTTTTTGAGACTACTGTGAATGGGGTACTTTTCCTAATTTGTCTTTCAGTGGATTCATCACTGGTGTATAGGAACATGTTTATTTATGGGTGCGAATTTTATGTCCTGCTACTTAGCTTAATTCATTTATTAGTCCTAGAAGTTTTCTGGTGGAATTTTATGAATCTTCTAGATACAGAATCATGTCATTGGCATATAGCGATGGTTTGAGTTCTTCTTCACCCATTTGTATTCCTTTAATTTCTTTCTTCTAATTTCTCTGACTAAAGTTTCAAAGACCTTGTTGAATAAAAGTGGTGAAAGAGGGCTCCTTGTCTTGTTCCAGTTTTTAGAGGGAATGTTTTCAATTTTTCTCCATTTAGAATGGTGCTGGCCTTGAGTTTAGTATATATAGTTTTTATGATGTTGAGGTATGTTCCTACTATCCCTAGTTTTTCTAGTGGTTTGAACATGAAGGGGTGCTATATTTTGTCAAATACTTTTTCTGTGTCTATTGAGATGATCATATGATACTTGTTTTTAAGTTATTGATATGATGAATTATGTTTAGTGATTTCCCTATGTTGAACTAACTCTGCATCCCTGGGATGAACCTTCTTGATCTTGGTGCACTGTTTTTAAATATATTTTTGTATATGATTTGTCAAAATTTTATTGAGAATTTTTGCATCTACATTCTTCAGAGATATTGGTCTGAAGTTTTCTTTCCTTGATGTGACTTCATCTAGTTTTGGTATCAGGGTGATATTAGCCCACACAATGAGTTTGGAAGGGTTCCCTCCTTTTCACTTTCATGGAATACTTTGAGAACTATTGGTGTTAATTCTTCTTCAAAGGTCTTGTAGAACTCAACTGAGAATCCATCTGGTCCTGGGCTTTTATTGTTTGGGGCTTTTGATGATGTTTTCTATTTCATTACTTGAAATTGATCTGTTTAAGTTGTGTAGGAACTCATTCAGTTTCGGTAGGTCATGTCTCTAGAAATTTGTTGATGTCTTTGATATTTTCTATTTTATTGAAGTGTAAATTTTCAAAATAGTTTCTAAGTATCTTCTGTATTTTAGACATGACCATTATGATGTTTCCTTCTTCATCATGTAGTTTAGTAATTTGAGTTTCTCTTTTTCTCTTCATTAGCATGGCTTAGTGTTTATTATTTTTTTCAAAAAACCAACTTTTTATTTTGTCATTTTTTTCAATTGTTTCTTTTGTTTAAATTTCATTGATTTCAGCTCTGATTTTAATTATTTCCTGTCTTCTACTGCTTTTGGTATTGATTTGTTCTTCTTTTTCTAGGGCTTTGAGATGTAATGTTAGGTCATTTATTTGTTGACTTTTTAGTCTTTTCATGAATGAGCTCAATGCAATAAACTCTCCTCTTATAACTGCCTTCATAGTGTCCCAAAGATTTATAAATGTTGTATCAGTGTTATCACTTACCTCTAAGAATCTTTTTATTTTATCCTTGATTTCTTCTATTATCCATTTATATTTCAATCATGTATATTCAATCATTATTAGTCTCCATTTGTTAGAGTAGCTTCTATTTTTTATTTCATTGTTGATTTCAAATTTAATTCCATTGTGATCTGATAGAATGCAGGGTATTATCTTTTTTTTTTGTATTTACTAAGAATTGCTTTGTGTCAGAAGATATGTCTATTTTAGAGAAAGAGCCATGTGCTGCTGAGAGGAAAGTATATTCACTCATTGATGGGTGAAATATTCTATATATTTCTGTTATGTCTAAATTAATGATTGTATTAATTAGTTCTACAGTTTATTCATTTATTTTTTGTTTGGAAGATCTGATCAGTAGAGAGGTGTGTTAAAGTCACCCAGTATTATTATGTCATGGTCTATTTGATTCTTGAAATTGAGAAGGGTTTGTTTGATGTATATAAATGCTTCATTGTTTGATGTACACAGATGTTCCTTGTTTGGGGCATAACTACTTACAATTGTTATGTCTTGCTGATATATAATTCCCTTAAGTTGTATGAAATGTCCTTCTTTGTCTCTTATGATTAACTTTGGCTTGAAGTTCACTTTATCTGAAATAAGGATAGAAACCTCTGCTTGTTTTATGCAATCCATATGAGTGATGTGTTTTCTCCCATTCTTTCACCTTCAGTCTGTGGTTATCTTTGCCAATGAGGTGAGTTTCTTGAAAACAGCATCTTATTGGGTCTTGTTTTTTAATCCAATCTGACAGTCTATGTCCTTTGATTGAAGAGTTTAGGCTGTTAACATAATAATAATATAACATAATAACAATAGGTTATTATTGAGATATAATTTGTATTCCCTGTCATTTTGATTTATTTCTGGTTTTTAATTTGATTTAATTTCTCCTTTGTTTGATTATTACTTTAGTCTAGTTCTTCCCTTTGCTGGTTTTCACTTTTTTTTTTCCTGTTCATCCTCATGGAGTATTTTTTTTTTCCTGTTCATCCTCATAGAGTATTTCTTGTTCTATAGTGCAGGCTTTCTAGTTGTGAATTCTTTTAATTTTTGTTTATCATAGAAGGTTTTTATTTCATCTTCAAATTTGAAACTTAATTTTGCTGGGTATAAAATTCTTGGTTGGCATCCATTTTCTTTTAGAGCTTGACATATATTATTCCAGGACCTCCTAGCTTTGAAGGTCTGGGTTGAAAAATCAGTTGAGATCCAAATTGGTTTCCTCCTATACATAATTTGACTTTTTTCTCTTATGGCCTTTAAGATTTTATCTTTATTTTCTGTGTTAGTCATTCTCATTATAATGTGTCTTGGTGTGGGTCTGCTGTAATTTTGTACATTTGGGGTCCTATAAGCCTCTTGGATTTAATTTTCCTTTTCATTCTTTAGGTTTGGGAAATTTTCTGATATTATATCATTGAAAAGATTGTACATTCCTTTGGTTCATATCTCTGCTCCATCATCTATTCTAATGACTCTTAAATTTGGTCTTTTCATGTTTTTCCATAATTTTTGAATGTTCTGTTCATGGTTTCTTATGATCGTCTCTGAATAATTAAATAAAATCAAGATTATATACTTTGTTTTCAATACCTGAGGTTCTATCTTTCAAGTGGTCTAGTCTGTTGATGATGTTTTCTATTGAATTTATAATTTGATTTATTTATTCCTTCATTTCAAGAATTTCTACTTCTTTTTTCACAACCTCTAACTCTTTATTGAAGTGATCTTTCACTTCCTGTATTTTTTCTTTGATTTCACTCCTTATATTATCCTTTACTTTGCAGATGAGTTTAACTATGTGCATTCTGAACTCGTTCTTGGATGTTTCTTCTGTTGTGTTGTCAGTGGAGTCTGTTGTTGGAGCATCTTGGTTTGTTTGGGTGCTTTATTCCCTTGTTTTTTTCAGGTTGTTCATGTGTTTTCCCATCTAGCACTATGGATCTAAGGCAGCACAAATTCTACCCTGCTGATCTATAGTGTTTCTGAAGGTTTCCAGCACCTCGCCTTTAAAGGTGAGACCACCATCATCAGGACACAGTGTAAACAATATATGGCCTTAAACCTAATACCTCCCACTAAGGCAACTATTGCTTTCTCCCCATAAACCAAAATGATAAGTTCAATAACTGTCTATAATATAAACAGAAAATTGGCTAAAACAGTTTACAATTTCAAATGGTGGATGAGAGAACAGAAATAGCATGGGAGAGAAAGAGAGAAGCTAGAAGCAAAATTCACAAGAAGAGTGGAAGAGGAACAGACAGAGATTGGCTGTTGGTTGGAGAAAAGGTGTAAAGGAAAACAGACAAGTGAAAGGAATAATACAAACAAAGGAAAAAATTAAAGTATAAGAATACAACAAAACTGCAAAAACCATTCATATATCACCATCCTCCATACACTGATGCATAAAAAACACTCTGCTCCAAATATGGTAGAGATGTCAGTGAATAGGAAAATAAAATAAAACAAATCTTGATGGAAAACTGAACTGTCTCCACCAAAGTTCAAAGGTTTCTCAGCCCTGTCTCTGACATCTCTCTGGACCACCAGGCCCAGATCAGCCCTGGCAAACCCAGTCACTGTCCCACCTATCTGGGCTTCAGAAACCCCATGTTCAGCCATGCTGCTGTCTTGGGATCTCAACAGTGTTACAACAGGCAGAGAGACCACCAGAGATACACGACCCTAAGAAGCAGCAGCAACACAGGACTCCACAAGCACTCCCAGCAGGAAGACTCTAGGTACAGCCAAACCCACAGGCATCCCCACACTGGACCTCCAGGTTCTGGACAGATTCACCAGACAGAGGCAGTTGTGACCGCAAACCTGCTGGCACCCTGCCTGGTGACCCTCCCTCCCCATCTCTGGGTGGTGGTGGCAGCAATAGTGGCAGGGATTGGTGGCAGCAGGTGGCGGGACAGTGGCAGCAGTGTTTGCGCAACTATAGGGGCAGCTTCACTCGGGTGATGGGGGACGGGCAGCAGTGGTGTCCACAGCATTGGCTGTGATGTCTGCAGTTGCAGAAGTGGGCGGCTGCAGCTGCATGGGCAGCAGCACCCAGAAAGAAGACCTATAGGCAACCTCAGGGTGGCAGCAGGGCATCAGTGGCGCGTTGGTGGTAGCGGTGTAGGCAGGAGCTGCACCCTCGGAGAAAAGGCCTCCAGGCATCAGCGGCAGTGGCCTAGAGATTGTGGCTGCTGCGCTCAGAGAAAAGACCTGTGGACTCACAGCCGCCTCTCCCCCTGCATATTTATGAGGTCTATGTTAATGATGTCTATTTTTCCTATCCTTTCACCTTCAGTCTGTGGTTATCTTTGCCTATGAGGTGAATCTCTTGGAGACAGCATTTTATTGGGTCTAGTTTCTTTTCTTTTCTTTTCTTTTTGGTACTGGGGATTGAACTCAGGGGTACTTGACCACTGAGCCACATCCCCAGCCCTATTTTGTATTTTATGTAGAGACAGGGTCTCACTGAGTTGCTTAGCTCCTCGCCATTGCTGAGGCTGGCTTTGAACTCACAATTCTCCTGTCTCAGTCTCCCTAAGTGCTGGGATTACAGGCTTGAGCCACCGCTCCCGGCTGGGTCTTGTTTCTTAATCCAGTTTGCCAACCTATGTCTTTTGATTGATGAGTTCAGGCCATTTACATTCAATGTTGTTATTTAGAGATAATTTTTGTTCCCTATCATTTTGATTAACTTCTGGTTTTAATTTGTATGATTTTCTTCTTTTGTAGTTCTTCTTTCTGCTGGTTTTAAATTTTATTTTTTATTTCTTCTTCATGAAATAATTTAATGAATATGTTTTGTACTGCAAGTTTTCTGATTGTGAATTTTTAAAATTTTGTTTATCATGGAGGTTTTTTATTTAATCATCAAATTTGAAACTTAATTTTGCTGAGTATAGTATCATTGGTTGGCATCCATTTACTTTCAGAGCTTGGTATATATTATTCCCAGACCTCCTAGTTTTGAGGGTTTGGGTTGAAAAATCAGCTGAAATCCAAATTGGTTTCCCTTTAAATATGTCCTGCCTTTGTTCTCTGGCAGCCTTTAAAATTCTATCATTCTCTGTGTTAGGCATTTTCATAATAACATGACTTGGTATGGTCTATTATAATTTTGTATTTTTGGAGTCCTGTTTGCCTCGTGTATTTTATTTTCCATTTTATTCTTAAGGTTTGGGAAATTTTTAGATATTATTTCATTGAAAAGTTTATGCATTCCTTTGGTTTGTATCTCTGAGCCTGCATCTATCCTGATAAATCTTCAGCTTAGTCTTTTCATGTTATCTCATATTTCTTGAAAGTTTTATTCATGGTCTCTTATCTTCATTTCTCCATGGCCAACTTAATTTTTCAGATTCTATATTTTGTCTTCATTGCTTGAAATTCTGTCTTTCAAGTAGTCTAGTCTGCTGGTAATGCTTTCCATTGAATTTTTAATTTGGTTTATTAATTCCTTTATTTTGAGGATTTCCATTTAGTTCTTTTTTAGAATCTCTGTCTCTTTATTGATATGATCTTTCATTTCCTGTAGTTTCTCTGATTTCACTCCTTGCATTGTCTTTTGCCTTTCAGATTAGTGTCTCTATAAACTTTCTAAATTCCTTCTCTGACATTTCTTCCACTGTTGTGTCAATGGATTCTGTTATTGAGGTATTTTGACTTCTTTGGCATGGTTTGTTCCCTTGCCTTTTCATATTGTTTGCATGTCTTCCCATTTATCAGTATGAATCTGAGGTGGTAGAATTTCTACCCTATGAACTTATAGTGTCCCTAAAGGTTTCTGGTACCTCACATTTAGGAGAAGACAAATAACAACAACAACCAATGCAAATAATATACAGCATTAAACTAAATACTTAGTTTCCCATATATTCATTGACCATTTGTATTTCTTCTCTTGAGAAGTGTGTATTCAGATCATTTCCCCATTTTACAATTGGATTACTTGTTATTTTGTCGGTAAGTTTTCTGAGTTTTTAAAAAATATATTTTGGATATTAATTCTCTGTCAGATGTATAACTTTCAAAGGTTGTCTTTTACTCTGTCATTTGTTTCCTTTGCTCTGTGGAAGCTTTGTTAGTTAGTATAATACCCTAGCTGTCTTTTATTTATTTATTTATTTATTTATTTTTGTTTTGTTTTTGATAAAAATTGCCAAGCTTTTAAATATTCATGTGGAAATTAAAAGGACCCAGAATATTTAAAACCATCTTGAAAAAGAACAAAGTTTTGCAAATTTCCAATTTTAAAACTTATTAAAGAGCTACAGTACTCAAAACAGTGTGGCACTTTAAAAAGGCTATAATATTCTGTATACAGAATAATACAGTGGAATTAAGAGTCCAGAAATAAATTCTTATATTCAATTCATTGATTTTTTTTTTTTTACAAAAATGTAAGGATAAAGATAATTCAATGGGGGAAAGGATAGCATTTCCAACAATTGTTGATGCAACATATAGATAGCCACATGTAAAAGAATGAAGTTGGATTCTATTCATGCCATATACACAAACTCAAAATCAATCATAGAAAAATGTAAGACACAAAAATATAAAAATTTCAAAAGAAAACATGAGCAAATTTTCATGCCTTTGATTAGGCATGTTTCTTACAGAGTTTTTGTGAGAACAAAAACAAGCTCAATGAGAAAAAAAAATGATAAATTGAACTTCATCAAAATAGCAAATATTCATGTTTCAAATGACACCTTCAGAAAGTGAAAAGTCATGGAATGGAATAAATACTTAAAAATTATGTATCTAACAAGGGACAATTATCCACAAAACATAAAGAATTCTAATGACTCAATAATAAAAAGACAACCCAATTTTGAAACAATAGACAAAGGGTATGAATAGCTATTTCTCCCAAGAAGATATACAAATGGCCAAAAAATATATGAAAAGATGCTAAATACCATTAATCCTCAGGGAAATGCATATCTGAAATTCTGTGAGATACCACTTCACATCCATTAGGATGGCTATACATTTATTTTCCCTAAAGGAAAGCAACAAATATTGATGAGAAGAAATTAAAACCTTCATGCATTACTGGTTGTATTGTAAAATGATACCATTATTTTGTTAAATACTTGGACAATTCCTCAGAATGTTAAACATAGTTACCATATAGCCTTGCAATGCTAATCCTACGTATATTCTAAGGAGAATTGAAATCATATTCACACAAATATTGTACAAGAATGTTCATAGAAGCATCATGCATAATAGCTAAAGAATGAAGACAACCCAAATGCCCATTAACTAATAAATGGATAAACAATTGCAGTATATCCACACCATGGATCATTTCTGCATCAGTGGAATGAGCCGTTGATACATGTAACAACATCGAAAAACCTTGAAAACTTTTTGCTAATGAAGAAGCCAGGAACAAAAGACCACATATCACATGATTTCATTCATATGGAATGTACAGAATAGGGACCATTGCAGAGAAGAAAATACTTGTCAGTGATCACTGAGGTGAAGGTAGGAATAGGAATTAATAGCTAATGAATATAGGATTTCTTTGGGGGCTGTCAAAATGTTCTAGAATTAGAAAGTGAGGATGGTCACACAACTTTGTGAATATACTAAAAACCCCTAAATTTTACATTTTAAATGGGTAAAATTAATGGTATTTAAGTTACATTTTAATTTTTAAAAAATATATCTACATTTTATTTTGTTTCTTGAGAGCCTTGCCCATTGGATACTCTTTGGAAAAATCATTTAACTTTTGCCCAGAGAACAAAATTAGAATAACAGGATAAACATTATAAGAAGGAAATTTATGAATTTATTCAATCACTCAAAAAGTACTCAGTGATGGATTCTCTTTTTCTAGACACCAGGGATGTACTTTCAACAAGACAGAAATGGGCTCTGCTTTCGAGTGGCAACATGCAATACAGTCAGGTCACTTCCTACAGCTGGAGTTGTACAATAGGAAGAAAGTCTCCCTTCAGGGTTATTAAGATGCCCTCCAAGGTGTTCAAGCAGAGGCTGGATTACCACCTGTTGGGATGTTGAAGATGGATTTAAGTCCTAGTAAGTGCCCTAGTTTTTTAAATCTCTTTTGGACCTGAAATTCTTATTTGACAAGACTCTCCAATATGCCAATGGTTGTTAGTTTGGTTTTTAGTAGTAAAGAAAGTTAAAGAGTGCTTCTGGATTTTGGTCCTATTTTCAAAATACTTATTACAGAATTGGAGGTTTTAAAAAGAGAAGGCATATGGTCTCCATTGCAATTATATCTAGCCTACTTTTTCTTTCCTTGAACATTCCATGTTTGTGGCCAGCTTGCTCAGTCTATGTTTAGGTTTTATTGTTTTGTTTCTGTCTATATGACTTGGCTGCTCTTTAGAATTCCCTGCAGTAGTAATGATTTGAGAGGAAGGATGGTTATAACTCAAGGATCTCTTTTGAAAGACACAGAATCCTCAGGATGCTTTTTTGAAAAGACTTAGCCACCAGATAGATTAAAATTTAAATCATGGGTTTTCTTTTTAATAAATGAGTGATCTTCCTTAAATTATTTTTCCAAACTTCAATATTTTCATCTGTAGGAGCATTTAACTTGCAAGTCTGTTAAAAGCTTTAAAAATTATTTATAGTATTGGCATTCAGGAATGGTAGCTATTATCATTATCAAGATGACTTTGGTAGCACAAAAGTAAATTAAGAACTAAGGACAGCAGTCTTTTTTCTTTTTTATAAGATTTTTATTCACATTATGCCTCTGATAAAATTATTTTATCTAGAATAGGTAAGCATTTAAGTATGGAGAGTGGTGTGGGCATTGCATTGGGATTTGGAGATTTGGGTTCCATCTGTGATTCTAATGTATGTAATCTTGTTATCTTAAGTATGTGTTTTATAGTTTTGAACATAAGATCCCTTGTTTATATAATATAGAGGCTACTCTTTGTCAGCATTTTCTAATAAAGTTCCTTCTTTAACAATTTGTAGTGTTTCTTAAATTTATTTGAACACTGAACCAATTTTTATAGAGCATCTCAGAAGACCAGTGTGGTACAGAGCGTGCTAGGAAATGTTGTCTCGCTTGTTATCTCAGGAAACCCCTTCCTGCTTTAATGTTCTGAGTTGAGCTATCTCCTGCACCTGAGGATTGTTTAAACTTGAGAGAATCTTCTAATTTCTCTGAGCTCAGTTTTATGTCTATAATCCTGTTTACCTCACAACTTTGGTGGGATGATCAAATAAATAATGCATTTTAAAATGCTCTATAAGCCGTAATACACTACACAAATGTCTCTTCAGAATTCATATAAGCTTTTAAAAACATGAAGATTTGTTAAGAATATCCAAGAGAATATAAACAACAAATGTATAAGTATGTTTATACTGAGAGAGAAGTATGTAAAATTTCTCCCACACCAAGGGAACTTCCTCATTATTCTTTAGGATTGGTATGATGTACTTTGTGTTTGTGACTTTCCATACCTTCAAAATGCCTAATCATATAACTAATGAACAAGTTATTAAACTGTGAAGGCCAACTGGGTTCTTTAATTGTTGAGGGATAGTGAGCACTTTTAGAAATTGTGCTTCTCATGTGCTGTTCTTATGGTATTGATTTGGTGCCTTTTGTACTCAGGAAATAGAGTGGTTATGGGAGGTTGTGGGTAAAGATAATGTAATGGTAATGGTATGTGATGAAATGAAAAGACATGACTTGGAGCCAGAAGACCTAAGTGTGATTCTGATTATACCATTTACTGGCTGAGTGACATTGGGCAAGTCATAACTTCATGAGAATCACATTCCTCTCTATAAAATGGGTTTGTGCCAAAACATTGTACGACTATTATGAAAAAAATCAAGAAATTCCTTTGTAATTCTATTTTTTCTATAGAAATATTAGCTTAAAGTTTTGATAATGTATTTGAAGTATATTTTGCATTAATGAACAAGAAACCACCAAAAAATTCTTATAGGACTCTACCAGCATCTTGTCCCCCCATTTTTTAGAATTATAAAGCACCTGAAAACATAATACACTATAAACATGTAAGATAAATAATACACCGTGTACAAAAGATAACTATCATATGCAATTCAATATTGTTTGTTTATGGTGAGCTTTAAATCTATGTGCTTATATTCTTTATTTTGTAGTATGGACATCCTTTAATAGTAATTCCTCTATAATAGAGACAAAAAAGGAACATTTTTCACTTGAAATTTTGAAGTAATAGGTGCCTGTTCCTTCTCTACCTGAAGACTTTACATCCATAGACAAAACAAATACTAACTGACACGGTATAAAGGACCATTATTCACACAATCAGCTATATTTCTGGAATAGATATTCTCAGAAGTAGTTTATTCTGATATTTATCCTCACAGACACAGAACTGAATTGAATTCTGAAAAAGAACTTGTTGCTCAGCTTTTTATAGAATAAATCATGACCTCCATTTTTACTCACAAATAACATTCTTTTATGTTATGTAATAATTGATGGATATTTCTTTAGAATTGAAGGAGGCATTATAACAACCAGTTATACATAACTATGTTTAATAATCCAGTCTTGTGCTAAACTATGTAAGACTTAACTTCAAA
The DNA here is from genome assembly GCA_028644305.1 of Xerus rutilus. NCBI lineage: Eukaryota > Metazoa > Chordata > Mammalia > Rodentia > Sciuridae > Xerus > Xerus rutilus. The sequence continues at coordinate 62,974,190 of CM053403.1, read as the reverse complement.
CAACTTTTTAACATAAAGACATGAAAGTAAGCATCTGCCTTTACAAGATTGGAGAAGTGTATCTAATACTACATATTTTGTTTTCTTTCTTATGGTGAATTTCAAGGTCATTTATTTTTGAAATAAAACACACAGAACCCATTGTCTCTGCAAATATGAGCACAAAATTTACGGAAAAGCCACAGAGTTAGAATGGAAGCTGGAATGGTCTAATGGGAAGGTCTTATTGAAAACTAGTATGAGGCCAGGTGCAGTGGCGCATGCCTGAAATCCTAGCACTTAGGGAGGCTGAGACAGGAGAATCTCGAGTTGAAAGCCAGCCTCAGCAATGGCAAGGTGCTAAGCAACTCAGTGAGACCCTGTCTCTACATAAAACACAAAATAGGGTTGAGAATGTGGTCGAGTACCCCTGAGTTCAACTCCGGTACCAAAAAAACCCCCAAAACAAAACAAAACAAAAAAACTAGTATGAGTACCTGATTGGACAAGAACCCAGAAAACAAAACAGATAAATAGGACTTTAAATTTGATAACTTGAGAAAACCGATAAGACAAAGATTATAATTTACAGTGATGCTTATACATCTGGATCCCTGGGTGAGTTACTTGTCCAATTATAGGATTGCTAAAGTTATATGGTCAATTAGGAGGAAATCCTAAAGACATTAAGGTTAGGTAAATATCTTAAAGGATGACTTACTAGAATCTTTTCTGTAGTCTTAGATCCTAAATGTGGAAGTGAGGGACTGGGAATATAACTCAGTTGGTAGAGTGCTTGCCTTGCATGCACAAGGCCCTGGGTTCTATCCCCAGCACCAGCCCCCATCCCCCCCAAAAATGTGGAAGTGAGACATGATATTTAAACTTAAACACAGAAAATGTGGCATACATTCCAGAAATGAGGGCTGTTGCAATGGTAATTCTCAAAATTTATTAATGGAAGAGAGTTTATTAATAATACCCAGGAAAACTCCTGTTGAAAGATGGGTTTCTTAATGTTTGGGTTAAATTCAACATTGTGATTTCATGATTATGTGTTTATATGCTTATATTTTCAAACACTATATATAGTCAGTAAAACGCTTCCCTTTTATAAGAGCTCTACTTACTGTTTCTTATCCAAATGATAATTTTTTTCTCATCTAATCTTACCTTTTGCAGCAGCCATAGAATTCCTTAACTTTCTCTTCTATGAATTCTCCTTTATTTATCTATAAGTGCTTAGCAGTGCTGGAGCTGTTTATCTCTTTTCTTCCTTGGGAAATAGAAGATGAAAGAAAATACCAGTTTTTATTATTTATTTTTGTTAGATTTTTCTCTGTATGATAGATTATTTAAATGGACAGAAATCCTTCTCCTCTCTACATCTAAATACTTATAATGTGACATTGCAGATCTTCTCTTCAAATGTGGTCTTCTCTTCAAAGGTGATAGTCTGCATCTCCACCCTGTATTAGTTAGTCATGTGACTTACTTTGGCCAAATGGACATTCCAAATGGACACAGCACACCTGATGAAAAAAAAGAGAGAGATTTGAAAAGTATTTGCATATTTGGGCTTTCTTTCTTTCTGGGTTTGGAATCCCAAGACACACTGAGTGAACACCCTGAATTAACCTGCTAGAAGGCTGAGGATGATTGCTATCTGTCAGATATAGGCAAGGCCATTGAAGATCATGAAGCCACCAAATATACCAACTTACACAGACACATGAGAAAGCCCTCAAAAAATCAGATTAATTTGCCCAGGCCTAAACAATTGCTTAACTCTCGGAGTCAAAGCTAAATCATGAGGATTAAAAAAAAAAAAGTCCTATGTTATTGTTTATCTAGTCCTATGTAATAAATCATCCCAAAATATAACAGCTTAAAACAACACATATTTATTAACTCCTATATTTTGTATGTATATTTTCAAACACTTTCTATATAGTAAGCAAAACTCTTCTCTTTTATAAGAGCTCTACTTACTATTTCTTATCCAAATGATAATTTGGATAAGCTAGTAGCTTATCTGTATGTCTCTGGCTCAAAATCTCTCATAAGGCCAAGGTCAAGGTGTTGGCTGAAGCTTTAGTTATATCAACACTCTACTGAGGAAGGATCCACTTCAATCTCACTCATATTCCTGTTGGCAAACCTCTGGTCCTCATTGGCTGTTGACTGGAGATAACACTTACTTTCCATATGAGCCTCTCCACCCAGCTGCTTACAGCAGTCAGCTTTCCCCAGAGTGAGAGAGCCACATAAGAGCAAGTGAAAAGAATTCCCTAAGTCAAAAGCCACCATTTTTTAATAAACTAATCTTCGAAGTGACAGCTCATCACTTGTATGAAAGATATTTGTTAGAATTGAGACACTAAATCCAGCCCATATTCAAGGGGAGGAAATTACACAAGGAGATGACAGCAGGAGGCAGGGATCACAGGGAACCATCTCTGAGGCTGCCTACTTCACGTGCTTTTAGGAAAAGACTCATTATCTGTAGCCATAGTACCATGTAGCCACCATACCAATTTTAAGCCCATTTAATAAACTACAACTTGTCTCATTGAACATGCTTTCTGAAACCTAACCAACCAATATTAGCTCTTCATTTCTGTAAGTCAATCAATGAGGAAAAAAATTCACCTGAGTGAGTGTACCTCTGAGTGTGCCTACAAATCAACAAAGTCTCACCATAGTTGAACTCACCTGTGACCCTAAGAATCCACCAATTTTTGAACTGTGTGATTCCCCACACCTTCTATATGCTCAGCACTCTGTGCTACTTGGAGATACAGTGTTGGTGAGCATTGATACTGTGTTGGTAAGCAATACATTCACCTTTGTGGGATGTTTGTTTCAGGTATTGGGTGATTGTCTACCACACTCTAACAGATTCAATTCATGTTGTCTTAAACCTCTAAGTTCTGGGTAGTAAGTTGTTAGGCAGTAAAAGCTAACTGAATACTGGTGAATAAACAGATCCATTTTAGGTAATTCTGTTTTTTGTGTGTGCTCAAATGAGGAGAATCCTGGCTTATTTGAAATGGAAATTGGAAAGTATAGATTGTCAATCATTAATGAAAATATTGGCTTATAACAATAGTTAAGAGTCAAAGTTATTGTCAGGAATTTAGATTAATTTATGATTCAGCACATTTTATTTTGTTACTTCTTTTAAAGTTCAAAATTATAGATGTCTTCAGTGTTTCTGGAGGAACCTGTTAAATGCATTTAGGGCATTTGACCTTTCTTCTTAAAATGTTAAAGAGCTGGTGTTGATCTTGGAAGGCAAATACTCTCACATACTGCAGAATGATTTCTGAGAAGCTGGTATCTGGAAGGCATGCTAAAAGCTTTGATTTATTTCTATGGTGAAGAGAAAAATATTATGAAATTCATGGAAATGTGTTATTACTAGTTTGTTAGTCAGCTTTCTGTCATTGTGACAAAACACCTGTAAAGAACAACTTAAAGGAGGAAAGATTTCTTTTGGGTCATGGTTTCAGTTTATGGTGACTTGGCTCTGTTGTTTGTAGGCCTGTAGTGAGACAGAATACATGCGGGGAGCATGTGGTTGAGCACAGCTGCTCATCTCAGGGCAGTCAAGAAAGAGAAGGGGGAGCAAGAGGGTAGAGAAAAGGGCTGGAGAAAAGAGTCAGTCCTCAAGGGCACACCAACAAGAACCTACTCCCTTCAACTAGGTCCCACCTCTATAACTTCCACCACCTCACAATTGTCCATTCAGCTGAGTACATTGATGGATTCATCCACTGATGAAGTTAGAGCCTTCATAATCTAATCATGTACCAAAGCCCCACCTCTGAACTTTGCTTCTTTGGGGACCATACTTCAACACAAGAGCCTTTAGGGGACATTCCAGATCCAAACCATAACAACTAAGTTCAGTTCCCCATCATATTTATAAGGCATTATAGGAAGCTCCCAAAGCGCAGATTTGGCTAAAATATGTTTATTCCATGGCATCTTGTCCTAATTTTCCAGAAGAACTGCACATTTTTTAAAATTCTGAGGTTTCTCACATGCTGGTCAATAATCAGATGATTAACAAAACCTACGAAGGGAAAAACGTGGCAAGAAATAGTCTAAGAGATAAATTTATTCTCCAAACCAATTTCATTGAGTACACATTTAGCTTAATTAAAAACATGTTGGTGTATATAAAGAACTTAGGGTGTTGAGAGGTTTCAGTTGGATATAAAATCAAGAAGATGGAGTCTTAAATATTGTAATAAAGAATTACAAGTATAGTTTTAAAGAGCATAGGGACCTTTTGCAATTGTTTAAATGCAGCAATGGCTTCATCAGAGCTGTGCTTTAGGGATATCAATCTAGTATATGTGTTGAATAAATAGTAAATGGAAGGAGACCATCATAGGACTCTATGTCATGGGCTTATATTGCTATTTTACACTTGCTAACTATGTGACCTTAGAAGCACCTAAAAAATGGCATACTAGTCTCTATGCACAAAATAAGGAGAGGTTAAGCTGTGTGATCCTCAAAGTCCTTTGTGGGACCTAAGAACAAAACCAAAATTCTTTAACTCTCTGGTTTCTATGAAGCAAAATAAAAGCAATTTAAGAGTTTGGGCCATTGAAAGAGCAAAAAACAACCTTGATGAGTTATTTACTTTAGCCATTATCAAAGCAGAAATTCTTCCTGAATAGTAGTAATTGGTGGATGGCCTTGAGTCTCTACTTCACTACTCCCAGTGATAGGTAACTCCCTTGTTTGAAAGATGCCATTTCAGCCATTCATGGGTATCTTTA
>CM053403.1:62921210-62962022 GCA_028644305.1 Xerus rutilus | reverse complement strand
CCTTTTAAAATTGAATTATTCTTTCAGTTTTTTTTAGGAATCTTTGTATATTCTGAATGAGTCCTTTGTCAGGTATATATACTCCAAATCTCTTCTCCCATTTGAAAATTCCTACAATTAAATATGGTATGTATTGTACATTTTTGTAAGTCTTTATCAGAAAATAAATATTCTTTTCAGTTCTAGTACACCTAAAGTTTAGCATGAAAGTGTGTTGCATTTTATTAAGGACATTTCTGCATCTTTCAGTTCAATCATACACATTTTTTTCCTTTATCCTAATAATATAGTGTGATACAGTGATTGTGTTTTGAATGAAAAATGAACTTCGGGTTCTTGGAATAGAGTCTACTTGGTCTTTTCCTTTTTTTTTTTTTTAAGAATTTCATTTCCTAAGATTTTGTTTAGGACTTTTGCATCTGTGTTCTTGAGAAAGACTGATCCTTGATTATCCTTTCTATTTATGTTCATGTCTAGGTTTAATGTTCAAGTTATGAGGCTTCATAAAATAATCAAGTAAGCACTCTCTCCTTTTTCTAGTCTCAGGAAATTTTTATGTAAGATTGTGGGTTGTTGCTTTTTAAAATGTTTGGAAGAATTCACCAGTGAAGCCATCTGAGCCTGGAATTTTCTTTGTGGGTTGTTTACAAATTACAAATTCAACTTCTTCAATACATAGAAAATTACTTAAGTTTTTGGTGTCACTTTTGGTAGTTGTATTTTTTAAGGAATTGGTCTAGTTCATCTAAGTCCTGAAGGACATTGATGTAAGGTTGTATATAACAGCTTCTCAATATCTCTTTAATGTGTGAAAGATCTATAACAATGTTCCCTTTCCCATTCTTGATGTAATAATTTGTTTCTTCTTTTCTCTTGAACAGTGTCCTTAGAGATTTATTCTTTTCATTAGTGTTTTAAAGAGCTACCTTATTGAATTCTACAATTCACCAGTATTCTATTTCAGTAAATTTTTCTGTTTATTCCATCTTCCCCCCTCTCCACTTCCTTTCTGTGTAATTTGCTGTCCCTTTTCTAGTTTTTTGATATGGATACTCAGATCATTAATTTTAAGCTTTTTACCTATTTGATATATGCACTCAACAATGTAAAGGTTTATGTAAACAAATATAGCAGCATTCCCTGTGTTTCCATATTTCATTAACTTTTAGTTAGAAATATTTCCCAATTTCTACTCTGATACCAGGATTTACAGGACTTTAAAACATATGTTTTGATTTCTTTGGTCAGTTTCAGAAAATTTTCAAATATTGCTTCTTCTCCATTCCTTTTCTGAGTTCTGATCATTCGTGTGTTAGACCCTGACTCTATCCCATTTCTCTTCCCCATCCCCACAAGCTCCCCTCTCTCATTTACTGTCTTGTTCACATGTTTTTGTTTTTGTTTTTTCCCTCCCTCTCCTGTGTTGTGGATGTTATGCTTCACCACCCATATCTCACAGTCAGGAACTGAAGGCTGATTTTTCCAGCTGTTGACAATGTTGGGGCCGAAAACTCTTGTAGACTAGTCTTCCAAGAATTGAACTCAGCTGAAGAGAGCCAGCTGCCCTCAAGATCATGCCCTTTGCCTGGAAATAATCTGCATCAAATAATTGATCCAGAAGCATAAAAGACAGGCCCCATTACCCCTTGGTAAAATTCTGAAGGGCTATCCCAATTTGAGAGTTTCCTGTAGGATTGGCTAATGCTTTTGAGTCCGAGTTTTCCCTTTGCCCATTTTACTTCCTTTGCTTTAATTCTCTCCTGGTGTTGATCCCAGTAGTTCTCCCCACAGAATATTCTGCATGATAATCTCAGTCCCTTCCTAAGGCAGCTGACCTGCAGCATCACACTTTGGTTTATGGGTTTTCTACTAATCTATGTTACAGTTCACAAATCTGATCCATTGTTATATTATACTAGAATTAACTATGTGGTTTTCAAACTTAAGTTATTTTATTTATAATTATAATTATATAATTATAATTATAATTATAATTCTATAATTTTCTTCATATGCATTTTTAATTATCTGGTAAAAATCCTCCTATTGCTAAAGCCCAATCTGATAACCTAATATTTGGATCACCTATGTTTGTATTTTTTTTTTTTTCCTTCTTGGTCTTTTTTGCTGCTGTGCTTAATGATTTTTAACTCAAATGTTGAACAACGTGTATGAAAAATCATAGAAATTTGGGATAATGTTATCCTCCTAGCAGAGAATTTAATTTCTTTCTGGCAGACAGAAGGCTTGATTATCTCAACACAATCTAGCATAGATCTGATTCGAAGGTGGGCTTCAGCATTTGTGGGAACTTGTTTATTTTTGGTTCACTCTTACTGCTGGATTTAGCCCCTCAGGGTTTTATAACAGGCTTCCTCTTCATTGTGGGTCCTTAACTATCCTTTTTGTCTCTCCAGCTGTGAGGCTTCTGAACACTGTTTATCTGTTATCTATTGCTTCTGCTCACATTGCTTATGCAAAACAAGTGCTTCCAAGAATAAAGGTTCTTGGGCTCACCTCAGTGCCCTTGTCTTCTCACAGGTATCTGGATTCTCAAGACTTGGGCTCCTAGATAGTTCTGTTTCCTAAAAGGAAATATTTTTTTCTTTTAATTTAACCCTGACTTGCTTGTTTTTCTTTGTTAGATGGTTGTTCACCAACAACCTACTTATGTTATTTTTTTGTTTTTGTAAATGGACACAATACCTTTATTTTATTTATTTTTTTAATGCGGTGCTGAGGATCGAACCCAGTGTCTCACACATGCTAGGCAAGCACTCCACCACTGAGCCACAACCCCGGCCCCTATGTTATTTTTTAGTATTTGGATAATCAAGATAAATAAATTTCATTTGGATATTGTTTTAATATACAAATAAATGTTAGTTTAGTTTTTAGAAAGAATTTTCCTTTTAAAGACAGTTGTTGAATAGAACATGTACATATTTTTACCAGTGAACCAAACTTATTGCAAAAATAAGTATAATTTTCATTATTCTTAGTGCCTCCCTTCCCTCTCAAAACTGTCTTCAATTGGAAATACAGCATTGCATAACAAAAAGAAGACTAAGCTTTAAAACAGAGGTCGGATTTGAATCACTTTAGCAGAGTCACAGACTCTGGTAATTCCAGGCATGAGTCAGCTCACTGATCCACAGCTCCTTGAGGAGGGTCCCTGAAGTAATGTCATAAGTACGTACCATAAATATGCTCTTAGCCTGGTGATAGGGTGGGCCGAGTGGAATTTCCAAATAGTAAATATAAAGCAATACTGCATTCCATTTAACTCTTTTGTTTGAGTGGCACAGATCTTTGAGAGTGACAGTGGAGTATCATAAACATTTTTTTTTGTATCATACAAAAAAAGATGGTCAAATTTGTCCTGCAGTTGGCAGTTTGCTGACTCACAGGTGTACAATATCTACCCCGTCTTATCAGAGAAAATGCTCTCTTTAGGCATCTTGACAGTCTACTATTCCTGAAATCAAGTAGACAAGAATCTTATTTATAATTGAATGTGGCTTGTGAAAAAGGAAGAAATGGAGAGTTCCTGCATACTTTTGACTCTCCCAGGCAGTTTTTCCATTCATTCATTCAATACATTTATTAAGCACCTACTGCGTACATTTTTTGTGTCAGCAAGATTTCTAGTGCTTCTTTTCTTTAAAAGGGCATTTCCTCCAGTTTCTCTAAATCAGGAATTACCAGGTCTTAATACTCACATTTTAGGGAAAATGAGGATTAAAATTTCTACTGGCATTCAAGAGAATTCATGATTGTATATAGAAAAAAGAATCTAGCTTAACAATATGTTGCACTCAATATTGACACATCCTTCTTGATGTCACAGCCTAAAGGAGGAAAAATATGTAACTACTTAAAAAAATACTTTTCTCCCATGGGTTGAAGCTTTCTTTAAAAAAGATCTCAGATTATGAACACGCTCCAAATAATTTCTTCCCACGTTCCTAGTTTGCTGTCATATAACATAAAATCTGGGCCCAGGTAGGGTTTCTCATTAAGCACTTTTTTTTTTTTTTTTGGAAGCACAGGGGATTGAACCCTCTGGTGCTCTACCATCCAGGTGAGTCTCTAGGCTTTTTTTTTTTTGAGATTAGTCTCACTAAGTTGCTCAAGTTAGCCTCAAACTTGTAATCCTCCTGCCTCAGCCTCCCCAGGAGCTGAGATTACAGGTGTGCACCACCCCACCTGGCTTCCTTATTAGCTTTATATATCAGCCATAAAACTATACTACATTTAGGAGTAAACATTGCCTCTGGAGCCATTTGTACTTGCACTTTTCATCTCAGAGGAATGGTCATGTTTCTTCTCCCAGATGAAAACTATAACTGTTAGCTTTCTGAATCTTGCTGTTTATCCAAGGAAAATTTATCCAAGGTGAAGGAAGGTATTTTATAAAAAAGGACCCAAAAGGCGCACAGGACTTTGGTGTTAAAATATAAAGATTGTCCCAATTGCAGCTCTTTGGTACAGACATCAGCTATAATAATCTGATCACCCACGTCACCAGAACATGGCACATTTTGTAATTAAAGTGATTGTGATTTTTCTTTTGACCATCAAACAAAAGTGGGAATGCCTTGGGAAATCACTCTGCAATCTCTCATTTCTCTTACATACACATATGCACCACCAGTTTTCCTTTTTGTCAAGTTCTTGAAGCAGGAAAAGAACTGAACAGGCCAGGGTTATCGCTTTTGCTCCTCTCACTGTCCTTTTCTTTTCCTTCTATTTGCGCTCCTGCTTGGCTAGTTTGTCTCTCTCTCTCATCCTGTTCCCTCTTCCTTTGGGACTCATCCCAAAGTGAGTCTCCAATTTCTGAGCATTGAGGACATCTTCTACATTGGTGTTTCAAAACAGAGATTTATCAGAACCAATGTGCATTGTGGTGGCACCTGAGTCATCTTCTCATCTGCTTCATCCTCTTTATGTTACATTAGCACACTGGGCCAGCAGGGCAGTTTTTCTCTATTTTTCCTCTTCTAACACCATCCTGGGCTTCATCACAATCTGTGCCTGCTTCACAATGAGGGTGGTAATGGGCTGTATCTCATCTTTTTTTCACTTTGGTGCCAAAATTAACAGTTTCAGACCATCGTTCCACAATCTCCTTGCAGATATTAAGGAGGGAATCTTATTCCAGAAAAGCAGATAGGATACCCTGCAGAGTGTCCAGCTTCTCTTCTTCCTCCTTCTGTAGCACACCAAGGATGTAGGAATCATAAACGCCTTGGTCCACTTCCAGTACCTCCAGCCGTCCATCCAGCCAGAATCCAAAATCCCCACCCTGCCATCACTTTTGCCAGAGGCTGTCATGGCCACTTCACAAGGCATCGCCTTCTTGGGGTCAGGCTTAGCCACATCATTCTTGAGAGAAAAGTTACAAGGTTCTTTGAGGGTAAGTCAAGATACTCATTGGTTCTCTGAGCACGTGTTGCTCCAAAAGTTCTCAATACTGAGCCTTGAATTTTCTTCCCTTAAGTTCTGAAGTGCAGTTAGACAGCTGTGGTGCTCAGAATGGCTTTCCTATTTCTTGTGCCTCTCATGCTGTAATATGAAAATAGTCCCATCTGCTAAAAATAATTTCTTCAACAGGCACTTTCTCCATATGAGCACAGGTAAGAGTTTAAGGAACTCTTTTGATGCTGCATGATAATGACAACTGGATCTTCACTACCTCCTAACCCAGCCTGTTCAAATAACCATCCCGGTCAATCAAGTTGCCATGACCAGCGTTCAATAGCAAATCACAGAAGCCATTCAAGCTAGCTAAAGCAGGAAGAGATTAAACAGTATAGACAATTAGGTGCTTATAAAATTGTGAAGGCTGAAGAAGCAGGCTCCAGGCAAGCTTCCAAGAATGACTACCAAAATAGTACTGCAGAACGACCCACTAAGTGAGTTTATGCCTCTGCCACATCAAGGAAGCTTGGAACACAAGAAGTACCATCACAACTGCTGGTTTTAGAACACCCCCTCACACACACACACACACACACTACCAACCTCTGCCTTGATGTAGACCAGAAAGATGGTTGCTCCCTGCCTCTCAACACCCATAGAGCCCGACATGGTCCTAAGCTAGTACAGAAACACCTCCAGGACACCGTATACCGGAAGTGAAAGAAGTGTAGCTTTTGCCTCACTTAGTACCCTCAAACCTTCCACAGCGTGCACAGGTAGTCTGTTCAGCTAAGCTTTGTGACAAGCTGAATTATAAAGAATCAAGGAAATGTAGTCTTTTACAGTTTATCCTCTCTTTCCTAAAACACAGTGTGTATTTGGGAACCAACAGTATTAGCATAATCTGTAAGGAAATAGAGATCTGCAAAACCTTTTACACACACGGTTAAAATCCACATAATATACTCAGCACAGTGTAGGGAAGATAGTGTGGGTAAGTTCACTGTGGGTAAGTGGTAATACACTCAGGTAAGTTCAATTCAAGTGAACTATTATTGTTTTGATTGCGTGTGTCTTTCCTGACTTAAGAGTAAAATTTGTATATTATTAGAGACATTTGGTGTTATTCTCTCTCTAGAGTAAAGCCCTTTTGACTTCACTATAATAAATTAATATTTGGTAAAGCACTTAAAATAGTTCTAGCACACAATAAATGCTGTTTGCATATTCACCTTTATTTACTATTTTTTAAATAGACATACTTCCCCACTTTGGATAGGATCCAAGAAGGACCTATTATTTTATACTAAATCTTGTTCTTGAATGAAAAATGCTAGAGGCTGATTTTAGTGTTAGAATGAAGATCCTAAACCTCATCATTGCTGTAGCTAATGTATTACAGGGAAGAGCAATTGGTGCTGAGCATTTGGTCTAATCACATGTAATTAAACCTAAACATTACAAATAAAAATGACCCAGCTGTTTTAGAGGCTTCTTTTTCCATCTTACACCTACTTTCACCTTACTGTAGTTCTGCTTAACCAAATTAGCTATTGCTTTTCCAGAAAAACCCAGGAATGACTGATCAAGAACTACACAACTATTTTTGCATACACATTTATAGTTTGAACAATTTTAATCATATCCTAGATGTAAGTTTTTTAAAAGAGCTTGAAGACAGCAAGAGAATAGAGTCACGTTGGTAGAGAAAAAACACCTGCAAGTCAGAGAGCATGTAGTGGAGCCAGATCCAGGGCCCGTGCCCTGGGGAAGCTCAGCAATAGACAGCTGTCCAAGAAAGCTGCCAGTTCAGGCTTGCAGTGTGCAGGTCTGGGATTCCCAGTGGGAACCCCTGAGTCTGACCTACCTGGGTATTCCTAGCTACTAGCTGCTTTCTTTTTTCTGCTCTTCAAAACTGGATGGGTTTAACAATCTGTTTTGTGGTCCTCTTGACTACATGCTTCCTCAGATTCTCCTCTGCTGTGACTGGCCCACAGGGATGGACACTGTGCAGATCTCTTGGGCTCTGAGACAGCAATTTTATCTCTCAGCCCTTCATCGGTACATTTTACAACTCTGCTTTTCAGCTTTTGAATGGGAGGAAGTGATCCTTTTTAACAAGGGTTGCAATAGACCTCAAACTTGACACCTTTGTTAGGTTTAACCACTTCAGGAGTAAACAGGATGGTGAAGTAGGAGGCACACATCAATAAAAACTACGATTGGCAGAGCTTGTGTCCTGAAACAATAGATGCTAATGTCTGTAAACCATCTGTTACCTGGAGGAGCATTTATTGTAAATTAATAATAATTATTAATTGTAATTGTAAACTATAATGATTTGTGGCCAAGCAAAGATTCATCCATTCTCTCAGACCCAACAAGACTCCGCCCAATGTGGTCAGTGAGAGTGGCAGATGACTGCCTTACAGAGAAGATAACCTGACATCCCCATTTTCTAGGACACTGCTGGTTTATGCATTACTTCTTCATTCATCCAGTTAATAGCCCCATTCATTCTCAGACCTGTCCATATTTGGATGATCAATTAATGGCCAATTTACTTATAAACAAATAAAAACTAGGAAAAAAAATCACACCAAGATAATAAGTAGCATTTACTCTTATCCAATATAGTTTCTGTAGTTCCTATAAATTGTGAATTCTACTAAATTGGGATCTTAATTGGACTTCGGTGATGGTGTTCGGGGTGAGGTGGGGTAGGAGCCATCCCTCTCAGTAGTCTGTCCCTTTTTGAGCACCCTCCCTGCAGTCTTCCCCTAAAACTAAACAAGACAAGGCTATTGGCATCATTGTTCTTCTTTCTTAGTGTTGAGGCACAGAAAATGATGTCCTAAAATGTGGAGCTTTGGCATGCTGAATATTGGAAAGGCCTCAGAAGCATTCTCCTTCTGACTTTTCCTGCCCTCCTGTCTTCTGCTTTTCTTTATTTACCCAAAGCAGGTCACAGAAACCTTTTCCCCAACACCAGCCATGAAGTTTAAAAATATTACTCTGATCTCCTTCCCAACTGTTGCTCCCTTTCTTGTAAGAGTTGGCCATAAAGAAATTCTGATCCACCTTGTGTGGTAGTAGGACATGGAACCCTTATTCCTGAAGAGGTCCTCACTGTACCCAGGAGAAAGGAATGTGACTCCAGACACCAAGAATATGAACAGACAGGTCTTGCTAGTTTCTCTTCTTGGTTTATCAGGTTTAGGTCATACCATTTTCTTTGTTTAAAATTTTTTTTTAGATTATTTAATTAGAGTACTGTAATTATACATAATATTTGGGTTCCTTCTGACAAAATCATACATAGAAGGAATTTTATTTCAATCCCCACTCCTTTTCCTCCCTCCTCCTCTTCTCCCTCTTCTACTCTACTGATCTTCTTTCACTCCTTTATTATTTAGTTTTGATTGGTACTTTCTACATACATAAAGGAGAAATTCCCTTTCATACATTTATATATGTATAGAACATGATTCTGTTAGATTCATTCCATATTTATTTCCCTTCCTCTTTTCCTCTCACATTCTCCTACTTCTACTCCACTGATCTTTTTTATATTTTTATGATATTTGATCCCCTCCCCCACTGCTGTCTTTCCCTCATTTTGCTCTATTTTCCAGATATGAGAGAAAAACGTTGAACCCTTGATTTTCTGAGTCTGGCTTATTTCACTTAGCATGATTTTTCTCCATTTCCACCTATTACCAGTAAGTAATTATTTCATTCTTTATGGTAGAGTAAAATTCCTTTGTGTATAATACATACCACATTTTTTGATCCATTTAACTATTGATGGGTCGATTCCAAAATTTAGCTATTGTGAATTGTGCTGCTATAAACAGCTATTAACTATCTGGGTCGATTCCAAAATTTAGCTATTGTGAATTGTGCTGCTATAAACATTGATGTGTCTGTTTCACTACAGTATGCTGATTTTAGTTTTTTTGGACAAATACCAAGGAGTGGGATAGATGGGTCAGATGGTGGTTTCATTCCTAGTTTTTTTTGCAGTCTCCACACTGCTTTCCAAAGTGGTTGTACCACTTTGCAGTCCCACCAACCACGTATATGTATATCTTTCCCCCCATATCCTTGCCAGCATTTGTTATTATTAGTATTCTTGATAATTGCTATTCTGACTGGAATGAGATGAAATCTTAGTGTAGTTTTGATTTGCATTTCCATGACTGCTAGAGATGTTGAACTTTTTTTATATATTTTTTGGCCATCAGTATTTCTTCTTTTGGTAAATTTCTGTTTATTTTGCCCATTTATTGATTGGGTGTTTTGAATGGCATTGAGCTTTTGAGTTCTTCATATGTTTTAGATATTAATTCCCTGTCAAAGGAGTGGCTAGAAAAGATGTTTTCCCATTCTTTAGGCTCTCTCTTCACCCTATTAATATTTTTTTTTTTTTGCTGTGCAGAAGGTGTTTTAAGTTGATGGCACTGCACTTTTGAATCTTGGTTTTATTTATTGAGCTTTAGGAGCCTTGTTAAGAAAGTTGGTGTCTATACCTATAGGAGTAGGATGAAGTGTTGCCCCTATGTTGCAAGGTTTCTGGTCTAATTCCTAAGTCTTTGATGCATTTTGATTTGATTTTGTGCAGGTTGAAAGGAATCTGATTTTATTCTTCTACAAATGATGCTATCCAGTTTTCTGAGCATCATTTGTTTGAAAAGGCTGTCTTTTTTAAACATATATTTTTGGCACTTTTGTCAAGTATCAGATAGCTATAACTATGTGGGTTTGTTTCTGTGTCTTCTATTCCATTCCACTGATCTTTCATACCTACTTTGGTGACAATACCATGCTGATTTTGCTACTGTAGCTCTGTAGTATAATTTGAGATCAGGTATTATGATGCCTTATCACTTTTCTTATTCATAATTGCTTTGACTATTCTGGATTTCTTATTCTTCCAAATGAATTTAAGGACTAATTAAGGATTTAATGAATTTTTACTAGTTCTGGGAAGAATTTCATTGGCATTTTGATAGGGAATCCATTGACTCCGTATATTGCTTCTGGTAGTATAGCCATTTTGAAATGTTAATTCTGCCTATCCAAGAACATAGGAGGTCTTTTCATCTTCTGATGTCCTCTTCAATTTCTTTCTTCATTGTTCTACAGTTTTAATTGTAGAGATCATTCACTTCCTTGGTTAGATTCCCAGATATTTTATTATTATTATTATTATTGAGAATATTGTAAAGGGGATGGTTTTCCTGATTTCTTTCTCAGCTGACTTGCTGTTGGAATATAGAAAAGCTGGTGACTTATGAGTGTTGATCTTGTTTCCTGCTACTTTGCTAAATTCGTTTATCAGCTATAGTAGTCTTGGGGTGGAACTTTTTGAGTCTTCTAGTTATACTATTATGTCATCAACAAACAGTGATAGTTTGACTTCTTTTTCTTTAATTCCTTGCTGTTGCCTGATTGCTCTGGCTAGAGTTTCAAGAACTATATTGAATAGAAGTGGTGAGAGTGGACATTCTTGTCTTGTTCCTGATTTTAGAAAAAAAGCTTTCAGTTTTTTTTCCATTCAGTATGATGTTGGCTTTGGATTTGTCATATCTAGTCTTTATAATGTTGAGTAAGTTCCTTCTAGCCTTAGTTTCTCTAGCATTTTTAACATGAATGGTTACTATATTTTACCGAAGACCTTTTCTGTGTCTATTGAAATGATCATATGGTTCTTGTTCTTAGTTCTATTTATGTGGTGAAGTACACTTACTGATTTGCATATATTGAATCACCTTGCATCCCTGGGATGGAGCCCACTTGATTATGGTGATTATCTTTTAACATGTTTTTGAATATAGTTTACTGATATTTTAATAATGATTTTTGCATCTATGTTCATAAGGGAGATTGATCAGTAGTTTTCTTTCCTAGATGTGTCTTTGTCTAGTTTTGGTATCAGGGTAATTCTGACTTCATAGACTGTATTTGGGAGTGTTCCTTCCCTTTCCATTTCATGGAATAATTTGAGAAAGATTAATGTTAATTCTTCTTTAAAGGTCTGAGAACTTATCTGAGAATCAGACCAGTCATGGACTTTTCTTTGTGGGCTTTGCATAACAAAAAGAAGCCTGAGCTTTAAAACAGAGGTCAGATTTGAATCACTTTAGCAGAGTCACAGACTCTGGTAATTTCTAGGCATGAGTCATAAAGAAAGCTGAAAAACCAGGGACAAATTGAAGAAAATATTTGTAATATATAACAGAGAAACAATTATTATCTAGGATATGTAAAATATGAATAGATAAGAAACATTCTAGTTGATGGGGATGTAAAATGCTATAACACTATGGAAAACAGAATGGAGATAACTCAAAAACTAAAAATAGATTTACTGTATGGATCCAGTAGTACCAATTCTAGTTATATATTCTGAGGTATTGAATAGAGGATGTCAAAGAGATATTTGCATACCCATGTTAGTTGCAGCAAAAGTTACAATAACCAAGAGGTGGAAGCAAGCTAAATGTCATTGATAGATGAATGGATAAAGAAAATATGGTGTATACACATGGAATATTATTCAGCGTTGCAAAAGAAGGAAATCCTATCACATGCTGCAATATGGATGAACCTTGAGGATACTAGGCCAAGTGAAATAAGCCAGTCACAAAGACAAATACTCCATGATTCCTCTTAGATGAGGTAACTAAAGTAATCAAATCCACAGAATCAAAAAGTAGAATGATGGTCAGTAGGGGCTAGAGAGAGGGGGAAATGATGACTTGTTTCTCAGTGTGTATAGAGTTTTAATTTTGCAAGATGAAAAAGTTATGGAGCTCTGTTGCACAACAATATAAATATGCATAACACTACGGGACTGTATAATTACCAAAGTTTAAGGTAAATAATATGTGTTCTATATAACCACAAATTAAAAAAACCTGGAGCTTTAAATCTCAGTTGGCAGCTTTGTATTTAAATATGCCAGAAGAGGGAAACAATTGATTTGAATTCAGCCATAGCAGAATTTAGCTGAAATGTAAGCAGTTGGCTCCTGAACTTATTCTACTGGCAGGTCTTCATAGCAGGATGGATTACTGAGAATATGAAACCTCAGGACTTCTGAATGGGCAGGATGGGTGCAACATGATGCCAAAAGATTAGATGAATGCAGATGGAGATGTAAGGTCCGTGGTGGTCTGTGATGGCACAGAGATGCGTGTGAGGGGGCAGTCCTTAATATAAGTTTGATTGGCAGAGCATGTACAAACAAAATTTTTCAAGAAGTCCAAGCATGAGTGGAAAATAAATTTATAGTGGCATCCTATATATATTTAAAGAAGTGATGAACTTCTTTTGAAGATTTATACTGTATATTTGAATGTGCTGTGAAGAGCTAAACACATAGGTGTTCATCATGATGAAATAAATAAGTAGGAAAAGTTGTTTTGCCTGATATCAAAAAATCTGTAGTCACCTAACTTGCCAAAAGCAAAAATTTGTTAAAATTCTATTATTTGTTAATTAGTTATACATGACAGTAGAATGCATTTTGACACATCATCATAGATGAAGTGTAACTTCTTGTTTCTCTGGTTGCACATGATATAGAATTACAATGGCCAGGCTTCTGGCCCAGCTGCGGCATCGGCTGTGCTGCTGCAGCTTTACTCCTTATTTTATTATATCCAACCTCCTGTGGCCCCAGTCTGCACTGAATGTCCAGTTTTAAATTCCAGTAAAGTCCCCCGTCATTTATTTTTGTTCACCCACCTTGAGGAGAAGCTGCTGTCAGCTTCCTTGATTTCATGCCACAAAGCAGCCAGGGAAGAGACCCCTTCTATTCTGCCATCTTGAAAAACCCCCAATATGCATCATTTTATTTCAATTATGATAAAATGGCAGGCAACTCCAACTGTGGGACATTTGACAAAATATCTGATCATTGTCAGGTCATGAGGGTAAGATAAGACTGAGGTCCTGTCACACACTGCAGGTTACAAATGGGAAAGTACTGTTAAGTGCAACTTGTGTTTCTAATGAGATCAGAGAGTAGGAAAATGACATTAGCAGAAGAACTGGGGCAATTCCAGTACTGCCTTGTTCTCAGTTAATGGCATTGCAACAAAGTTAACATCCTGGTCAGCTCATTGTGCTAGTTGTATAAGACGTCAACATTGGAGCAGCAGGCTGAGGGATATATGGATGCCCGTCAGCATGCTTGCAACTTCTCTGGAAGTGTAAACTGAGGCCAAGATAAAAGGTAAAAGAAAAATACACTAACGCATGAAAAGGATATAGCAAACACTCACGTATTAAAACTCAGTTTGTCAGGTCTTAACATTTTGTCATATTTGATTCATTATTTTTTAACAAGAGTATATTTTAGATAAAACTTAGGCCTGTTTTCATTCTTTGCTGTTCCATTTGATTCCACTCCTCTCATGAGCACTATTCTCAACTTGATGTTACTTTGTGCATGCTTTAATGCTGCTTCATATTAATATATTGCTTTACTGTGGGGGTAAAATATATGAAGGTAGGCATATACAAAATGCATCTGGATTGTACAAATGCAAAAGGTTAAAGTGGTGAACCTTATATGTATTTTAACAATCAGAAATACAGGGAAAAATAACAATATAAATGGACCTTATGTGATACTTCAGATGAAAGCTTTCAAAATCCACCCTCTGCTTCTGAATTATTCTTTCTTTAGTGCCCTTCATATACCTACTATAGACTATTCCCACCCACAACCCATTATGGTCATATGTTTAAGTGGCTTGAACTCTTGAATAAGGAGCCCTTTGAGTCCACAGATCCAGACATCTTTTTTGGTATGTTCAGCCAGTGAGGTTTCTGTGTGCTCAATGTCTGTGGAAGGGAGGAAGGAGAAACAGAGGAACGGAAGGCCTTTACCACTAAATACACATAGCCTTTTCACAGTGTGAACACTGAAGGTCACACGGGATGGTAGTACAAGCCAGAGGAGGAGGACCTTTGAGGGAATCTGTGGGTGAGTGAGGAAGAGGATGATGGGCATGAGAGGTGAATTGTCAACACTGGGAGAGTCAGCAGGAAGGATGAGTCCAGGCTTCCTCAAAGAAGTTGACCTGTAGGGACAATCTTAATGACACTTGCAAAGGAATTTCAGAGAACATGGTACAGTGGGTTGAGAGAGGACTTGGTTAAATCTGATGAAAACCTTAAGTTTTGGACAAATGGCTTCAGTGAAGGAAATAGCTCAATGAGAGTTGACTCCAAACCTCTCTCTTGGACACATCTTGAATCAAGTCATCCTGGGAGGTGCTCAGGAACACGACCACCACCAGCACCAACCACAGTATTTATCAAGTGCCTGCTTTATCTCATTCATTCTCCCAAAACCCCTCTGAGGTCTGTGGTACCGTCTCCCTCATGTTATGAAAAAAGAAAGCCAGCATAGGGAGGTTAAGCAGCATCCCCAGCCCTTCCCTTCCTCCTCCATGGGCCTCTTATGGCAGCCAACTTGCTAGAACAAATCAACATGCCAGAACATTTTAGAATAATATGCTAGAACCAGCCTGATTCCCAGGGTCATTAGAACTGCTTTCTGAGTGTCTCAACACTATTGATGGAAATAAACTTCCCAGGGACTCACTGCCCACTGCCACTTGCTCAAAACCCAGAGGTTTCACCAATACCATCCTATGTGGGAGTCACAGGTGTCCTGCTGTCTTCTGACAGGGCAGGTATGAGTTAATGATAATAAAGATTAAATACATGAAGTAATAGATCAAATGGAGCAAAATACAGTAAGAAGGGGTAACGGAGAGAGAACAAAGCATGCCTTGTGTTTAGGAAGCATAATATTATCTAAAATGTCCTGAGGATGAATTTCTGTCTTCCAGACAACATACATACTTTCAAGGTGGGCCCAGATGTTATGATGGAACAGGAGGAATACATGCATAACAAGAACATTTGTTGTGTTTATTGGGAAAACATAAAACCATGGTAATTGTACAGTAGGACCTATGGAAACGATTAAAATTCTGGGTATATAAGACTTCCTAACTAGAGGGATTCTTGAGGTTGGACTTTATTGCCTCCAAATAAATGTCTTCTCTTTAGTGCCAGGAGAATGGGCCTGTTGTTGGCCCTCTCAAGGCGCTTTCTCCCAGGCGGGAAGGAGACTACTGTTTTCTGAGCCAGAGGATGCCAAACCTGAAATTCAGACAGCATGTGTTTTCTTTCTCTGAAGGCATGTCCCCCTCCTTCAAAGGCTCTAATGAGACTGAGGAGGTCTCTGCCATGCTGGTTACCTGACTTTCCATCTGCCAAGACAAAGAGAATGAGTTAGAGACATACGATGTTTGCACCAATGGAGTCAATATTTACTCATTTATGGAGTAAATATTGTTTATAAAATATTATTAATATATTTATTTGTCCAAATAAATATCTAATTTATTGTTTTAACAAAAATATCCAGCTGTAAATGCAGAGTTTCAGTACTCATTAATCATTAAACACACACACACACACGCGCGCGCACACACACACACACACACACTTGTGTGTAATATCATTAGACCTTCTCTTTGCTCCTCCCCTCTCTTGCCTGGCTCAGTGCTCCTTGGCATTTTCCCTACACCTCTTCCCTGGCTCCTTTCCTGGGTGTCCTCCTTCTCCCATTGCTCATCTGCTCAGACACTGGGGTCCACCTCTGCTTCAAAGCAGGTAGAATGACTCCATGCTGTCCAACCTGGCTCTCACACCCAGCCTAACCCTTGCTCTACAGGAAGGCAGCTCTGTGCTCACCTCAACAATTTCATTATCCTCAAGCTCAGAAGGCATTTCTAGGAACTGGTCAATGTCTCCATTTTCTGGTGATTTACACTTGGGCAAGTCCTGACAAGTGTCAGGTTCTTGATGACTGACCTCACATATGGGGAGAGCCACTGTGGGACGGCAGAAGATCCTCCTCCTAAGGAGAATCAGAGAGCACAGGGTCACCGTCTGTCATCTTTCTGATTGTCCAGAAATGCCTTAAGATTTTTCATTAGATCATCCAGGTTCCAGAGGGTCTGGTTGATCCTCTCCTGTGGGCACTTGTCCATCCTCTGGTAATCTTCACTTAGAGCCCCATTAGCTCCTGAGTCTTCACGGTGCCAGCCCAGATAGGCATTTAACACCTCAATGATGGCTTCTTCATCAAGCTTCTCTGGGTTGTCCTGAATTGAATTTTGTCTCTCCATGGGACTCCTTACACTTTTGGTTCCCCATGCGCCTTGGACAGGAGGGAGGAAATGACAGGAAGAGCCCTCAGAAGTCAGCTCTTCACAGGGTATGATATCCTCACAGTCAATACTCCTCATGGGGGAAATGGCCTACACACAGGCTCTGGTTAGACTTGGATTCCAAAATGCAGTGCTGCATGTCAGGGCTGTTGCTGCCAGAGGATGAATCTTCCATGGCATTCAAGGGCTGAAATGCCCAGTCTCCCTCAACGCTGGAAACTTCAAAAGAAAGACATTAATAGGTGATATTGGGAAGAGACTCATGTACTTTAGCAAATAAATCCATTCCGTTTTCCATTCAGAACTATCCCATTGGGCAGAAGTGCATCCTATCCTATGTTTGCACCCTCCAGGGAGGGCAGAAGAGGCAGTTCTTCCTCTTTAAAAACTTATTTTAGAGACAGGAGAATCACGAGTTCAAAGCCAGCCTCAGCAATGGTGAGGCACTAAGCTACTCAGTGAGACCCTGTCTCTAAATAAAATACAAAATAGGGTTCCAATGTGGCTCAGTGGTCAAGTACCCCTGAGTTCAATCCCTGGTACCGAAAACAAAACAAAACTTATTTTATTGTATAATAAACCCTCTGCACTGAGTGTCTGCACCTGATACCTCTCCTGATTTGTCCTATGACTACAGTTGCAATAACTACTTGTCATAAGATAGTTCTATAAAATTTGAAAAATACAGGAAAGTAGGAAGATGAATATAAATACCCCTATCCCACCATTCTGGGTGAATGATAACAATCAGGAAAAGAGTTTTGTGGGTTTTTTAATAATCTTTTTTTATATATAAATATACATATATGTACAAATTGTACCTGGATGCACACATTCATATATATGTGGATGTCACATCTAAGAATGTGAAATTATTAAATTTTATGGCACAGACTGCAGGAAACACATATTTGGCTATTCTGTAATTCTTTTTTTTTTTTTTGGGTGGGACTGAGGATCGAACCCAGGTCCTTGTGTATGTGAGGCAAGCACTTTACCAACTGAGCTATATCCCCAACCCTATTCTGTAATTCTTAACCACTTTCGCATGAAGTCTTTTTGTTAACCACCTATTAAACGACCATTATTTTAGGTCATCAATGACCCTTAGATTTTTGAGACCATTAACTGTCATCTTATTAATGATACTAAATCCCCTTATTCACAAATTTCTGCCTATCTTTTCATAGTCCTATAGGTGTTTGGATTATTGGATTAAAGATTAGAAATATATTAGTTATGATAATTTATACTAAATTACTTTCTATAAAGAATACAGCTATTTAAATGCCCTTCCTCCCCACATCTGATGGCATCTTTAGTCCAGCGTTTCCTGTGATGCTCCAGCAAGTCATTGGGGGAAAGAATACACACAATATGGCTTTCTCTCTCTCTCTCTCTCTCTCTCTCTCTCTCTCTCACACACACACACACACACACACACACACACACACACACACATTGGAGACTCTGTCAAGTCTGTCTCTTGTGACTTTCTGCAGGAAAGAGATGTTACCAACTCCTGAGGCATGCACAGGATAACAGAAGTCCTTCAGATCCTGAATCCAGTAACTAAGAAGTGCAACTGTCAGAAGTCTGTGTTCTGAGACTGTTGGCTACCATGGCAACAGGGGAACCACATTAGAGCCAGAAGTTTGGTAGGAGAAACGGGGGATAGAAAATTGAAAGACCCATCCCCTTGTCTCACTTGTTTTTTTAAAATTTGTTCTAATTAGTTATACATGACCATTGAATGCATTTTGATACATCATACATGAATGGAATATAACTTCTTATTCTTCCAGTTGTACTTGATGTAGGATCTCACAGGTTGTGTAATCATATATGCATATAGGGTAAAAATGTGTGACCATGATATTCTCCAGCTCCATTCATTTATCTGCAAATGCCATCATTTTATTATTCCTCTAGGCTTAGTAATATTTCATTGTGTATATATACCACATTTTCTTTATCCATTCATCTCTTGTGGAGCACCTAGGTTGGTTCCATAGTGTAGCTATTGTGATTGAGCTGCTATAAGCATTGATGTGGCTGCCTTACTGTAATTTGCTGATTTTAAGTTCTTTGGGTATAAATTGAGGAGTGGGCTAACTGGGTCAAATGGTAATTCCATTCCAAGTTTCTTGAGGAATCTCTCTACGGCTTTGCAAAGTGGTTGCACCAATTTGCAGTCCCATGAGCAATGTATGAGTATACCTTTTTCCCCACATCCTTGCTAACATTTATTGTTGCTTGTACTCTTGATAATTGCCATTCTGGAGTGGAATATAATCTTAGAGTAGTTTCAATTTGCATTTCTGTAATTGCTAGAGAAGTTGAACATT
Source organism: Xerus rutilus (assembly GCA_028644305.1). Lineage (NCBI taxonomy): Eukaryota > Metazoa > Chordata > Mammalia > Rodentia > Sciuridae > Xerus > Xerus rutilus. The sequence goes on along the minus strand of CM053403.1, from coordinate 62,942,983 downwards.
TTTTCATATATTTGTTGATTGTTGTATTTCTTCTTCTGTGAAGTATCTGTTCAGTTCCTTAGCCCCTTTATTAATTGTTTTTTTTTTGGTGTCATATTTTCTGAGTTCTTTGTATATCCTGGAGATGAATGCTCTGAGGTGCAAGTGTAAATATTTTCTCCCATTTTGTAGGCTCTCTCTTCACATTATTGATTTTTTCTATTTCCTATGCTCTCATGTTGAAGACTTGGTACTACTTTTTCTTGTATTAGACACAGAGTCTCTGTTCTAGTGCCTGTCTTTGATCCACTTTGAGTTGAGTTTTGTGCATGGTGAGAGATGGGTTTTTAATTTTATTTTTCTGTATATAGATTTCCAGTTTCCCTAGCACTATTTGTTGAAGAAGATCTCTTTTCTCTAATGTAGTTTTTGGCACCTTTGTTTAGTATTTATGTGGGTTTGTTTATGTGCCTTCTGTTCTGTACCATTGATCTACATATCTGTTTTAGTGTCAATACCATACTGTTTTTGTTACTGTGGCTCTCTAGTATAATTTAAGGCCTGGTATTATGATACTTCCTGCTTCACTCTTCTTGCTAAGGACTGCTTTGGCTATTCTGGGCCTCTTATTTTTCCAAATGAATTTCATGATTGCAAAAGCAAAATTTTAAAAACCTCCATATTGTCAGATAAATCTTCATTCTTCTTTGTTAGTTCTTTTTCCATTACTGTAAAATGTCTGAGATAATCAACTTAAAAAGAGGAAAGATTTATTTTAGCTCACAGTTTTGGGGGTTTTATTCTATGGTCAGTTTGTTCAATTGCTTTTGGGTCTGCAGTGGGAGTGCAGGGCAGAGACAGCTGCTAGAGAAAGGAAGAGGTTCAGTTCCCAATATCTTGTTGAAGGGCACATCCCTAGTAACCTAACTTCTCCCCAGTAGGCTATGCCTCTTAAAGTTTCACCTACTCCTCAGGAGTGCTATAGACTGGTGACCAAGCTTTAAACACAAGGGCCTTTGGGGGACAAAGCATTGCTGTTCCAGGTGTTTTGCCTTTGGGGGACAAAGCATTGCTGTTCCAGCAAGTGGTGACTAGCACTCAAGCCCCCAGAGCCTCAGGGCAGGATTTTTCTACTTGCCCATCAATAGAGCTAGAGTCATATGTAAAATGATTTAGTCAATCCCTGATTCTAAACAAGCAACTGAAATACTTAGAAATTTTACTAAATAGTACTTCATTTCATGACATGACTAAGTAGAAAATGGTCCATGTGATGAGAACTTTTTACATGTAAATAATGATTTCATGAAACAATTCAATTTCTTCTTTTCATTTTTCTACACAGAAAAATGAAGAATTATATCATCTTAGCAGCATTTATACCTTTCAGCAGTCCATCAATGGTTAACCAAGATTTGTACCTTTAGGAAAAGTGAGAAACCTAAAATGGCAGCTAATTTTTTTTTTTTCCTTTAAATTGCTGAGTTAGCAAGGCTAAAAGAAATGCTGATTATCCATCTGGGAACAAGTTTGGGCTTCAGACCAGGGTTAGACAACCTCTTACTCAGTAAGTAAAACTTGGAGATTTTCCAAAATTTTAAGTGAAAATGCTGGCAAAAGTAGAAGAAACACACCTAGTGCTTTATGGAGAATGGTCAAGTTTTCCTTAGAGATGACAATATCAGGAATCTAATCATAAAATAATCTATCTCAAGGAGTTTATTCACAAATGACCCTGATAACATGCTTCATGACCCTGTGCCAGGATGTTTGAGTCATACTGAACAGGGATGTATTGGATTTCTGTCTTTCTCCCTGCACTCCCAGAGCTGGTGGAAAAACTGCAGCATGGTAACACTTAATGTCAAACTTGAGTTAAGAGAGTTGTCTAGGAGCCTTATTTCTAGAGCTACATGTTGTCTGAGCTAGACTTTGAGCTTACAGAAACCAGGAATGCCAGTTGGTATGTGAGACCAGTTTTCTACTTCTTTATTCCTAGGGCTTCCCCATTTCTCTTTAGTCAAATAAATGTAATATATTGCTCTACTAAGCTCATATGAATCTATTAAGCCAATCAATTAGACCAAAAGTAGAATGTTTTGGAAAAAATTCAGATTTAAATGAGTTCATGTTTTATTTGGTCACCTTCTATAACCTTTCTTTTTTCTGGCCTGGTCTCCTCTATCACATCTCCAACAGACACACACACCACTACCCTAGTGATGATAACTACACCATGTGTACAACCATTCACATACACACATTTAAAAACTCTACAAAAAGTGGAACCCATACACTTTTAACCACAGAATGTTAATAAAATTTTTAAAAATTAAAAATAGTATTTTATTAAGTTGAAGATTTTTAAATTTTAAGATGCATCATTATTTAATATACTACTAGAAGAGAAAATTGGAACCACTAAAAAGAGACACAGTAGTTTCTTTCATTTTTTTCTTTTTGTCGTTCTTGTTAGAGGTTTACCAATATTGTTGATTGTTTTGAAAAACTAGCCTTCATTTCATTGATTTTCTTTGTTTTTCTAATTTCAGTCACATAGATCTCTGCTCTTAATAGTTTTCTTCCTTCTGTTTGCTTTGAGTTTATTTTGCTCTTCCTTTTCTAGTTTCTTGACACATGAACTTAGATTATTCACTTCAGACTTAATTCCTAATGTAGCATTTGGTACTATAAATTTTCCTCTCAGCCCTGCATTAGATTCATCTCATGCATTTTGATATGTTTTAAAATTTTCATTCAGTTCTGTATATTTTTAAATTTCCTTTGGTACTTCTTTGACCCATGGATTACATTGAACTATGATGTTGTATTTTCATGTTCAGGGATTTTCCTTTTGCCTTTTTGTTATTGATTTCTAATTAATTCCATTATGGTCAGAAAACACATTCTGTATGATTTCAACTCTTTTAAATTTGTTGTTCCCCCACCCCCACCCCCACTACTCTGGGATATGGTCTGTCTTGGTAAATGTTCCATGGGAGCTTCAAAAATCCAGTATTTTCTGCTGTTGGCAATGGAATGTTCTATATGTATCAATTAGAAACTGTTGGTTAATTGTGTTGTTCATAGCTTCTACATTTTTGCTGATTTTCTATTAGTTTTGGCAAGTGGGATGTTGAAATCCCCAGCTAAAAACTTATGGCTTTATATTAATCCTTCCAGCTCTATCATTTTTTATTTCATGTATTTCAAGGCTTTAGTGTTTGATACATGCACAATTAGGATTATTATATCTTTTTACTGGATTGATGCTTTGTCATTATGTTGGTTGTTGGTTCTATGTTTGTTTTCTTGGTACTGGGGATTGAACCCAGGGGTGCTGTACCTTGAGCTACATATCCAGTTTTTATTTTGTTTTTAAATATAAGACCTTGCTAAATTGCTTAGGCTGGCCTCACTAAGTTGCTAAGGCTGGCTTCAAACTTGTGATCCTCCTGCCTCAGCCTCTTGAGTCACTAGGATTACAGGCATGTGCCACTGTGCCTGGCAATTTTTTCATTACAAACATCATGTGGACAAATAGATACCTCTTGGCTCTAGTAACTTTCTGTTCTCTGAGGTCTGCTTTGTTAGATATTACTATAATCATTTTTCTATTATTATTAGTTTTTATATGTATATATATTTTTTTCTATTTTTTTTGCTTTCAGTCTACCTATGTTATTTAATTGAAGTGAGATTCTTATAAAGAGAACACAATTAGGTCATGGTTTTTACTCACTCTTCCAATCACTTTTGATTGGTATATTTAAAGCATACTTGCCAATAAAGTAATTACTGATATGCCCATGCTTGAGTCTGCTATTTTATTAGTTATTTTCTTTGGTTCTTGTTTCTCCATTTTTATCTTATTGTATTCCAGTGAGTTACTTAAAATTTTTTTTTGTAAATTCCTCTTAATTTATTATAGGGTTACTGAAGATATCTCTTTGTAGAGTTGTATAGTGATTATTCTGAGTATTACATTATTAACCACTTTGAGTACAGTGTGAAAACATCACTTCTATTTAGGACTTTTAATTTCTCCATTAAAAAACAACCAAACAACTTTGCCTCGAGTGTCAGATGATGTTATAATTTTTTAAATAAAAAAGGTATAAAGTTCATGGAGAATAGGATAGTCTATTACAATCACTCATATTTCCAGTCTTTCCTCTGTTTCTTCTTCTTTCCTGACCCTCCAACATTTGTTCTTTATAATTTCCTTTGTTTAAAGAAATTCATTTAGTAAATCTTTTAGGGGAGGTCTGCAGGAAATTCTTTTAGTTTCTTCCCATTTGGGGAGCCTCAAGCCCACAGGGGCTTCTCTGGATGCCTCCCACACAGCCCACAATGCTATCATCTATCTATCTATCTATCTATCTATCTATCTATCTATCCATCATCATCATCTATCTATTTATTTAGTACTGGAGATTGAATCCAGGAGCATTCACCACTGAGCCACATCCCTAACCCTTTTTTATATTTTATTTAGAGACAAGGTCTTGCTAAGTTGCTTAGGGCCTCACTAAGTTGCTGAGGCTGGCTTTGAACTTGCAATCCTCCTACCTCAGCCTCCAAAGCTGCTGAGATTACAGGCATGTGTCACTGTGCCTGGCCCACAATATTTTTTATATTCAGAAGTTTAATTTTACTAAAGGAAATCTTTTAGAACTTTAGAAATAGATTTTAATCAAATTGAACTTTTGTGCATATGTAAAAAACATAAACTGGTTAAGATGTTCCCCCAATTTTTTCACATATAAAATCCAACTCTATGAATCAAATCTTAATTTTTGTCTAAGAATCATAGATGTTTGTAGTTTTCCACCGCATGTAACCTTTCTGTTACAGACTCTTGGGAATGCAGAAGTGCTTAATAAAAGCATCATTTTTATCATTGGGGTATTCTTCCAAGCTACTGATGTCCATTCTACAAGTCTTATACACAACTGGAGATAATTAATGACGACTATGTCAAAAATGCCACTTGTCAAAAGTCATTGTAAGATGCCTCTCTATTTCTAAAATGTCAAAAATACTGTTCAGAATCCCATGCGTTATTATATAGGTTAGTTTACACCCCTTCCTTCAGTTTAATCATTTTTTAATAAATTTTAAAAATGTTTTTATTGTGCAATATAGTTATACATAGCACTGGGGTTCATTTTGACATGTTATACATTCATGAAATATAATTCATTCAGTCCCTAGTACTTCTTTCCCTCCCCTCCTCTCTAAATTTTAAAGAAAGATGCATTGAAAAATAAAACATTCTAGAGAAATCTCTGTCTCTGGAAAACTCCTGAACAAAAACACATCTCTAACACAGAATGAAAGGATCAATGAGAATACTTGCTCTTGATGTGCTCAAGTGCCCTCTAAAGCCCTACTGTTTTCAATGGTCTTTTTCTTTTTCCCATTCCATTTCCAAGTCAGCAGCTAGGACATTCTTTCTAAAATGCATCTTTGATCTTCAGTCTTCTCCTTAACATCCCACTGCCCCTGGGATAATATACATGTGTAAGTGGTATGTGCACATGTGTATGTGGTATAGGGCATGCAGGGTGTGCTTGTGATGTGTGGGGTGTATGTGAGCATGTGGTTGGCAGAATGATGGTTTCCCAAAGATGTTCATGTTTTAATCTTTGGACCCTGTGAGTATGTAACTTTATGTAATGAAGGGGCTTTAGAGATGTGATTAAGGATCTTTACAAGGGAATACTATTATATATTATCCAAGTGAGCCAATGTAATCACAAGAACCCTTTAAAGGGAAAGAGGGAGGCAAGAGTCAGAGATGGAAATGTGATATGAGAGAGAGAGAGAAAGAGAGAGAGAGAGAATGAATTTGAATTTGAAGATGCTATACTGTTAACTTTAAAGATGGAGGAAGAGACTATGAGCCAAGGAATTTAGGTGGCTCCCTGAAGCTGGAAAAGGGAAGGAAATAGATTTTCTCTTAGAGATTCCAGAAGGAAGGCAATCCTACCAATGCCTTGATTTGGAAACTTCTGACTTCCAGAACTATAAGATAATAAATTACTTGTATTCTTTTATACAAATATTTTATAATACAGGATGTGTGTGTGTTTGTGTGAGGTAAATGAATCTGTGTGTTTGTGTGTATAGGGGATAGAGAAATCATGGTTTTGTGCCTGTGCACAATGAAAATGCATCCTATACTAATATAAGAGAGACATCAATTAGATTTTAAATTTTGTTTCATGTATATGTAACTCATGACCTTCTTTAAAAACAAAATCACATCATGGCCATTTGCAAAGTTCATTTATTATATACCAATATACACTTCCTGTAATAAAAAAGCCTCCCAATACATTGAACCATCTTATAAATGAAATAAGAAAATAAAAATTTCATCTGTTTACAAATGGGATTAAATTAACCAGCACAAGGTACCATCTGTATGTCTGCCCTGCAGTATATGTGAATTTTAATCCTGAAAATGGCCATGAGAAAAAAATGGTGCTTTATTATTTGGCACTGTAGGATTGCTCTTGAATATTTATATAATTATACAATTGATATTCTCAAGTTGGTATTTTAAATTGAAAGGATTAAAAATATATACAGATTTTATAGTTTTCCAATATTTGTGGATTAATATTTACATTTAAATAAGTTGAGATTAAGCAGTTTTTAACATTCAGAAGACACCTTTTTCAACTTTGTTTTGATACATTCTTTAGAGAAATGAAAATGAACATGTATCTTAAAGATGCTATTTGGCAAATTTTTTCCAAATAACAGTGACTTAAAAGTTATGATAGCTTCTAGTAATGCTCAATTTTCATAACAAAGTGCACCGTTTTATAGTATTATGCCTCTAGAAAATAATACATAAAACAAATATTTATTTTCTTGGGCACACTCCCAAAACACTACTGAAATATTATCTAGTATGTCATACTCGTTTGATACTTGTATTTCATACTTGGCTTTACTAACATATAAAATATGGAACAAATGTTCTTGCTACTGATTTGACAAAGAAGAAGTGAACTCCAGAAGTTCTAGGCAGTGAGTAATAACTTTTAATCCATTCTATATAAATATGTTTTGGAAATAAGAATGATAGTTTGCATTTCTCTGTAGTGTTAGCATTTTTATTTCTATGGACAATCACTAACGTTGTTTTAAAATGATGCATGAATGTCAGCAAACCCTTCCGCAAGCTAAAATGAACCAAATCCTATTTAGATATGCTAAATTAAAAGAACAACTTTAGCACTGATAATTACTTACAAATAAGGAGCCTGTTTTCTTATAGATGATGATTATTGTAAACATCAAAGAAGAGCATTACTGAACTATGTATAACTTAAGTTTCAAATTTAGAATATCTCCAATAGACAGATACATACAAATGGATTTCTGAGCCCACCAACTTAATCCCCTGCTCCCACCCCAACAATATAAATGTTTTGACTGTGAAGAAAGAAAACTACACATGTAAAAAATAAGAATCAAATGTACCATACATTAACATTCTGATGACTATAGAATAAGATTATATACATAAACATATAGCAAATTACAGTTTCCTGCACTGAATGTTTATCAAATAAAAATGTATCAGACAATACTGGGTAGTGTATCTCCACATGACCTGTGGTCTTCTAAACATTCTAAATGAGAATGGAAGACGAGAGGGAGAGCATTGTTCAAGGACAAAAGTATGATGAGACAACTAAGAAAAACGTTTAAAAGCAGATGCTTCCACAGCAAGCAGCTGAGCTGTAAGCATTATTTTTTTTGTTGTTGCTTAAATTTGAGTAAAGCCCCTCTCTATGTTTAATAAAATGTTTTAACGTTCACCTAAAAATCCACTAAATGAAGAAGTCACTAATTCAATGTCACAAATGGGACGGGCAAACTATCCCTTTAGTGTTGACACCGAGTGCTGTTGGCTAGTGTCTGATAGTTAGTTCATCTACCTCATAGGGACAGCTCACAAGAAGCATCTTTTGCTTCTCTCTGTTAGCCAACAGCCCCTGAGAATATGATGCAAGATGGGGGAAGGCATTAAGTGGTGATAGTTTGCCACCAGAGCATTTTTAATTTAATGTTCTATTTGTTACTTTTGGGGGTTGGCGGGTAGGGAGCCAGCTTAGAGGAAAAGGTGTTATCTGATGACCATTAAATGCGGCCACACTTATTCTGCTTGTATAGCAGCAAAAACACACCTTCACCATCTCACAATGCTCTAGTCAAACCTGGGTAGCAATGTGCACCATGGATTTTAAACACATAAACAACCATTTTTCACAGAAACCATGATTTTCTTTGTCGTAGGTGTCTGGTGATATTAATAGCAAACGTCTTGGGAATCTTCCTGTTATTTCTTATGAATAACATTCCAATCAAGATAACTCAAATGTCTTGATTTGGAGCATAACTTGCAACCACTTCCAACAGAAAAAAAGAAAGTGTTTTCTCTTGGGTTAGTGATGCTTGGAATTTGGAGGATCGTAAATCCAGTCAATTATAATGAGTGCCATGCTTCCAATCATGAAGATAATTCCAATCACAAGAAAAATTAAAGCCTGTAATTCAGACAGAATTTGTTAAGGAACAGAGAAACCATATTTAGCTGTTTGTTTTTATAAGTTATTGATATAAGGTGGCAATTCCATTTGCATATTAAGTTGTAATATTCTTAATAACCCTAGTTGAGAAAAGAAAGGAATTCAGTGCAGAGATAGAACCTAAAATTTCAACAATAGAGTAATGGCTAAATGATTTGGTACATCCAAAGGATGGAATATCTTATGAGCATTAAAAAAAACAGAATGAATTTATGGCATTTGCCAGTAAATGGATGGATATGGAGAATATCATGCTAAGTGAAATAAGCCAAACTCAGGAACTGAAACATTGAATGTTTTCTCTCATATGCAGAAGCTTGATTTAAAAAAGGAAAGAGGGAAGGAAGGATAGGATATAATAAAGGGAAGACCAATAATGTAGAAGAAGAAGATCAAGAGGCAGAGTGGAGGGATGGGTAAGGGGACGCAATGCAGAGTGAATTCTTAAAAAATCATGTTACATGCATATATAAATATACCATAGAGAATTTTACCTTTATGCGCAAATAAAAAGAATCAACCAAATATAAATAAATAGATGAGCATAAGAAATACACTAGAATAGAGGAAGGAGAATGGGGGAAAGGAGGAAGAGTGGGAGGGAAAGCAGGAAGGGAAAAGAAGGCCATGATGATCTGAAATCGAATCCCATTCATATATGAGTTTTTTGGGATGAACCCAACTACTATTTATAACTATAAAGCTCTAATAAATTTTTTAAAAGTAAGTGACAGAAAAAATTTAAGGACCTAGAGAATGCTCACAATCTTTTAGGTGAAAAAGAGCTGGTCATAAAGGAGCAGCAAAAATTTCTAATTTTATAAAGCATGCAAATAAAAATGAAAGACTAATATATGTTACATTTTTCTCAAAAGAGAAAAAAGTGTGTATATATATCTTTGTACATATGACGAGTTACACACACATATTTTATACAATGTTTCAAATTTAGCCTTAAATCAACCTAATTTGATGTATGAGAAAAGAGCAGCTAATTTTTTTTTCTTACCAGAAAGGGTCTAGGTTTTAATATTACTTATTTTATATCTGATCAAACTAAACATGGGTCACCATCAGGGAAAATCACTTGCCCACATCACACTGCTATGAAAGACTAGGCAAGAAGGATTATATAGAGTGAAAATTCATGGGTAAGATGGTGGGAAGAGCTTTTGATATCAAACTGTCCTGAACTCCCTGAACAATCCCAAGAGGTGAAAGAAATTCCAAGGTAAAAATTCAGAGTAATTCAGTAAGAAGCATCCTTTTCAAGCCTTAATTTAAAACCTTCTTAAGCAGTCACTGATTATATTTAATTATTGGGAAAAAATTATTTCTAGTATATGTTTCTGTAGTACTATTATGGAAAAGAAATATGCACTCCCTAGTTCAATAAGGTCATATTTTGTATGTAACTAAGTTAACTGAAAAACAAAGAGTTCTGTTCTGGATCTCAGTCCAAACCAGGGAACAGCAGGGAACTACAGAGGAAAAAAATCAAGGCAACTCTTGGCCCTTGCAAATCTAACTAATGGGTCAGAAACATTCGCACTGCTCCATAACACTGTTAGGGCGCTGACATCCTGCCTGACAATTTCATGTGGACAGTGCAGCTTGGCAATGGAAACTGGTGTGCACATAAAGCACGTGTTCCTGTAGGGGAAAGCTCTACGAGCCTTTGATGTGAGAGGACTCAACACAAGTATTTGCTCTTTGAAGAAAGAGAGATCCTAGATCATTCAAATGCCAGAAATCATTCCTGTTTCCTCCTACCAGAAAGTTCCAGCCCATCTTTGGTTTTGAGTTCTTGTTCATTGTTTCATTTCTCTGTACCATGCATATTTTCTGGTTTACTTTACTTAGTTGAAGAACAACTTATAATGGGGGACTTACAAGCCCTTACTTACCCCGACCTTTTGGGGTGACCTAAGAGATTCTTTCTTGACAAGTCTAAGATAAAAAGCTGCTGGAAGGATGAAAATCAGCATAGTGGCAGAAGAAGCCCCTGAGGAGGGAAATGCAGGGCAGGTTAATGTCTTGCAAGGCAGATCTTCTCCTAAAAACACCAAATATAAGTAAACCAAAATAAAACTATTCCTATTCTTCCAAAAGCACATGCTTAAATCACATAAGTTCATGTTGGTTGCTTACTCATAGAAAGTATGTCTATAAAGAAAATTAAAATGTACCTAATATCATAATTGCATAAGTACACATAACGTATCATAAGCAATAAAAGGCCAAAATAATATGAATTTACGAAGGCTTAGTAATGTAAGTACATACTAAGGAGACGATTCATTGCATGCCTTTCCTAACTACCTCTTACTTTGCAAGTTGCTTATCCCTGATTCTTTTTGAAGTTTTATATTGTATTTAAAATTTGAGTAAATCCTTAATCATTCAGACAAAAAATTAACTATATTAATAGACAATGTAGGGAATGAAAATAATATGCTATAAAAAATCAACCTCCTATTCCTCCCAAGATATCCTTAATACTTGGCTGATATTTACAGGTTTGAGAGAGCTTTTGTTGATAAAATCTGTCTTCCTCTTTTCTTGACAGAGATATGACCCACCTCTAAATACTGAGTCCACCCCAAGGTATATGACTTGCTTTCTTTGAGGCTCAGTTTCCTCATCAGTCAGAAGAGGCAGCTGGGCTAAGTGACCTCTAAGGTAGCTCCCATTGTCACTGGGGATGTTAGGTGACCAGCACAGCCCCTGGAATCTAGTAGGGCTGCTAGGAATCCAGTGAACCTGCGATCTACTGGGGATCCTGACTACCCAGCACTGGCTCCCTGACCACCATATAAGAGGTTATAAATTTGGTTTGACTAAAATCTTCCTGAAACTTACCTATGAATCCAAAGATGTATTTTATAGTTGGAACAAGAATGACCAAAACATTATTAAGTGCAATAATCATGGCTGCAATCAGAAAGTGTCTTATCCAGCTGAAGGGTCTTTTGGGAAACAACAACGTGGTCACTGATGTTCGAATCTGCAAGAACAATGTTTGATGGCAAGATCATTTCTTTGTTTTTGAACTTTTCTATTATTTCCAGTGTTCTCATCCTTCTAAAGCATTTTATTTCTCTTTTCCTTTTCTCTCAGAAAATATCTTGAAGCTTTTTTCAATATTTTTGTTGTGTTACAATATATGTAATGTAAAATTTACCAACTTAACCATTTTTTAGTACACTCATGTTGTGCCAACTTCACATTGATTTTTGATGCCTAAGATAATGTTATTTTTCTGTGGTTGTGTATTGTGTGTTCACTCCTACTTTTCAGAATTTTGGTTAAAAAGTATCTTAAATAAAATAACAGACAAGATAGACAAAATTCAGAGACTGTAAAAGCCTTGTTGATGGGCATCGTAACAGACTTGTTTAAACACTAATGGCATGCACTGAGTTGATTTACATGAGTTTGAAAGGAATTTCTATAAACCTAGGCTTTTCTTAATTTTCCTTTTTATTTAGCATCATTTTCCAATTGATTTTTAAAACAATGTAATTTTTGTGCTTACTCCTTTCTCTTTCTCCCCTCTTACCTCCCCATCAGTATACGATAAGCCCATAAAAGGCAAGGAATAGAATTTAATAATTTCAACATTCCTTGGAGTTTCTAGTTTAGCGTCTTGCATGTAGCAGGCACACAGAGTAGGAGTCTTTTCTTTCCCTTTTAGAGTCCTTGACAAATTTCAGCCTTATTTCAGCAGCTGAAATAAGTGGGCAAAGGGTCAAGAGAGGCTCTGTTGGCGGCAGCCGCTCAAGTTACTGTGGTGTGAGTGGATAGAGAGATCCCTGTGGGCAGAGGGAGGGAGTGCATTATGTTTGTACAGCTTAACAAAGTTGAAACCTGCTTATCTGCTTATCTTTGGAATCTGTTAGAAGACACTTCTTTGACTTAGTGGCTTTTCAATATGTGAGTACTTCAGTTAAGCTAGGACTCCACTTCTTTAGAAATGGCTGGACTGGTTTTCATTAAAAAATTTTAGTTCTGCAGTCTTTTTAGGGTATTGAGATGGGAGCTCACTTAAGAGAGAAAATGTGAGATATATTTTGCAATATGCATGAACAACCAAAAATGCAAGCTACATTGCTCACAGATTCTCAAACGACATTCCATTCATACCTCTCCACCAAAAAATTGAAGCCATCTGTTTAGGTTGAAAAGGGAATTTCATTTCTAGAATGGCAAGCCAGATAAAACCTGAAAATGGTTTAAGAATGCCTTTGCAAAGAATTTAAAAATTGGATCAGTGAAAATTATGAAACTCATTTTGAAAAGCACACTGAGGAAAAAAAAAATGGTTTGATGTCATTTCCCCCAGCAGCCTGTAAGTTCTACATTATATCTTACAATTAGTGCTTCTTCAGTATTGTCCAGAGTGATCTAATTAGCAGGCTTAAAATAAGTTTTCTGTGATACATACATTGTGCTTAAGGACTCGTCTGACAGTGCTAAACTTATAAACAAATCAAAGACAGGTTCAGTTTTCAGGCAGATGTCACACTTATGTGCTTTGTAGTTCTTTGTTACAGTGGTGTGTTCAACTGAGTAAGCTGAGTTAGAAGTGATCCTATAAAGGTATAGGGCCTCTGAGTATAAGTGCAGTATCCCGAGGTCTAATGGCTTCCAAAAAGATTAAGGTTTTGCTTCATGATGTTAGGTTCTGTGCAGTTCTAGAGAAAACATCAGATGATAAAGGACATAAAATTTATAGGAATAATAGGTAGAATGGTTGGAGTAAAGGGTGAAAGCTTTATCCTCCGAGTAAGGACTAAGTATAATTAATTTTGCTGTAGAAATTTACCCTCTGCTAGCAGAACAAGAAAATAAAAATCATATTATCTCATTGCCATTAACATATAAGAAAGTAAATGGTGTATTAGAAATGTAAAAAAAAGAAAGAAAGAAAGGAAATCCTGAACAGGACGGAAGGAATATGGAGTTGCCAACACATTCCTGAAGAGGGCAACAGAGCCAAGAGTGAGGCAGGCTGGGGTGGTAGAAGAAAACAGAAGGGAGCGTTCACCCCATGTTAACAAGATGCTCAGGGTAAGTCTGGCACCAAAGGTTTTCAGTGCCTCTGTTGACTCAGGTCAAGACAGAGGCAACTCCGGCTTACTACCCACAGAGGCTTGTCTAGTCTTCTATGTATCCACACGCCCTTTTCTCTTTTGACATAAACTGATAAGAATCTGGAAATGTGGGTCAGATGCTGTGGGTGGCGGAAGTCCCCAGCAACAGCCAGGGCCTCTGACTCAGAGTGATTCCAGAAAGGTTCTGTGTAGCTTTAGAGAAAACATCAGTTATTTCCAGAGAGAGGGAGAGAGTGCGTGTGCCAAGTACAGCCTGTTAGGAGGTGCTGTATTGTGAGGAGTGGACCCTATGTGAAGGTCAGAAACCCAGAGGCAGAGTAGAAAGAGAACTCTAATCAATCAATCAATTCTTCCATGGTTTGGACTCTTTCACTTTGCAGGATTGCTTAGGGCATGGGTTTTGGAAACACTTACTCTAACCACAGTTCATGGCAACACGTGCCATGTTTCTAGGCCTGCACCTGTGCAGGCTTCCAAACAGGAGACTGGAAGGCAACACAAGTGAGAAGAAAGATTTTACTGTGAGAAGATTAAATAAAGTAGCTAGAGAATCTGAGATGTGATCACTTTTTTAAAGTACAGCCGGTGGAATTTGAGTCTGTGTGTTCATGATAAACTATAGCAAATATGTGCTGTTTTTCAAGGTGATATGTGAACTTTACTGCATAAAGGGAAGCACAAGCTGAAAATGTAGTAGGCCCTGTAATTGGCCCCCTCCTCACTACTAAGGAAATAAATGTGGGGCTGCAAGTGAAAAAGCTAACCTAATTCACATCATTTATGCATTTGTTGAGAGGCAGTACCTATGTGTCTTATAGGAAGAAGGAAAAATACTAATCTAATTGGAGAAAAGATGATAATACATGCAGTTAAAGGAAAACAAGTGAACAAACCCTTATTCTATCTTCTTGAGCTCCCAAGAAAGAGAGCCCCCAGTTATCATTTGTTGAAAGAAGGGGCATACAAAATAATAGCTAATACTGATACATTTTAATCCAGACTAGGTTTATTTGTTTTGTTGTCTGTACATGGGAACATCAAAGCAAGTAAAATTCTTAGTGGTCAAAGGTTTCTTAATGCAAAGATACCTGTCAGGAGAACCATGTTGTGGCTCAGCATTTGACGCACTAGAAATCTTGGTTCTAAATTCTAAGAAAGCAAATAAGCAAAAACAACACATAACAACTTCTATCACTGTGGCAAAAAAGTCTCTGAACTGAGTCTTTTGCGACTTGATTGGGACAAAGAGGTTGGACCCACTTAACTGTTACTATCACATCTGTGGATGAATCCATCATATTCACAGAGATGTGATTCATTTAACCCAGATCCTCACCCAGATGGAATTCATGGCACATCAGCAAGGGAGATAGCCTATGCTTTTACTACAAAGAGCAGTTTATACATTTCAAGAAAATGCAAGGTAAATTTTAAAAGCCATTGTTTCTTAGCAAACATTACAGAGCCCATCCTCTGTGCCAGTCACCCTTCACACACCCAGCCTCCAGGGATTTGAAAACCAGCAGGGAAAGGGGCACTTATGCAGATCATTTCACCATAGCACTGTGCAAAATGTCTCCTAGATACTAATGGTAAGTGAAAATGCATAATGAAAGATAGCGATTAATTAATCTTCTCAGTTTTGGTTCTCATGACCAAGTTTGGTTCTAATGGCTTTTAATTTTTACAATCACTGCTCATCATGATCAGATGTATTCCAGTGTTTCCTCTCTCACATAGTTGGGATGAGGGATTTTGATGTTGAGGTAAAATGCTCAATAAATGAAAGGCTGGCTGGGCACAGCGGCACATGCCTGTAATCCCAGCAGCTTGGGAGACTGAGACAGGAAGATTCCAAGTTCAAAGCCAGCTTCAGCAACTTGGCAAAGCCCTAAGTAACTTAGCAAGACCTTATCTCAAAATAAAATGTAAAAAGGGACTGGAGATGTGCCTCAGTAATTAAGTGCCCCTGTGTTCAATCCTGGATATGTATGTGTGTATGTATGTATAAACAAACAAACAGGCTGACTTTACTTCCCATTCCAATGGTAGCAGCCATCAGTAGTATTATGCAATGAGCTCTGCATGCTAGCTGTGTGACCATGGCCATATCCATCAATCTCTTGACAACCCAGCATGAAAACACTGTTTAGGGCTTATGAATAAAGAAACGCAAAAGCACATAGCAGAGTTCTGTCATCAAATGTTTTGTGAGTGCCTCTACCAAAATGTGGTGATATCTTGATCCACAAAAAAAAAGGAATTCAAATATTCTTTTCTCAGAGAAACTTACTTGGAAATTTTAAACTGTAGTACACCTTCTGGTTTACAGCTGTCTTTTGCTTTATATGCAAGCTGGAGCTGATTTTAGGCTAAAGCTCTGTGTGTGTCATTTGAAATACTTTCAGATGCATTACAGGCAAGACATTATTTAAGAGTAAATTATTAGCCCTCCTAGTAATAAGGATCTGATTTCATGTGCTCATGAAAAAGGAATGTGCCAGAATATATTGCAACACACAAGCTGCACTTAAAGCGACCACAGTGTCATTATATAAGTAGTCCTCCTACACTGGGCCCTCTATGGAACATTCTGTACGTAATAGTGCTAGCTTCTGTTTCACTTATTTTTTTTGCCCCTAAAATGAATGAGTAAATTCAGTGTATATGAAAGGAGAAGAGCTGGCAGGCGGGTGAAGACCTGTGTTTATCCATATGTGGTGGTTTTAACTCACACAGCCCCAATCCCCTGGCCAGTCCTCCTCTGTCATCCCACAACAGACTGATGCCAATAGCAAATGCTGAGGAGGGGTGATCCCAGTCCAACTCTGCCAGAGGCATGTGTCAGTTTTGGTGGGGGAGGTGGTGGAAAAAATACATGATGGATAATAGAACTATTATTTTGAGAATTTCTGTTCTAGTATATAATTTACTTACCACCAGAAAAATTCTAGAATTAATAAATGAATTCAGCAAAGTAGCAGGATATAAAATCAATACTCATAAATCAAATGCATTTCTATACATCAGCAATGAACCCTCAGAAGGAAATTAGGAAAACTACCCCATTCACAATAGCCTCAAAAAAAAACAAAATAAAATAAAATACTTGGGAATCAGTCTAATAAAAGAGGTGGAAGACATACACAATGAAAACTACAGAACACTAAAGAAAGACATTGAAGAAGACCTTAGAAGATGGAAAGATCTCTCATGTTCTTGGATAGGAAGAACTAATATTGTCAAAATGGCCATACTACCAAAAGTGTTGTACATATTTAACACAATTCCAATTAAAATACCAACAACATTCCTCATAGAAATAGAAAAAGCAATCATAAAATTCATTTGGAAAAATAAGAGGCCCAGAATAGCCAAAGTAATCCTAAGCAAAAAGAGTGAGGCAGGAGGCATCACAATACCAGACCTTAAACTATACTACAGAGCAATAGTAACAAAAATGACATGGTATTGGCACCAAAATAGACATGTAGACCAATGGTACAGAGTAAAAGACACAGAGACAAACCCACACAAATACAGTTATCTAATACTAGACAAAGGCACTGAAAACATACATTGGCGAAAAGATAGCCTCTTCAACAAATGGTGCTGGGAAAACTGGAAATTCATATGCAGCAAAATGAAATTAAACCACTTTCTCTCACCATGCACAAAAGTCAACTCAGAGTGGATCAAGGACCTAGGAATTAGACCAGAGACCCTGTGCCTAATAGAAGAAAAAGTAGGCCCAAATCTTCATCATGTTGGATTAGGTCCTGACTTCCTTAACCAGACTCCTAAAGTGCAAGAAATAAAACCAAGAATTAATAAATGGGATGGATACAAACTAAAAAGCTTCTTCTCAGCAAAGGAAACAATAGTGTGAAGAGAGAGCCCACAGAGTGGGAGAACATCTTTACTACATGCACATCAGATAGAGCACTAATTTCCAGGATATATAAAGAACTCAAGAAACTTAACACCAAAAAACAAATAACCCAATCAATAAATGGGGTAAGGAACTGAACAGACACTTCACAGAAGAAGATATACATTCGATCAACAAATATATGAAAAAATGTTTAACTTCTCTAGCAGTTAGAGAAATGCAAATCAAAACTACTCTAAGATTTCCTCTCACTCCAGTCAGAATGGCAATTATCAAGAATATAAGCAATAATAAGTGTTGGCAAGGATGTGGGGAAAAAGGTATATTTATACATTGCTGGTTGGATTGCAAATTGGTGTAACTACTATGGAAAGCAGTATGGAAATTCCTTAGAAAACCTGGAATGGAACCACCATTTGACCCAGCTATCCTTCTTAGTCTATATCCAAAGGATTTTAAATCAGCATACTATAGTGATGCAGCCACATCGATGTTCATAGCAGCTCAATTCACAATAGCTAAACTGTGGAACCAACCTAGATGCCCTTCAACAGATGAATGGATAAAGAAACTGTGGTATATAGACACAAGAATATTACTCAGCATTAAAAGAGAATATAATTATGGCATTTAAAGTTAAATGGATGGAGTTGGAGAATATCATGCTAAGTGAAATAAGCCAATCCCAAAAAACCAAAGGCCAAATGTTATCTCTGATAAACAGATGCTGATCCATAATGGGGGTTGGGTGGGGAGAATGAGAAAAGGGGAGGGAGGGGCATGGAGGGGGCATGAGGACAGGAAAGATGGTGGAAGGAGATGAAAAAAAAAGTTCTAGTTTGTAATTTGCAATGTGATCCCCTTTTCACTGGTCTTCAAATCATTGGATTAAATAAAACATCTTTTGGATGTTGTTGTAGCACAAGAAACTGGAAAAAATGAAATACTTTCAAAATTGTGGTGAAAATGCAATATGATCTGAAACTTAGTGATCTTTGCTTTCAAGTTTCAGAAGTCATATGAACTCCTACTCATTTTTACTAATCCACAAGACAGCATCTCAAGCTCTGCTTTGTGAATTTAAATTTAAAAGTAAATTTCATGATTTTTCTCCTACATTTAAAAAATATTGCTTAAAAACACTTGCTATGTATACATATTAAATGATCAACTTTGGCTCCAAAATGCTGTGAAAATCATAATGTCCTTGGGCATTGCAATTGCAAACTTACATTATAATTAAATCTGCATAAAGTCAGAACATAGTACTAAGCTATGGATTAAACAGAGTTCTTTCCTTGGAGCTTTATGTACTTACTGGGAACAGGACAATGGGCACAGTTAGTGTTACTGCCACCAGGACCGCTAGGCGTACCATGAGAAGAGGGGTGTCAAATGTATACACTTTGCTGTAAGCATGAAGTAATTCATCTTCAACTTCTCCTACATGAAGAAGAAGACAGTGAGTTTACCTGGTGTTACCAAAAGTTGGATCCAACGATGACATTGACTAGAATGACTAGTGTTAATATAGCTGCAGGTCTGTTTTCTTCTGTGTAATTTCTCTACTGGGCCACATTTCATCGAAGAAATATACCAATTCTATTCTTTTTGTGTATTATTAAGATGCCAAAGAGAAAATGTTTAATGCACAATCTAAGATTATCTTAGACAGATTTTTTTTTTTTTTTAGGATATTCCCAGATGGAAGGAAATTCTGCTACATCCTTCTCTTTCTTAGAAAACTATTCATTATAACAGAATAAAATAGCATAAACCAGAAATAATTCTTAATGCTTCAAGCTCCTAGATTTGATGTAATGAATAAATAAGAAGCAAGTTTAAACTCGAGAATTTATAATTTTCCTGCCATTTGCCTGGTATTCCTTCAAAAGAGCTTTATCACATGCAATGGACTCATTCTCATTGCTTGTAGCCTGAGATGGACCAGGAAGTCTATCAAAGAAATAATACAATCTACATGTGAAGGAAAATGATTTAATTTAAAGGATTTTAAAAATAAAATACACATGAATTCACAAATTGTTATAGCCTGTTAGCCAGACTGGTCTAGGGCTCATTTCCTTAGGTCAAGTGACAAAGCTAAAATTGAGCTAATTGAGTATGTGTCATCTATTCATTAGGCTGCTTATAGAGGTAATTAAAAGCATTACACCTATCCAGGTGAATTTTCAGTCTAACCAGGATTTGTACAAACAGATGACTTTCACTGAGTGACCTACCATAAAAGGTTAGGTAGCCGAAAAGGGCAGCAAGCAGGTACATGACCAGCATCCCGGTGATGGAAATATTTGACACTGTTTGCATCTTCCTCCGGGACCGACTAAAAATAAGAAGAACACTGAGTTTCATTTTTTAAACTTATGAAAAATTGTTTCTTAAAGTTAAAATAAAAATGAGAATTATGTCTATTGCTCATTAGGAATCACATTTCTAGTATATAGACTTATAGCTGATTTAAATTTGTCAAAGAGCTAAGGATGATTTGTTTTCTTTTTTTAAACATTGCTTCTTTCATTTTAGAAACAACCATTTCCCTAAAAGAGGAGCAGTTTATCAATAAGTAAACTTATCTGCTAAATAATTAAGAAAGTAACTAACATGAGGATCAACTTGGCTCCTAATGTAGAAAGCTTTTGCATTTCATGGTGAGATGAGTTTAATGAGGTAAAGAACCTACTAAAATCATAAAGTGCCATTGCCAAGAGTTCAGACTATGACAAAGTTTGATACAGTTACCTGGACTGCTTAATGCTTCTAGAAACCATTCCAGAGGGCACCCACTTGCCTACAGTCACTCATCAGGCTTCTGGAGTATGTTCTATATGTGGTTTTCAAAGCAAATCAAAGACATCAAAATAATTGAAGATGTTCCAAAAATTTGTTATGAGGTCAATCAGAATTTTGGGGGAAAGTAACGCTATTGTCTGGGATAGAAAAAGTTGAGAATCACAGTGTGATAACCTAATTTAAAGGTTAAGAGGGAAGCTGCTCTAGTGGGCTTATACCCACTTGGTCCCCACGTAGATGGCTACAACCTCAAAAGGAAAAAAGTATGAATGAATCATAGACCATTGGCGGAAAGAAACAAGATTTTCAGCCGGGCTCAGTGGCGCAAGCCTGTAACCTCAGCACTTTGGGAGGCTGAGACAGGAGAATTGCGAGTTCAAAGCCAGCCTCAGCAACGGCGAGGCGCTAAGCAACTCAGTGAGACACTGTCTCTACATAAAACACAAAACAGGGCTGGGCATGTGGCTCAGTGGTCGAGTGCCACTGAGTTCAATCTCCAGTACCAAAAAAAAAAAAAAAGAAAGAAAGAAAGAAAGAAAAAGAAAAAGAAAGGAACAAGATTTTCAAGCCAGATAAAGACAATGCAGGCCATGTAATGGCTCATCTCTTGTGTTTTAAACAAAGGTTAGGAACTGACTACAAGTTTTGGTCTTCATGGGTATTGTCATTTCTAATCCAGGTGATATCACTGCTTCCCACCCAAATTCCTTTTTAAATTCCCTATACCTGCCCAAATTATTAAACCCATTGGATCCTCCTCTACCAACCCTGAACCTCTACCCTGAACCATTATGGTTAAGGGAGAGGAGACAAGGAAACAGGATAATGAAGTATGTGGACTGACTCATACCTTGCTGGTTAAAGCATGTTACTTATGAATGGCTATAGCACTAACCCTGAAAAGAAAGCTATAAACTGTGCTTCCTCATAAAGCACTTTTGAACGTATGAGCACATTTTCCAAGCAAATTAAGAGCTAAAATGATGGCTGCCTTACTCTTTAAGTTCGCTGTAGATGGGAAGGACCTCAGGGTGGCATACAAAAGCAAAAGCTAGGATAGGAATTGCATAGGCCGTCTGCAAAACAAAGACAACACCACATGTTTAGCATTCCAACACACATGGCAATTGGAGGCATCTCAGTTAACGAAATAAAAAATCAGAGGCTGCATTACTGGGCTCATTAGAGCCTGGGTCTCTCACTTACCCGGGAGTTGAATACAAAGTATTTGGGCTGACACTGGTCATCACTGCGAGCTTCGTACTCCACTCCACTGCTGTGAAGTGAGCCCTTGGCCTGGTGCTCCTCCAGCCCTACAGGATTGCGGTGGGTATAATCCATCATGAAGTTCACGCCGGT
>CM053403.1:62853902-62921110 GCA_028644305.1 Xerus rutilus | reverse complement strand
ATGATAATGTAAGAAATTTCTCCTTTTAAGGTAAGGGGTAGAAGTTCATTTTTAATCTCACTGTGGTTTCCCTCTCTGACTAGGTAGAATTAAGGGAAAGAAAATAGCTGGTTCATGCGGATATGGTATCACCTATTCACGTCTCCTCTGGGCCTCTTCACTTTTTTTTCTACGTTTCTAAATATTGGATTAATGTCATGTGCCTTTTCCAAATATTCACCCTGTGTGCCTAGAACATACCATTAGCAGTGGCCTTAAAATTTTAACTCAACTGTAACTCAACTATTTTTAAACTTGTGACTACTCTTTTCTTTTTCCAAATTAGAATACAATAAAATTGTTCATGATGCAAGAACTATTTCTAACTGTTGAAATGCTTGACAAAAAATGGGGACACCAATTTAGGCACTCAAACCATTTCATAATTTCTAAGCTACAAGGATTGGGACCACAAGTCACTTACCACACTGACAAAAAACACCATGCAGGTCAGAGAAAATCCACTGGTGTAACCAAGGTAACCTAGGAGTTAGCAGAAATAGTTTGAAGGTAAATAGGCATCTACAAACAACTTATCTATTAGAATAGGAAATAAAAGTAAAAATAGTTTCAATTAGGAAATTACTTTACCTAAATTTTTAAGGAGAGAAAGCGGAAGAATAATTCCCACAGACACAAATATGACGAGGTAGTTGCCATTGAGGTACCATTCCCTGGGAGAAAAAAAGAGATGAGAATATTAGTATCTGAAAAGATGAAGTAGAATGAGTCACTTGATGTTATAGAGAGACATAAGACATACCCAGTATTTTCTTCAAGTCCCATGAATGCTCTGATTACTTCAGGTAGTTCATATTTAATGATAAAGAGGTAGCTTGACATTGCTAAAATGGAAAATGTGACAGCTTAGTGGTGTGCATGGCACTATAGTCATGTGTAAGTTTTAAGGAGTCATGACATTTGGAACATCCATTCTTCTTGGCAAGATGATCATATAATCCTCCAAACAGAAAGAGAAGCCACCGTGTATTCTGTGATGCTTCCAAGCTCCTTTTTAAAATAGACACTTGGCCCTGTAGCTCTTACATGTGGACCATTGCTAATGGGATCAACATCAATTCTGTGTTGGATTCAGCTCTCAAGTTTTCAGGGAAGCTTCAACTGCAAAGTTTTGCCCTCATTAGTTATAAATAATCATGGTATTGAGTGTTCCTGTTTTAGTGTGTACAGGCCATAGTCTGACAACAAAAGTCATGGGCCCACAGACTGAGGGTGGAATTGTAGGGCAGAGCTGAACAGACTGTACATCACTCTGGCCTTCCCCAGGAGAGGACCTGTCTGATCCTCTGTGATTTCCCCAAGGACACACAGTCTCAGACTACTGGTTGTTGGAACTGGAGTCTTCCTGGATTGATAAAAGAATATAATAATAGCCAAGTTATGGAACCAGCCTAGGTGCCCATCAACAGACAAATGGATAAAGAAAATATGGTATAGATAAACAAAAAGAATTTTGCTCAGCCATAAAGAAGAATGAAATCATGATATTTGCTGGTAAATGGATGGAATCAGAGAACATCATGCTAACTGAAATAAGCCAGGCTTAGAAAGTCAAGGGTCAAATTTTTTTTCTCATATGCAGAAGCTAGGGAGAAATAAGGAAATAAAAAAAAAAAAAAGAGGGAGGACCTCATGAAAATAGAAGGAAGAACAATGGAATAGGGAGAGGGGGCCAAAGGATATGAAGGAGGGATGGGAAAGGGAACTGTGGAATGAAATTGACCAAATTATGCTATGTTCACATGTGAATTCCACTTTTATGTAAAACTATAATGCACTAATTAAAAACACTAAATAAATAAAAGGAAGTAATAGAACAGAGAAAGGAGATCAGGGGAGGGAAGGGGAAGTAATGGGGGTTGAAATGGATTAAATAATCTAATATGCATTTATGAATATGCCAAAATGAACCCCACTACTACATGTGACTAGAATACACCAAGAAAAAAGAATATAAAAGATGACAGCTTCTCCTCTTCTTTGCCAATTAAGGTTTTTTGGAGTTTTCTTTTCCACTCCATATTCTAGTCTCCCTTTGGCCAAATAAGAAATCACACAAAGTGGCAAAATTTCATGAGAATCTTGGTAGGTAATATATGAATAATGACGTACTGTTTGAAAAATCTCATAAAATCTATAAAGCCTCTCCCTGGGAAAATGAATATATACATATAGATAACATAGCTTCGTGACAATTGTAGGGGTTTATGCAATATCTCTTTACCAGATCCATCCATTCAGTGAAGTTCATTACTAATTTGTTATTTGATACAAGGTACGCAGTCAAAATCAAAAATAAAATGAACAAATTTTATATAGAAGCTTTAAGGGTGTGCTATATCCCCTTGGTGAATTTTTGCTAATAGGCATTTAAAACAGATATCTAGGGTGTAAATTGAGCTATAGTTTAAAAACACTTCCTTAACTTCAAATGAAAGTGATAATGGTGATAAAATTTCCTGGCACTGGTTAGTTCTGCAAATTACTTCATTTGATCATCCAAAAAATCCTGTGAGATGATGAGATGTATGTTGTTATCCTATTCTGCAGCTGAGGATAAAGATTTTGAGAAGTTCAATGACATGTCCAAGATCATACAGCTTGTAAAGGGCAGACCACATCTAAAATACAAGTCTCTTGACTTCCGAATTAGTGCTTCTCTGTTGTCAAAGTGAAATGATTTCCATAATACCAGATGCATCTTCTGTACACACTATTTGGTTAATCTTTACAAAGACCTTGGCTAAAGCTGAGTCTTACAGAGTGTAAACAGGAGATATTTCTGATGACTAACTGACTCGGTGAGGTCCTGTCCAATTTTAGACCTATTAATTGCTGACTTTCAGTGATGTCACCACTGTTAATGTGTTTGGTTTTTGAAAATTCAGAATTATCCAGATTTGTTTGGGTAATGTCAACATTATTCTGCTAAGTTTTAAAACATATGTGGTGAATGTTAAATTTTTGATACTCAATATAACAGAAATTAAGTGTTCTAAACGTGGAGCTGCTTAATCAAGAAATACAAGTGGTTTCCCTTAAGCCAAATATACACCAGTCATATAAAGTAACAAAAGTAAGAGCATTTTTTTGCAGTGGTATTATGAAATTTCATCTCATCCCTTAAAGCCACACTTCTTACTTGTGTATGGCTTGACACAGCCCACGTCATAGTTTATTCCATATTTAGAAGCATAACAGTGGCTACACTTTGAATAACTGCTGCTGCTGGCACAGCTTGTCTGGTTATTTTAGTTGTCAAAACAAATAAATTAGATCAACTATGAGGTGATCCTATGAGATGCTTGGTAGTTTAAATCTTTTTTTTTTTTTTAATTTTTTCTAGTTGTAGATGGACACAATGTCTTTATTTTATTGCTTTTGTATGTGGTGCTGAGGATCGAACCCAGGGCCTCACGCATGCGAAGCAAGCGCTCTACCGCTGAGCTACAATCCCATCCCTGGTACTTTAAATCTTGATAAGGCTAAAGATGTGAACCAAATGTAAAGGAGTCTATTTGGTGGGATTTAGGGAGTTAGATGTCTATGGCCCAAATCCAGTAAAATGAATAAGATGATCTTGGTGTTACTGCAAATTCTACCCAAGACTGTAATCTTAACATATAAAAGATATGAAGAGAAATAAACCCAAATTAGGGGTGGGAGGCTAAGCCAATGGTAGAGTGTGTGCTTAGCAGATGCAAGGTCCTGGGTTCAATCCCTAGTACCAAAAAAAAAAAAAAAAAAAGGAAAAGGAAGACAACACATTAAAATATGGTTAGATTTTATGTATCTGCTTACCAGCTATCCATTATCAGAGGCAAGTATAGTTGAATAAAGGTTATTAAAGAAATTGCTACATTTCAGAAATACTAGATAACTCTACTGAATTCATTTATCAAAGGGGTTGAGTTCTCTCTTGCAAGTTCTCTGTGCAGATTTATTGATTGCAGCATAATTCGTAATAGTGAAACATTGGAAATGATTCAACTATTCATCAATAAGGATTTGGTAAACCAATTAGGGTACATATTTATAATAACAAAACTTGAAAGTGACAAAAAAGAGTAACATGCAAATTCATCCAAGGCACACTGTTAAATAAAAATAGCAAGCCACAAATCAGTATTTATAAGATGATCCAATGTTAACAATATCAATACATTTGTTAAATTTGGCATAGAGGAAAACCCAGAGCATTTATTTCTGACTTGCATAAACTTTTCTCAGTAATTTATATATTTCTATAATGTTTTAGTTACAATTAGCATAGATTTGTTTTATAATTATAAAAATACTCATTTAAAATTAATCAGAGGGGCTCTAGAGATATGGCTATGGAAGCTAAGAAATGGGAGGAGGGAAGTGGGTTCTGGACCCTATTACTAGTCATATGTTATCTTATTTCATCCTCACAATGACCTTGTAAGGTTAGAGTATTACTTAACTCATTTTCATAGGTGAAAAAATTAAACTCAAAGGAATAAAGTGATTTTTCTCAAGGTCACAGAAAATGATAGAAACAGACTCAAAAGCAGGTGCAATAGACTCCAAAAACTTATATTTTACTCAAATGTTTAAAAATACCTTCATAATAACCCTAACTTTATGTATGACTGCATATATGCTGTGATTCTATACAACTTACAACTAGAGAATTGATATGTTATCCTCTATCTATGTACAATGAGTCAATTTGCACTGTTAACATGTAAGCCTAAATAAAACAAATTAAAAAAAAAAGTAACATATGTACAAATACATACAAACAGAGCCAAGAGAGCCTAGAGAAATCTAACAGCCCAGAGAAGCTACGGACCTGGGGAAGAGAGAGAGGAAAAAAAAGACTGGAGAAAGAGAGTGGGGTGTGTATGTTAGGGTTGGAGGTCTTCAAGAGACACTCAAGGAGAGGAAACAGCGAGTGCATCAAATGTATGGGATTGATAATGGATGGATAGATATAGATATAGAAAGGCAGACAGAGGAATGTAATGAAGACCCTGGTGTCAGGCCAATGAGTTCAGATTTTACCTTGAAAATAATGAGGAATTTTATGCATGGGAGAAACAGGACTCGATTTGAATTTGAGAAAGTTTATCTTGAAGATGAGTTAGACATCGAGGAGGGGAAACTCAAGGCTGGGAGATCAGAAGACTATTGCAATAGTCTGAGCTGATATTGCTAACCACTGTGGTCATGAGGATGAAAGGAGAGGAGAGACTCAAGAAGTAAGAGATCAAGTGGACAGGACATGATATTTGATGGCATATGCTGAGTTAGGGCAAGATGGAAAAGTTTAGGCTGACACCCAGATTTCTGGCTTAAGAAACTAGGAGGTTGTTGGTGGTGTTCACAGAAGAAAAAACAGAGGAATAGAACAGCAGGTGGGAGGACTGGGTAGGAGGCAAGGAAATAAGAGCTACTATGTGGGGATATAGTTGGGACCATATCAGAGACGCAGCCAGTAGGACACCTAGGTGAAATATGGAACTCAATGTCTCCCAAGGGTCAGAGACATCAGAGAACTCATATGAAGCTGTGGGTATCATCTAGAACCCTGTTAAAAATAATTATTTTTAAGCTCTACTATGGGAATTGTGATTCAGTAGGGATTATAAGAATCTACAGACCAAGGAACCTGTGGTTATAGAGCTTCTGATGTGAAGTCAGGTGTTTGCCTTAGCACAACTAAAGAGCCTCTTCAGTGGGCTGCCTCAAGGACCACAGCATTTGGCTATGTCCCTCTTTACTTTATGAAAGGAACTCAACCATAATTATGGCATATCAACTATTTTGCCAATGGCAGTAATAAGCATTAATGCTTTAAGTTTTAAAATGTAATAATATCATAATAGCATTCAAGACCAAGAAAGGTTTTATCCTATATTTTAACTGCAAAATTCAATTGGTGGGGATTTATACATTATTACATTTCTAGATATTGCTTTAATTATAGAGTAATAGCAAATCTATTTAAAAAATTTTAGTTCAAAGATTAAGAATTATATAAACAGCTATTTTCTTTTTAATCTTTAAGGTGCTTGCCCATTGCCATAAGAGTTTTCATATCTATTGAATATTCTATGAAAAGTTTAAGTACTTCATTGAAAGCTACACCTCCTTACCTCCAATGTTCTGCATTGTAATGGAAACAAAAGCTGCAATTTTTCCAGGCCATCCAAATGCCTTTTCCCCTAATTTTTCATAAATTAATGACCCTACAATGAAAGATAAAATAACCTCGTTAGAGGATTGTTTTAATGACTAAAATGCTTCTAAAATGTCATTCTGCGCCGGAGTCTCAAACACGTACGTAAACATTACCTAGAAGTTATAAACCCAAAAGAAGCAATGTCAAAAATCAAGAAACAATATAGTAAAATATTGCCCAGATAAGAAGTGATGGCTCCAGGCACTTGAGCTGCATGTAGCAGTCAAATGATTATTTCTGTCATCTACAAAAAGTCTCTCTCTGTCTGCTGGGCTTGAACCAGAGCCAGTCAACTCTTCCTCCTGCCTCTCACTTGCCCAAATAACTAAAAACCTTGAGAGATCTGTCACTGTGGTTAGAAGACAAGGAAATGTGAAACTGACTAAATCATCCTCTGGCTATGGAGCTACATATACTGAAGTACTCTTATGAGAATCAAAAAATAGAAAGATATTTTATTATCTTAAGGAGCAAATTTAAGGGTGCATACCTCCTTCCTTAGATGTCTTTAATAGAAGGTGAACCGAATAAAGTGACAATATTGCCACAGCAAGCAGCATGATTCTGTACAGGGAACAGAGAGTAGAAAATGAAATTTCTATAATAAATGAGATACCGTAATGTTAGACGTTAAAATAATGGATCACTTTCAATCATTAGCTTTCCAAAAGTATGTGGGTTTGGGGAACACTGAGAAATTCTTTTCAGAATGCCACACATGTCCTTAAACGTCACACATCTAGAATTGTCTATATTTTACATGTCTAAACCTACTAGCTGAAATTTCTAAAATATTTTAAGGTTACACAGTTACTGAATCTGCTTTATAACTTAGATGCTAAGCATATAGCAAAATTAGCAAATACTATATCTACTTATTCAGCATGTAGGACTATGTATATCATATTTGCATCAACATTTAGAATTGAAAGGCTACTCAAGAAATATAAAATCTAGGAATCCAGAAACCAAAGCATGCTCTGGTAACTGATCCTACATCAGGAGGGAGGGTTGCTTTGTCAATCAGAGGATCAGGTGATTTGCATGTCTAACAAAGAAAGCAGAGAAATGTAAGCATAGAAGGCAAGAAAATTTCTTTTTGTATTCAGAAAGAATTGTTTCTGATGCCAGGACACTCTATATGACCACATGTGTGTATTGTTTATGTTTAGTCTATACTGATCAATATTTCCCAAATCCTGGAACAGAGCACAAAAATAAGAATGTAGAAGAATTAACTATATAATAAATGAAGGGATAGTACTAACTTTTATCTGAAATTAAAAATCAAATCTTTGTGTTTATTTTGCATAATGAGAACACACTAAACATTTTCCCCACAATTGATCCAATCCTTTGGCAATTCTCAATGAGATCAGTGCTGCAAATACACATTTAGAACATGAATTAAACATTTTTTAACTACTCTAGCTTTATTGTGCTCTTATTTCCAGAAGTGTCTAATCAATGACTTATTCATATATTTTCCCATATGCTTAATTAACCTAACCTGTTTCTAAAGAATTATGTAAATCAGATTACACAATTTTGTTCCATAGAAAGATAAGCATTCCTGTATTTTAAACATGTACTTGCTTTGGCAGATAATACTATCAGTAAAACCAATGAAATGCTGTGCTACTTGTGAACTCAGGGAGATGGCTAAATCTATTCTGAGCCACCTGGACACATGAAACACATCCTATTATGTTTAGTGATTTATTTGCTCTTGATAAATTAATCTACTAAATGTTTATGGGTTTAAAATGAGCCCCTCATTTAAAAAGTGAAATATTCTCCTCCTGTAAAAATGATCTATGGCTCAAGGATTGGGGGAAGTGCTTCCTATTTCTATTCATCAGTGATCTATGTTAACTTCCTAATTAATTTTAATGGTATATATAATTAATAAAGAGAAGGCAGTCTTTCTGTCTTATAAGTAGGTAGTACACATTGCAAAAGCATACAAATATAGAATACATTGCCAGGCATTAAGAATCAGATAATAAAAGAGCAACTTTGTTTCAACCATGGCTTATAAAAGTAAAGTTGATATAAAAATTCATTCAGCTAAAGAATATTATGCATAAAATAATTCAAAGAACTAACACAAAATAAATATTTATAGTCCTGATCCTCAACCCTCAAATAGCTGAGATTATCTAATCACACATGATGTTCAGAACATAAATAGCATATATCTATAATATAAATGTTGCATTCTTAGACAGTTATTTAACTCTTGG
The DNA here is from genome assembly GCA_028644305.1 of Xerus rutilus. Lineage (NCBI taxonomy): Eukaryota > Metazoa > Chordata > Mammalia > Rodentia > Sciuridae > Xerus > Xerus rutilus. The sequence goes on along the minus strand of CM053403.1, from coordinate 62,912,593 downwards.
GCTTATGTTTGGGATCAGGATTTGTGTTCACATTGATGCGTCCGACTTTATTCTTGTGAAGAATTCTACTGACGTCAACCGTGTCTTGGCAAATACCAGGATGTACATTCTGCACATAAATGTCTGTGGTTGTCACAGTGTTTTATCCATTCTACAGGTCAGCTACATGAGGCTACTACCCTCAGCTCAAAGGTTTAGGAATAAGCTCTGTCACTTAGCAAAGATTCTCTGAGCCAGGCACTGAGCTGGGTCTTGGGGACAAGACATGTGGTGAGTAAAGACAGATGTGGGCCCAACTCTCTGGAGCTTATAGTCTAGCAATGGAGATGGACATTAACCAAGTGAATCAGACTCACTCAAATACTAAGCTGTGGTGAGTATATAATAGATTAGATTAAATGAGGGAAGGCAGCACTAAGGTGAGGCTGAGATGAGATATGAAAAGTTAACTTGATGAAGAAGAAAGGCAAGAGTTCATGTGCAGAGGCCCAGTGGTCAGAAAGAACATGGCACTTCCATGGGACAGAGAGAAGGAGAGTGTGTTCCATGTATCCCATGCCTGAGGGCACAGGGAACAGGACATGAGATAGCACCAGGGCATGCAGGGCTCCTAAGCCTGGATTGAATGGGCCATTTTCTCTAAGAATGTGAAAAAAAATCAGGTTTGCTTTTGGGAAATATCTTTTTGACTACTAAACAATTACTTTAAGCATCTATTAAAAACACTGAGATACTTGTAAAATGGTTTCTGTGGACTGGTAGGGCTGCTCCACCAGTGTGGGTAGTTGAGCACGTCAACTTTCTACCATTTAATTAGAGATGTTTGGGGGAGCAAGTACCATGATTAGACTGCTCTGGTTATTTCAAAGGCTTCTGTTTTATCTAAAAGCAAGAGAAATTTGCTAATACTTTCTCAAATTCTTCCTGCTCACCAAGATCACACTTCAGAGTGTTAACTGAAAGAGCAGCAGGTGTGAACAGACCTCATCACCAAATGCAGATACTTACATGAAAAGTATGATCCCTGTGTTGGCCATGGCATAGGACAAGCCCAAGATTCCACTGCCCATGATGGCGTTGCTCAGGTTGAATGAGGACATTCCAAAGGAAGTGGTTCCAGGATGCTTGAAGAAAAGGAATGCACCATTAGCAAACATTGGCCAAAGGACTAATCTTTTCTTGGGTTATTCTTATTTTCACATTACCTCTCCTGGAGACTACAGTCCAAAATCAAAGACTAAGATGAAATCATTGTGAGTAAAAACCATTACTCAACTTCAATAAAAGCATGTACTTTTGAATGGAATGTAGTACTTGATTTCAACATAGAACTCAGTTAAAAGAAAAAAGTACAGGTGGTGTAATATAAAAGAGAAAACATGTATGATGGCAGATTACATTTGGGTTAGAATGATTTCTCCAAAAAACAAATAAATTTCATAAATGATTTATGCAGCCATATGGCAAACGGGAAAAACAAGTCCTTATTCCAGTAAGGGCCTGAATAAACAGAGAATGTGCTGACCAAGGCTTGGAAAATTTCAGTCACATTGTTTTCCCACAGAGACCTAGGTAGATCAGACACCCTCAGACCTGTTTATTTCCCGAAAGCATAGATTCAACTTACATGTTCATCACCATAATCTGCCAGCTTCTTTTCCCCCAAAAACCCATTTGTCAGGAACTTCTGGCTTTCAGCATCTTCATTAGCAAATTGACTAAACACAAAGGGAAAATAAGAAAGTAACAACATCTAAGTAAATGCTCTAAGTAATATTTATGTTTCAGGTGATCTAAATAACTGAATGTAGGGAACAAAACACCTAGAACCTTCTTTCTTCTCCTTCACATCAGTGTTTCTTCCAGGCCAACAACTGAGCCCCATTTATGAAGTGATTTGAGGAGGGAGAAGGATGTCATGAAGGAAGGAAATTTTATTTTTAGATGAAAAATTGCTTATGCCACTTTTCATCTTTCCTACATTAACTATTCAAGGGAAAAGACTATTTAGAACAGATTTTGTACCCACTTATATCCCTTCCAAAGAAAGGGTACAGGATCATGATTCTGAGTTTTCTAAACTACTACCATGCCATAATCAGATGATTTTATTACTTTAACAATGATTTGTTAAATGGCTAGGCACTGTGATCCTCATCTTATGGATGCCCAAAATATCCCTGTGGGAAGAGCTTTCATGATCTTGCTCTAAAGATGAGGCAACTGTGGCTCAGAAAAGTGAAGGAGCATGCCCCCACCTGCTGGACTCCAAGTTCATAGCCTTCCAGGGCATTGTACAGGCTGGGCAGAGCCCTGCAGTTGGCATTTCCTCTTTGATGGCTCTTTTTATCTATCTTTTATGTAGATATAGATAGATATGTGTGTGTGCATGCATGTGTATTTCTTGTTGGAAAGTAGTTTAAAGTAGTTCAGTGGTTGCTCTGTGTTATGTTTGTTTTTTGTGTGTGCATGCTGATTACTCTGAAAATGTATCTGAGTTACTATTAAATAACAGATTAAACTAAGAAAATTGTTAACAAAAAAATAGGTCGATGACTTGGTACAGGAGTTGGGAGGGAAATGGGACTCCAAAATGTCGCCAGGCACAGAACATTGCAATTATGGTCTGCTCGGGCACAGGCTGGAAGCTGCACACATTGGTCATAATGCCACTCACTTACGGTATGGGTGAGCTCTCGCAGTTATATGCCAGGAGCTTTGAGGCTATAGACTTGGGGCCAGCCATATTTCCAAAGAGCTTGGCTAATGAAACAGCTGCCAGCATTGCACTTTTACCCACCAAAATACCACACAGGCTTTTTTGTTTTAGTTATATAAAATATTCAACTATGCACAATTCTTAAAAATGCTTTCTGAATTAGATTGCAATTCTTAGGGAATTCCTTGCATTAAAGAGTAAGATAGAATAATTGGAGTTCATTTTACTAAAATAATGCTTATAATACTCTGGTTTCTCTTCAGAATACATAAATCTTTTGTCTTTTACTAAAATCTACTTTAGAAACAAAGTGGAAAAGAATTATTATAAGAGATACGTACAAATTATCTTTCATAATTGGAACTAATCATGAAAACAGTCTGGTGAGGACGAGAATGACAGGGTCATTCTCTGAGAATACAGAGCAAGACAAGGTGTAGAGAGAAACAGTAAACAAAACCCACAAAGCGTTATGTGCTTTTCCAGGAGCTCCAGGAGTGGATAGCTCTGAGTGTACAAACTGAGAACATTTCCTGCTGTTCTCACTCCCCATGTTTCTCTCAGAAAACACAGAGCCTTCACACTGTGAAGGGAATTTCCATACTCCTCCCACCATCTTTTTGGGATACTTTAATAGTCTGTAGTTCACATACTGGCCGTATGAGGAACTACTACACAATGCTTCTAGCTGGAAACTGAGATAGTAGGATAAAGCAGGACTAAAGACTATAAAAACAAGTGTCACTAAAAAGTGGAATTTAGGGCTGGGGTTGTGGCTCAGTGGTAGAGCACTTGCCTAGCACGTGTGAGGCACTGGGTTCGATCCTCAGCACCACATAAAAATAAATAAATAAAATAAAAGTCCATCGACAACTAAAAAAAATATTTAAAAAAAAAATGGAATTTAAACTCAGGAACATTCAATGTTCTATTTTTTCCTTTAATCAATACACTAGTAGCAGAGCACGGTGGCTCAAGCCTGTAATCCCAGCACTTAGGGAGGCTGAGACAGGAGAATCGCGAGTTCAAAGCCAGCCTCAGCAATGGTGAGGTGCTAAGCAACTCAGTGAGACCCTGTCTCTACACAAAACACAAAATAGGGCTGGAGATGTGGCTCAGTGGTCGAGTGCCCCTGAGTTCAATCCCCAGTACCAAAAAAAAAAAAAAAAAAACACTAGAATTTCTAGTCCATGAGTAATTTTTAAAATTTATAATTGGAAAGAAAACAGATCATCTTTAAGGCATTTTGCATGTTCTTATTTTGTCATGAGATGAGTTATAGCTATAGAACACACCAAGATTATATAAAATACATGAGAAATGTCCCCAGTGTGTCAAATGTTTTGGTAACAAACTCAGAATGTATTGAAAACATAAGTAAAATGATCCCAAATAAATGTAATGTGTTGAATCTCTCAAACTTTTACATTTAAAGGTTCAATCCAAACCAAACATAAACAAAACCTATCTTTTAAAAGTGATCATAAAATTGCAAAATGATGACCTGTGTTTAAATCAGGAGTTAAAAGTAAGTCATTGTGTGTGGTTCTTGTATAAAACACAACAAAATCATTGTGGTTTTTTTCATTAGGGCTTTTGAACCAAATGAAATCTCTCCAATATTCCCTTCAGCTCATCTGATCTCTGCAGAGTTCATATTTGTGTGTATTCCTTTCAGAATCAAAAAAGCCTGCAGATTTGGAACAATTTACTAAGAGAGATGACATGGAGGAGAAAGAACAAACATTTATTGAATACCATTGGTATTCCATGAACTCATCAAATCCTTAGAAAAGTAGATGTTGGTTTGCCTGTCTACATTTTTCATTGAAGCTCAAAAGAAGATAGATATTTTCCCAAAGGCAAGCCCCTATCCCACAGAATCCAAGATCCTAGGCTCTACCACACTGCATTTACCCAAGAGTCACTCAATTTACAAATTGCTCTGATTTATATGTCAATGGCCCCTCTATTTCAACAACCCTCAAATTCCTTGCACTGACCTACTTGGAGTAACTCCTCCTGAAAGCCCTTCTAGGATGATGTGAATTAAGGAGAAGTCCTTGAGGATAATATTTTTTACTCTAGACTAGATTGGTTCCAAAGATTCCCTTCTGAGCATCTTTAATCATGTACAACTTGTGTTATATAATACTTTTTTAGGAAATTAATTTATCAAATAACTATAGTGCAGAAGCCATTAATCTGTGAAAATGATTGATTATTGTCTAATGGGGGAGGTAGTACAAAGGAGTGATGGTCACTGGGGGAGCAGAGGCATTTGGAGAAGGTTCCACAGGAGACCTGATATTGAGCTGATTCTTGAAGAATGGGAAGTATCAAAAGAGAGAAAAGGGAAGTGGGTGGATTCCAGCAGTTGGAACACAATGAATGAAGACAAGAGGGTATGAAAAGGAGTAGGGCAAGACCAAGTGAGGTCGGTCAGGGGAAGATCATGAAGGGTCTCACATGCCAAGCAGCGTATACTTGTATCTAACTGCAAAGGTGCATTCATGGGAGAGTTTTATCCAAGGATGGAACATGATCCAATATGCAAATACAGAAGATTACTCTTGTGAAAGTGAGAAGGGCTAGACAGAAGAGAACAAAATGTAAAATGGATAGACAAGTCAGGGCTGCTCTAAGAGACAAGTGAGAGGGGATGAGGGCCTAAAGATGACCATGGAATGGATAAACAGAAGAAAGTGGATTTGAAATATTAATAAGGCAAAAATGACTGTATACATTTGGCCATTGGATGTATGGGCTGGAAGAAGACACGCGTCTAAGTTGGTTCCTGAGTTGATTCCAAGGCTGATTCCAAGGCTGATGGTGATTTTCTAGAGGAGGAACAGGTTTTGAAGAGAGTGACAGGAATTCAATATTAGACAAGTCTGACTTTAGAAATTAAGTATTTCAGACACATTAGTCCTTCAGTAGAGATGTGTAGCAGTAGACCATTAGATACAATGATTTGAAACTCAGTTGAGAAATTTAACAGGCGGGGGATGTGGCATCTGATTGGGTGACTCATGAGAGTTGCAATGAGCTTGCTCAGAAGATGCCTAGAAAAGAATCGCTCTCGAACCCTGGGAATGTAGCAAGACTCAAAGGGCAGGCAAAGGGAGAAGACTCTGAACAAGAATAGTTCAAAATGAAGTGCAGGGCTAGGCTAATATAATCAAAATACAGGCGGCATTATTAATGGAGACAAGGACATTGTAACCTCGATTCTAAGTCACACAAAGGGTTGGCATTTTGTTACTGTATCGGGGAATTGGTATGTTGACATCAGAACCATTGCTATCTCCAATTTGTAATAAATCCAGTTCTTCCCCATGAGACCTTGTTTTCCACATCCACAAGACAGTCTTGTTTTGCATGGAGATGGTGATTTTTAACCCCATACCTGCTCATTGCTGCCTTTCCTGAACTACCCATCCCTGAGTAGCTGTCTTGGGTACTTTCTCCACCGCTGCTCTCATCATCAGGCTCCATGTTGACATTTCTCAGCTCCATGGGATCCATTTGACCTGTCAGCGCTTTCCTGTCCACACACACCTCCTTCAGTGTAAATAATATACCGACCCTTCAGTTTAAGGCTCTTCCACTTTGTGTTGATGTTCAGAACGCTGTGTTCTGCAAACAGAACACAAAATAAATCATTATAATTTTCTTTCAATTAGAATAAGAAATATGAATCACTTACTTTTGAATGTGCTTGCTGTCAAACATGGAAAGGAAGTAAACTCCTAAAAACTTTACATAAATATATCCCAAAAGTTGCCTTTGCTTCAAACAGAAAAGAAGAAGAAGAAAAATTACAAAAAGCTGCTAAGTAGATATTTAACAAGTGCCTATGCATAATAAACATGGCAGGTGCTTTGCCAGTCACCACAGGAAGAAAGAGAAATTGTAAGATGTGGCAGCACTCATCACAAAGATTTAGGTATTTGTAAGCGGACTGCATGATTTCCTGTTGACAAAGAAAGATCTGCCAAGTATCTCTACTAGAAGTAATTAGAAAGAAAGTTACTGCCTTAATTTAATTGGGCGTGAAAGAATTAAAACCACCTACATGCTTGATAATAGGCAACCCAGGATAGGATCAAGGTTAGGAAGCCACTTTCTAGGCATCTGCATCATAAAGCCAAAGGTAAGAATAGTAACAAACAGAAGCAGCATCAGTCACCATCCATATCAAATTAAAATGTATTTTAACAACAAAAAAAACCCTCCAGCTTTTAGGTTCTGCTCACTGGATCTCTGTACAAGTCCTTTAACTTTTGTAGACCTCATTTTCCAAAAAATGATAAATGGGTGGACTGGATTTGTGTTTTTTAAAAAAATTGCCATGTATCCATTTTATGTTGTTGATACAATATCTTCTGAAATGTTTACTGTTAAATTCATTCAATCATTTTTGAGCCCTTATATGCGAGAAACACGGTCACTCTTGAAAGGAGTGGAACTGAAATGCGATTTCACATTTGATCAGGAAATGCTAAGCAGAGAAACTAACAGAAAAGTTGTTCTAGAACGTACAAAATCCATAAATCCCCTGACAAACATGTAACTACCAAGTAGCAAAGCCTCCTCCATGCAGGGCCAGGTAGTGTACGTGGAAGGCATCTCACACTTGGGATGAATTCATCACCCCAAACTACAAGTCACAGAAGTCCACACAGGGAAACTCTCCCATATGAATGTCAATAGGCATAAGAAACAATAAGATTCACATCTGAGGAAATACAACTAGCAAATCAATTTAAAAACTTTTAAATTATTAGAATAAAGAGTAATAAAAGACAAGCAAATAGCATCCATAGAATAAGTGCACCGGAGAAGAAGAAAGGTTTAGTTAGTCATTGAAATAAAGAATAATCAGCCAAATGAATAAATATGAAAACTGGAAGATAGATCTCTGGAAATCACTCAAATTGTAGCCCAAGGAGATTTAAAAAAAAAGAAAGAAAGATATGAAGGAGACATTAAGAGATATTGAGGGGGCAAGAATAAGAGAGATGAAACAAAGCTAAAATGGCAAAGCATCCAGAAACAGAGGAAGCAACTCTCAGAATTTAAAACAGCGCAGGTATTTCAAGGAGGAGGAATAATCTATTATTCACCAAAACCAGGCAGTCTAAATGCATTACATTAAAAGTCAAAATAAGACTTAAAAGCTACCAATGAGAATAGAAGACATGCAAATAGTTAAAAGAAAAAAAATAGAAACTCATATCAAATGAGTAATGAAGGTTTCCCTCACCTATGACACATTTCCAGGCTCACTTCTCAGCAGCAATCACTCGAACAATTTCTGTTCTTAGTGCTTCATTTAAAGTTAGCCGTTCTAAATTTAAACGACTGACTAAAACCCCTCTGACCTAGTTTATCAACTCCAGATTGGTAGCTAAAAAAGATAAGGAAATTAGCATAGCCCTTTCTACCTTCTTTCCACGCTTCTAATTATTTTAGTTAATAAAAATGTTTACAATTATAACATATAATTGCTGTAAAGCAATCATATCTGTCATAATTTGTCTATAGGTTGCTTCTAAACACAGAAAACCAATAATCAAGATTTATATTATGATTGTATAAACAGCATGACCCAAAGAACCAAGTGGAGTATTTGACTGCATAATAAGTGAAATATAACCTTTTATTACCAAAAATTTGAAGGCAAAATTTTCATTCTTTTTTTCTTTCTAAATAACTTCCTCCTTGAATCCCTGGGCCTTGCTCAACTGCCAATACATCTTGAATTCTATTTCATCCTCCTTCTTCAATTAATTTTGCATTGTGCAGAAATACCACCTTGAATGGCATTTTTCACAAGTGCCTATGTTGACAAACAGAATTTCCAAGATGTTGGAAAATGCCTTTATTTTTGCCTTCAAACTTTGTTGATAGTTTGAATTCTATATCCAGAATCGTTGAAGATATTTCTCCCTTGACTTCTAGCTTCTGTTAATTAGTCTGATCCTCAGTACTGTGCCACCAAGGCCCAAAGCAAGAGGGCCAAGCAATCACAGACTGAAACCTTTGCAATCATGAGCAACACCAAACCTTTCCTTTTAAGAATGGTTAATAAAGTTTTAAGTTCATTCTTTTAGGCATTTTGTCACAGTATCAGAAAGCTGACTAGAACAGTATGTTAGATGTATTAATTCAACCTTCAACAATAATATTTTCAACTTGGAATGTGCTTATCAGGATGCAGTTTCATTGTAAGTTAAGGAGCACCTGTGTCTTCTGTCTTTTTCTCTTACTGATCCATATTCAGGTATAATTCCTCCATGTCACATCCAAATTAACAAACGTATCTTCAACCATATCCATTTAATTTTTCAACTTAACTATTCAAGTAACTATTTTTCTTAATCATGTTTTTAGTTTCTACTCATAATTTGTTGTTTGTTTAGTTCTATGGATGCCATATTTTCCCAAATCTCTCTCTCTCACTTTCTCCCTTCCTCCCTCCCTTCCCTTTCCTTTCCTTTCTTTTCTCCCTCCTTCCTTCCTTCCTTCCTTCCTTCCTTCCTTCTTTCCTTCCTTCATTCCTTCCTTCCTTCCTTCCTTCCTTCCTTCCTTCCTTCCATCCTTCTTTCTCTTTCTTTCTTTCTTTCTTTCTTTCTTTCTTTCTTTCTTTCTTTCTTTCTTTCTTTCTTTCTTTCTTTCTGTCTTTCTTTCTGTCTTTCTGTCTTTCTTCTTTCTTTCGTACTGGAGATCAAACTCAGGGCACTTAACCACATCCCCAGGCCTTTCCCAAATCTTTTTTAAGGATATTGATGGGAAGCTTTCAGAAGTTCCTTGTTTCTTCTGGTGGTAGTTACTCTGTTTGCTCATCATGGTCCTTCTCTTTCATGCTGCTGGTTTACCTAAAATTCTTATAATCCTAGGTTGTTCATACTTATGAATGAATGAAGGAGTGTATTGGTTAAATTTAGACAGCTAGGGCTTGGGGTTTCTCAGACATTGTATTAGCTCATTTCACTGCTTTCTTGCAGGTCCGTGTAAGTGGCTCCTTTGTGGCTTATGTGTGTATGAGGACTTCACTCCCAGGCACTGCTGCCACTGTAGGAGAGATTACTCTAGGGATGAAATATATTATCCATGGAGTGGAGCATCCATTTCTGCTTGTTAGACCTTTGTCTTCTGTGGAGGTTCTAATGCTAATTCTAGAGTCCTTTTTTTTTTTTTATAGGCTTTCTTCATAAAGAAAATCAGAGATTTCTTTTATGTGCAAAAACAGCAGCCCTAACAGACCATCATATCCAAAGTGAGGTTCCTTGCTGAGTACAATCACTTCCTCTAATCCATGCCTCTCTGAATATGTTGACTTAACTTGAAGCTGCTAGAGTTCCCTCCAGAAAACAAAAACAAAAACAAAAAACTACACTTATTCTGGTTCCTTCCTATTTCTCAAACTTTCCAAACTTAAATCATTTCCAGCTTCTGGAAATTCTTAAAAAATTTTGTTTGTTGATGACATTGCTATTATTTTTCACAGTTTTTGCGGGCTTGTTCTTTTAAAAAGTATAATTTTGGTTGAGCTTTCATTGCTTGATTTCCTCAAGGCTAGATCCTAAGCTCTCTTCTTTCAACCTACTTCTAAGACTTAATACACACTGATGGTTAATTTTATGTGTCAACTTGGCTTAGCTAAAGGACAGCCAGAAAGCTAGTAAGACATTATTTCTGAATGTGTTCTTGAGGGTATTTCTGGAAGAGATTAGCCTTTGAACTGGTAGACCTAGTAAAGAGTATCTGCCCCCAGTAATGTGGGCAGGCAGCACCCAAGGTGTTGAAGGCCTGCACAGAATACAAAGGTGGAAGACAGATAAATTGACTTTTCTTGAGCTGGGATATCCATCCTTTGCCCTTGGACATTGGAGTTTTCCTGTTCTTAGACGTTCAGATTCCAGGACTTACATCAATAACTCTGTGGTCCTCAAAGACTCCTCAAGATCCATCTTCAGCCCAGGCTTTTCCTCTGAGCTCCACTTCCATGAATCCAGTGGCCTAATTGACAACTGTGTATCTCAAAGACATTTTAAATTTAATGTGCCTAAAATCTACCTTGTGATAGTTCTCTTCTTCCAGTGTTTCCTATTTAGAAAGTGCTCCAATTTATCCAATTTATTTATCCAATTATTTAAACCAGAAATTGAAGAGTCTTCTGTCAGGAATTTTTCTTCCTTGTCCCCAATATCCAGTCCTTATGAAAGTCTGATTGCTTTTATAGCTAATGGAAGGATTTCAAGTTAGTCTCCTTTCCATTTCTTCCATCGTCACTCTTGCCAAGCTACCTCCATTCCTTAGTGTCAACTCAGTCTCCTAACTGAGCTGCTTAATGCCTCTTACCTTCCCTAACCCCCCATTCATACTCCATACACAAGCCAGAGTGATGCGCAGCAACAGTGTGGATCATAACATTTCTTTGCTTAAAACCCTTTAATGTCATCCCTCTATTCTTAGAGAAAAAAAAAAGTCAAAAAAACTCTCAAGCCCAGTATGTTAGGGAGCTTCTCATTGCAGTGACGAAAAATCTGAAATGGACAATTGAGAGGGAGGATAGATCTATATGAGCTCATAGTTTTGGAGGTCTCAGTCCATGGTTGGCTGGCTTCCTTGCTTTGGGCCTAAGGCAGAGGAGAACACCATGGTGGGAGGGTAAGGTGGAACCAGGAAAGCAGAGAGAAAGAGAAAGAGAGAAGGGACCAAGGACAAGATGATGTTCCCAAGGGCATGACCCCTCCGAAGGATCCACTCCTTCAATTAAGTCCCACCTCCATCAGCCTCTGCTACCTCCCAGTAGTCCATTCAGCTGTCAATAGATTAATCCACTATTGGGATCATAGCACTCACGATTCCATAACTTCCCCAAAGTTCCATCTCTGAATATTGCTGCATTGGGACCAAGCCTTCAATATATGAGTCTGTGGGGTACACATATCCAAACCATAACATCCAGCAAGGTTCCACATGGTCTACCCACCTCTCTGATCTTATGTTCTTCTATAGACTTCCCTCCCCAGTGTTCTAGCTACATTATTCTTTCATTTTTGGGGATGCACTGGACCGTGTTTTCTACCACCTCAGGCCATTTTCACATATTGTTCACGCAGGCCAAAATGCTCTCCCCTCCTCCAATCCATTCTTAACTTAGCTTCACCCTCCCACCCACCACAGGGCTGAAAGAGTGCCTATAACCAGATCCAACTTAGTCCAGGGAATTGAGGAAGGCTTCTTTGAGGAAGGGATACTAGGGCTGAGATCTTTGTTGCTCAAGGTTCATATGTCTGTAGTCCTGAGGAGTTAAAGTGCATTTCATTTTATACTTATTTAAGGAAATTTCATTGATTTTAATCATATTAAACCATGCTAAATTTGAGATTAACAAAATAGAATATCAAACACATGGCACATGCCAGGCACGATTTTAAGGCTTTATGATTATCATCAACTCATTTAATCATTGCAGCGGTCCTCTGAGGTAGGTACTAATTTTGTTCTTATTCCCAGATGAGGTAATGGAGACACAGGCTCAGCGGACTGCAGACTCTGCCACCTCTGTATTGCTGTCTGTCTTACAGAGAATTAAAGTCTGTACTGGGAACAGGAACTCTGGCTTTAGTGACAAACAGAACTGGGTATAAATCCTGGCCATGTTACTTAACTTCTGACCTTTCCATCTTCTGAAAAACAAGGGTATTATTGTTTCCCACAAAAGTAATACTGTGTGGATCTAAAAGAGATTATGTATGTCAAAGTTTGGCATATACTAGCCCCTCAATAAATTTACTTTATTTTCCCCTCAGAATCCTATTGATGATTGCATCTGCATACAAACATACAAAGCTTGTCATATGCATAATTTATCTCAGGCACTTCTAAAACAGGGCTTTATCGTTCTTATAACTCTCACAAACACAGCAAGTAAGGTAGGATCCCCTTCACAAGTAAGAAAATAAGGACTAATATTATGCTATTTTTACCATACATGAAACATTTCTTCTGTTCTCTTTTGAAGGCAATACATCCCATGAAATAGTCATTTAAGATCTCAGACCATAGTCTTAATTTTGGTCCTCGTCATGGGAACTCTCATAAAAGTTAGAAAATTTTTCATAGCTTGTATTTTCACTTCTGAATATTCCATTAGTAGACAATTTTAAGGGAATAGTAGCCCAAAGCACATTTAAAAAAAAAGCATTAGAACACATTTACCTGTAGCACCAAGGGTGCACCTTGAAGTATTTAGATTTCATCATGAATGCTAAAATTTAGTTGCATGATTACTCACATTATTATATTTCAATTTGGGAATGTTTCACAGATGCCCTTTGTTTATTCATTCGTTCAATAAATATTGAGAGTGAAACATGAGCCAGAAACTATGAAAGTTACAGAAAATGAGACAATTCCTGCACCTGAGGAACTCGACCTATGAGCACAAACAGAGTTTGGCATAAACTATATAATATACATAATTCACATCTTTGTTATTTTTCCTCTGGATAAATTCTCATTGACTTAATAGTAAATCATTGCAGGAGTAGAGTAGAAAAGAATGATATTAACAGAAGCCACCACTGATTTAAAGATACAATTTTCATAGGCACCTGAGTACATGGTGTCTCCATTCACCCATTCACCCACTATAAATCTGGCATCAGCCTTGACACCTCTTATCTGCTATCCGTCACCTCTCAACTCATTCCAACCCAACACCAAGTCCTATCAGTCCTTCTTTCAATATACGTTTAAAACACATCCACTTCTACCTCCATGACTGTTGTTATTCCAAATGATTACTTCCTAACAGTCCTGTGGTGATTTTCTCTTGGATTTTTAAGTCAAACATCCTAATATCCTATAAGGCTCCACCTCCTCTTACTCAGGCACGGCTCTCTAGCCCCACATGGAATCACAGCTTCTCTCCTTCTGTGAACCCACTGGGCTTCTTCCATTTCCACATCGCTACCTCAGGATCTTTCAACCCTGTTGTATCCCCTGCATAGAATGCACTTCTACACATTCTTAATGGGGGTGTCTCCTGATGTGCACAAAGACAACCTAAAAATCTTTAAAGGCCATGTGGTCAGAGAACACTTCCCTGAGCCCCATATCTAAGCTAGATCCCCATCATATGCTCCTGTAGCATGTTCTCCTTTCCCTCAGAGTACTCCTCTCTCTCTGTATCTACCGTTTTATGTGTATGATTATTTGACAAAGAACTGTCTCTCTCACTAGTTATGAAGCTTCCCAAGGATGGAACAGTACTGGGACTGTAGACTCTACCTGCCCCCAGTGTCTAGCACAGTGCCTGGTGTCATATTCTACTAAGACCAATGTGATTCAAAGTGATCTCCATTATAGATATAGGCATGCACTCCTGGTGCCGTTGTAGGGATTAATATTTCAAGATAAAATGCAAGTGTTTTCCTGCTTACCAGGAAAAAGAACAGCTTTGTTGATCAAAGAATATTCAAATCATTTTCTAAAAGAAAAATCAAATTTGATTTGACAGAATTTTGTGTAGTTCAGCCTTCCTGCCCATTAAAGTTAAGTTTCCCTGTTAAAAAAAGAGGTCTTACAGAAAATGATTGGATATTCCAGTACAGTGATCAACAGCACTGCTGATTCAATTCACTCATTCATGGAGCTAGAAAATCAAAGCTTGAAGCAAAAGTACTTAGAATACTATTAGGTTAGAAAGTTTTATCACATTTACTAAGAGTAATCTAGGAGCTGGGGATGTGGCTCAGTGGCACAGTGCTTGCCGAGCAAGTGTAAAGCCCTGGGTTCCATCCCTAGAAATACCTACAAAATCAAACCAACAACAATAACAAAACAACAAAAAAGGAAATATCTAAATGTCCTAAGTAACTGATTACTTACATCCAAATTCTAATATCTTTTAATGTCTTGTTCTATGAGTGGTTACCTAACACACTGAAGATGGAAGATTCTCAAAACAGTAAATTTCTCAAATTTTACATGCGTGGCTCAACTTCAAAGAAAGACACAAAATCAGGTAAGCAAAACTGTCCTTGAGTCAAGAAGCAAAAGTTATGACTTTCTATAGGTACTGCTACATTTATTTTGCCTGACAAATGAAAGTGGAAAGGGAACTAACATTATCAGCGCTTAGACTTCCCACCATCACTAGTGGTCTAGTCTCTCATGCCAATCCAGAATTGACAAGTCTACTCCAAAATCTAGTTTAGGTAGCAGATAGCCTCACATGTCATTTACCCTTTGGTTGAGCAAGTGAGTAATAGCTGGTCATGCAACTTCAGAAAGTCAAGTATCTTATATCCAAGGGACTAATTTAAAGTGACAACTAACTTATACCTCCGATAGATGACTATAGCTTTAACAAAAAAGCCTATTTAATATTGCCATCATGTTAAGTTCCCTTGATTTCCCAGCAATTCCATTCTAGTCACACTTTGATAGTAAGATAGCCTATTAGTTTGTGGGATGGTTAGTCACAGAAATTAGCTTCCCTGAGACACTCAGTCTGAGGTAGAATGTCTTAGAGAGGAAACTGCCAATAACAATAGGACCACTTTTACTTGACTATTTCCTATATTCCTACTATTTCCTATATTTTCCTATATTCCTATATTGTCCCTACTGAGACAGCTTAGAAATAGCATCTGGTTAAGATGTGTGTGTGTGTGTGTGTGTGTGTGTGTGTGTCTGTGTGTGTGGTGCTGGGGATTGAAGCCAGGGCCTTATGCATGCGAATGTAAGGCAAGCATTCTACCAACTGAACTATGTCCCCAGTCCTATAAATAGCAAAGAACTAGGAAGTACAATTAACTAATCCTATGCTGAGGTCTTTTCCTTTGGCTAAAAAACTACCTTCTGGCTAATATAAGAATTAAAGCATTATATTTGAATATGCTTTTTCCCAGATAGACTTTCCAGATCTGTTATTAGAAGACATAGATTTTTCTAGTCATCTAATTCTGAAATAAATTTGAGATCAAATTTTTCCAAATAGTAGTTAGCTTGCAGAATGTGCAAGGATATGTAGCATATATAATATTATTACTGTGAGCTCTTTATGCCATACATTTTAAATGCATAACAGCTAATAAACTGCCATAAATTGTGGATGCAGTAAATTCCAAAATGATTATATTCTATATAATAGATAGTAGGCCATTCCACAGGTACTTGTTTCTTCTTTTGAAAATAGATTACTGTTTTTTATTTAAAGTAACTCATGTTAAAAAGTATCACTTCCATCATCTTTAAAGCATATTGTATAACATAGCTAAAGAAAACTTCAGAGAGCCAGCAAAAGTACATTTTTTTCAGAACTTCTAATATTGCTGATATAACAACCTCTGTATAACCCAGTGTACATGAGTATAACATATTTCTTCAGCTCAAATATTTTTAAATTTTTCTATTGTTTGGCTTTTAATACAGACCATCACCATACACTCTGTAAGATGCTGAAGATACAGGTATGCTTAAATCCAATGGGAATTTTCCTTTTCTGATTAATAAATATGAGAACAGCCCTATTTTTAGGTAATCAATTCCAGTACTTCAAAAACTAAAGCTATGTTTATATTCTATAAATTCTCCAGTTTCTTCAAGTAACTTTGTTCTAAAAACTCTTTTTAAAATGGTCAAATTGAGAAGATAAGGTAAGATATAATTCTTTTTCTTTTTCCTTACATGATGTTTTAGCCCAAATCATTAGTCATTTACATCTGCTGTACTCATCTGATGGTCCTTCTTTTGATTAATTGTTTTTAGGTTGTTTTGCTTTGTTTTCAAAATACAGGAAAATCTTTAATGGTGTAACATTAAACTATACTTCCACAACTTTGTGTTTTATCCTAAGACAAATTATATCAACTCTTTATTACATTCAGTGACTAACCAGAAGACATAAATAACTAAAACTAAACCTATTATCTTTGTAATGTTTCATTTTCCTCTTATCCATATTTCTAATTTTATGCTCAAATCTAAAATTATCTGCAAAAGAAAACTGCATTCAGGATCTGGGCAAATAATTTCAATGTTTGACATTGATTGATCTTTTCTAAATGAGAAAAAAGTTACCCAAGTAGTATTTTCAAACATTTTAATTTGTAATGAGTAAACAAGCAACATAATAAGAAAGCAAGCACTATTTAACACTGCAAACATTTATATGTAAAAATAGCTGTACCTTAATTATTTATCCAATCCTGTGCAGTCTTTCCTGAATTGTTTGGAATGGCAGACCCCTGAAACAGAGTTGACTGGGTTGAACCTTTGGAGATCTAGACAATGATTTAAAGACCAGTGGGAGTGAACGAAGCAAGCCAATCAACACCATCACCTCTCCCCAACACCTCCCTCTGCCCAACTTGCGTCAGCTTTAAAAAAAAAAAGAAGAAGCAAACTCAGTTTACTGTTGTACATCTGGATTAAACATCAGGTACACCAATTTCTATTTGCTTTTAGAATTTTGGCTTTTGTACAACAAAATACTCACTGAAAGTTTTACTTGGGTGTCATTCTTCACCAAGATGCTATAGATTGGTTGATTGATAAATCTAGAAATGCTTGTTTTTCAGAAAGTTTATGAATTCAAGTCAAATAAACCAGTACTAACCATTATGGGGTCTGATTGTTTAATGAAATATCATAATCACAAAGCAAAAAAAATCAATTACCTTATAAAGGAGTTATTTTCTTTTGAATTGTTGATCTGCTCAGAGGAAATTTTACGGAATGACAGACACTTCCCAATGATGCCAAGTTATCCATCCAAGGTGTGGGAAATTGGAAAGCATATGCCATTATCAGCCACTTCTACCAACCTCAAAATAAGCAAAGGCTATTTTATGTTTTTCAAGAGTTTTAAATGGACATTTTTCTACTCTTAAAAACCCCACGTAGCTCTCCATATATATAAGGAAGAGTTGAAATGTGTTAGCAAATGATTTATTCTGTTATGAAAATTTGTCAGCTAGATGCCATTCTGAAAGTGAGATGAGAAAAACAGATTAAAAATCAATCCAAAATTAAGGGTTTGTTGCCTTTTAAGTATTTAGGAAATGAGTGCACAATCTAATAACCAATCAGAAGCAAGCTAGGTTACAACAGTTGTGTCAATTCCTATTTCTATTTAGAAAAACTAAACATTGTTCTCTGATTAAGAAATTCTTAAGTTGATGCAATACATTAAACATTAAACAAAATGCCTAGTTACCCATTTCTCTTTTTCCTTTCAAATTTGGCCTATTTGGTCTATTAACTTAGTATATTATACTTGGTTTTACTTGTCTCTTAGCGTGTTCCCCATTTTTAGAGTCATCTGGTAGTTCTGTCTTCTCTCAGATGAGAATTTATTATGGTCTAGGGGAAAAAGTGATAGTAAAAGAACTCCTAATTTTAATATCAGGAAAACTAAAGAATATTCCTTTTCAAATTCCTGTTTCCATCATCCAGTTATGATCTTTCCAACTTAGGTTTTCACCCTGTTTGCAAAGTTACTTGAAGAGTATGAGATCAAGCAAGCAAAGACCAGCAATAATTTTTAGAAAACTGAAGACTTCTCTTCTGGTAAAAATATCATTTAATAGTAGGTCAACTAAACAAGAGTGGATGTACTCTAATACGCGAATTTTATTTTATATCTTCATATTAAATAGAGAAGTGGTAAATGCAGAAATCTTCAAGTTTTACCTCCTTTAAATTTTGCTTATAATTCTGACCTTTAAATATAATAAATAATTGTAGCAAATAGCCTATTTGATTATAATTAAAAAAACAATTAGAGATTTTTATAAAGGATCTTATATTCCTTTTGAACATGTTCTACATAGCAAAATTCTTATCACAAAATTTTTTTCTAATCCTTCTTAAAAATCAAATTTATGCACAGGAAAACTAATATGGCAAAGTTAAATATATCAAATAACTAAGATGCTGGTGTGTTGTTAGCCTATATTTTATCCTAGATCATTCAACATGTTTAGATGTGGCCAAAATTAATGAAGAAATGTTTGACCTGGTCTGGCCTTGACAAATCTCACAGAAACTTTCCTTTTGTAAGGAAAGCACAGTCTTAAACATAATTTAATGCCCCAAATATTTCTGTTTTCCTCTTTTTCTTTTCTTTTCTTTTTTTTTTTTTTGATGGTGCTATTAACGAAACCTAGAGCCTCATGCATGGTAGGCAAGCGCTGTCTCACTGAGCTACACTCCCAGCCCAAAGCCCTGAATATTTCTCATACCATAATTTAATTGTACATAATTTGGTAATAGATTCAAGTTTTTTAAATTTTTAAAACATGAGAAAGGCAACATATTCAGTCAGGCTCCGATTTGGTTCAAGTATCATAATATGTAGAGCCTTTAAAAATATACACAAAATGAAAAGTAGGGCGGTAGTGAATAATGAAGCAATTCGGGGCAACGAGGTGACAGACACCATTTGTTCATAAATGAAATTCAAGTAAGTGCCACCATGAATAGGTGTGCAAGACTTGGTCTGCACACCAGGGCTGGGGCTGAGGAATAAGATACGTTCATATGAAGAGATGCTTGCCTTCCCAGACTCTAACATAATATTTTTTTTGGGGGGGAGGGGACTGGGGATTGAACTCAGGGGCACTAAACCACTGAGCCACATCCCCAGCCCTATTTTGTATTTTTTACTTAGACACATGGTCTCACTGAATTGCTTTAGCACTTCACCATTGCTGAGGCTGGCTTTGAACTCGCGATCCTCTTGCCTCAGCCTCCTGAGCCTCTGGGATTACAGGCGTGTGCCACTGCACTAGGCCCAGACTCTCACATAATTAATGCCAGGATTACTGCAGTGTGCTTCAGGACTCCAGCAGATGAAAAGTCCCAAGGGGCCAGCCCTCCAAGAAGGTTTTCAGGGAACTTATGAGCTTTAAGCAGGACCTTGAAAGTTCATGTGACATTCCAGTAAGCAGAGAAGAAAGGAAAAGCATCCTGGATGAAAAAGGTAGAAATTCTGAAAGCAATTTCTGACAATAGTGAAAGTTATTCTGGCTGCAGTGGGGAACTTTCTGAAGCAAAATAGGAGAACAGAATGGAATGATCCAGACTGAAAAAGCATTATGTAGGGAACTTCGATTTTTAGTGATGGAGATCTTTTCAAAGTTTCTGAAGAAGATAGTGAAACCAGCAGGCAGGGAAGCAAGGGAGAAGATGGGTGGAGGAAAACCATCAGGAGGTTGACTGACAGTTTGGGTTTGGTGACATTTGCCTGTCTGAGAATGACGGCTGAAGGAAAGGCAGATGGATAAAGTTTAAATTGGGGTTAATGGGAATTTGGCTCTTTTTCTTGTATGACTATTTCTTTTTATCATTTTCACTAGCTCTCAATACATGCTATGAATTGTATGTGATCATTTTATGAGAAACAAAAACTAACAATAAAATTATCATTTTTCTTCACACAGAGAAAGAGACTATGTGGTGATAACATGTCCATTTCAGCACTCCTTCCATCAATTTCTGCCTATCGTCTTCAAATAGTACAGAGAAGGTTCTAGAATGCGCATCCCAGAATAATGTTATCTATGCAGAGTATAAAACTGATGGCTCCAAAGAAACTGATTTAGCTCATACCTATGCATTGAATTACACTTTTTCTCACCCATATTTAAAGTCCTAGTCATCCTGTTTAAAATCTCTACCTTCAACAATGTCCTCAGAGAGAGACCTGCAGCTGAATCAAGTTAAACTTAGTCAACAATTAAATGCAAAAAACAGACACCTTAGTCAGACCATCCTGGCATTTTGCAATGGTACAGGGAAAGATAACCTCTTGTTCTCGTCTTGACTGCACCCAAATTTCTAATTTTAGTTATGGGACAAAATAATACTTGGAAACAGAAGCTGGTTACAGCCAAATTGGAAGATGTGCAGAACCAGTCATGATGAAGGAACTAAATGACCTCATGTTTAGTAACTTCTTACTGTACCCTCTGCTTTCTTTGCTCTCACTTTACCTGCCCTTTATCTACCCTTTTCTTGCTTCTCTTTATTAAACTGTGTTTATGATGCTTTGCTCTCCCCAGAAGAGTTATCTTTTATCATTTTTAGCCCTTAGGTTTGTAAGCTCAGAATCTAATAAAGTAGATTCAGTCCATAGACCTTCTGTCTCTTCTCATCTTGCAGCTCTCAAATATGGACCACGCTTCCATGAATCCAACTGGCTTTTATAGTGTTGCAGGTAAACGTCTAGCTGATGAACTAAGTCTTTCCCAAAACATGGAAGACTCTAACAGAACTGCAGTTAGAAACACTTTGATGACTTCTTTTTGGCATAGGATTTATGTGGTGCCTTTTCATTTCTAGGCTTAGAGAGCTGAAGGGAATTAGTGATCTTTTCTAATGTCAGGGCTTTGGCACTCCAAGTTCTTTGCCTTATCTCTTTTTAAATATTGGTTCTCACAAAAAAAAAAAAGAAAGAAAGAAAGAAAAGAAAAGAAAAGATCCATGGAGAAATGTTACAGAAATTTTCCTAAATTATTCAAACAGCAGAGTTCCATGTTATCACAAAGATGAGCTAAGCACTCTGTATTAGTGTATCATCTTCTCTACCTACTTACAGGTGGTAAAAGCTCAGCTATACCATGAGTTTCTATTTTCATGGTTCAGTAACTACTCACCTCAACCTACAGAATAAAAATAAAGAAAAGAAGATAAAGTTGAACATTGCCCCCAAAGACCCATATATACAATTAATTATAAACAGAAATTTAATAACTTTCTAATCTACCTTCAGCAGGAATTCTGGATGTTCATAGACGTTTGGGCCATTTCTATTTTTTTGAGGCACCAAATATATTTAAATGTTTTTAAAATCTAAAATAGCATTCCTAAACTGTAGTGCATCTTAAATGTTTCTATTTAACATTTAGAATTTCCACATACTATTTAAGTCTCAATCACATACAGAGCTTATTATCCGTCTTTAACATAATATATCTGCTTAGGCAAAAGCCAGGAGTGAGCCTGTGATGCTTCCATCTGCGTCACTACATCTTGAAAACAAGATCTTCACACATGTATACTACAAGTGACTATATGAAGAGCCACGTTTGATGACATCTTCAAAAAGTCTCAATTTAAGACTCTTCCAAATATGAGGCCCCAAAGAGCTTCTTAGCCCAAGCAAAGGGAAATGCAATGACCCATGAGCTCTGAGGACATTACTTGGTCTATGGCATCACCCTCTCTTCAGTCCAACTTAAACCACCTCTACAGTTATACAATGTAGCATTTGGGAAATGTTTGAATAGCCAACTACTGTGTTGCAAAATCAGCAAACAAGTTGGGTGCAAGTTGACAAATGTATTGACTTTGCCATAGACCTAAACAGAATATTGCATTCCACTTCAGCCAACTTAAAAAAAAAAAAATGCTAGTTAAGGGATTACGGATAGCCCATTACGTAGATGATATTCTGTCTGTGTCTTTCCCCTTTGAAAGAAACCCCTCTCATCTATATCATTTCTTAATCCCACATTAAAATGATGCAGGGAAAAGTATTACAAGTCCATTCCAGACTTATGCTTAAGCAGATATATTATGATGAAGAAGGATTACAAGGTCTGTGAAACTTTGGGGTAATTACAACTCAATAATGTATTGAAATTCTGTTAAATAGAGCTCTTAAAAGCTTGCTTTAAAGAATGACTCCCAGCATTTAAAATGCCTGGTAGAGAAAATAGCATGCCTAAGAGATTATAATCACACTGGTAATTAGTGACACTAAATAGCTAAATCATCTTGTCAATTTCCGTTCTTCATAATGATTGTAACATTAATACAGTGCTAGGCTGAGTTGACTGCCTTTCTAATTAAGGACAATTGGTAGTTTTAAAAATTACATTCTTTTTGGGTCATAATATATTAATTCCTATGCTCTCTTTCATATTCCCACCATCCTTTTCCTTTGAAAACCAAATTTCCTAACAGAAGAATTTTGATTTTGTAGCTTCATTAGAGCTTGAACTTTGCAAACCTGGTGTTATCTGGCTTTGAATTTGAACTCTCTACAGTTCCTGAAGCTGTAACCCAATTGGCTGTTATGGAGTGGCTAGACTGGGAGCACTCAGCAGGGCTTCTGAAGGGAAGGGCCCATCCCCAATGATGATAACACTGAACTCTGCTATAAAAGAACCAGCATCCCTACGGACCAAAGACATGCTCGTTTGCCTTTTTAGTACTCTATTCAGAATGCTGAAATAAGAAATGCACGCTCACCAAAAAGCATTGTTCAAAGGAATCTGAGTGAAAAGAACAAAAGCAGTTTCCGAATTCACTTTCCAGGGAACTTGGGACTTCCTGAGTCATGTCTCCACAGTAGAAGAAAAGACAGGTTTCTGTACAGGGCTCACTTTTACTGCTGGACTCCGAGCAGCTCCAGGGTGGGTGTGGGTCATGGTGCAACTGGAGCTCTACACAGGGCCACTCATTGAGTGATATGATTGTCCTTTGCTACAAGAATTGGCAGTGCCAGCTCTGGCACCATTGAATCAGTTTTTTATTCTTACTGGGTTGCTTTAGTAGATAATTATAATTTGGTTGCTTTAATAGAGAATTTTAATTCCTGGAGGGCTGGGTATAAAAATGGTAGCCCCAGTCTTTCTTTAAATATAGCAAAGCTGACTCAGAAAAAATAAATATCTTGACCTTACTCAGTGAGACAACAGAAAGGAGACATTCAGGCAGATGGTATATTTAGGTTTGAGGATGGAAACTTTGTCTAGACAGCCAATTTACATTAGTTTATAAACAACCTATTTTGTTTACCTTGATTAATAATAAACTGTCTGGTTCATAGTAGGTACTGTATTAATATTGAATGAATGGAAGTCTTTATTAAAGACATTGATTCAAAATGTGTGCATTCAATACCTTTCTTAAGAACTTATTTACAAGGTTGCAACAAGAGACATTCTAATTATTCTAATTGATGGGTCCTGTCATATTAAAATGCAATAGCTCCTTCTGTTCAGGGTCAGCTATAAAAGGGTAAAGCAAGTGCTCCTGCTTATAGCAAGGATTCATTAGTTCCTTTGGAGTGAGGTGCCTTCTTGGAATAGTAAGGAATCACTGAAAATCATTGTTCAAAGGACAAGAAGAACAGAGGAAAGTTATAAATTGTAAAATGCAAGAGTCAAAAGCTCATAATAACATGATCCCTAAATTATTTTTAAAATTATGTATATAATATATAAAAATACCTATAAGGGAAAAATGCCTGAAATAACATATATCAAAATATCAATTGTGTTTTTTTCCAGAATGAGGAAAGGTAGATATTTTTTATTTTTTCTCATCTACATGTGCTGACCAATCTTTTAAAAACATAGAATTTTTTGTTTTAGGAAAACAACAAACACAATTAGAACAAAAGCAACAAAAATAAAGAGCTTCTCTCAGTTTTTTTCAACAATTGTTAATCAATCTCAGCCATCAGCTAAATCTCTATTTTTAGTGAGAATATCTGGGGTACTTAACCAGCAAACAATCAACTCTCCCTTAAAATCTCTCTGATTCTCAATGGGCACTTATGAGCTATTTAGCATCTAGATAAAATTATATGTTTCCAGTTTGTTCCAAAAGAATGGATTGTTTCTTCCCAATCTGCAAGAGGTCTCAAAATACTGTTGAGAAAAATTCAGATCAATTTTTTTCATAATGCTGCGAAATAATCAATTTCTATTATGGTATTATAAGCAGACATCTTCACTTATTCATTCAATAAAACATATCGAACACCTGTACCTGACTTTATGCTAGGAGCTAACACAAGTGACACTGGGGAGAATAAAAAGACCAATTTCCTGCTGTTGCGACCTTATCTCTCAAGCGAATCTGATGCTTAAGTAGGCCATAATACACAAGATGGTGCATGAAATGCACTTGGAATCTGAGGGATAGAGAAGGATGGCACCCAACTCAGTTTGGAGGGGCAGGAAGACTTGTTTGAAGAAGTGTTGCTGGGCTCAAGCTGAAAGAGTAGACAGGAGTTCTCAGGAGGACTGGGATGGAGAGCAGGCTGCAAGCAGAGAGGATAGCACCATCAAGGCAAGGAGGTGAGAGGTGCTCTTGGCTGCCAGGTGTTCCTGGGATGATGAGTCATGAATGGAGAAGTCACTGGGGGATCACAGGAGGCTTCGGGTACCATGTCTTTTCTTTGTTCAACTAAAATGAGTTCATAACAACAACAAACAAATGCAACTCACCAGTGCTTCACAGAGCTCAAGACTTCAGACATGTCAAGAAAACGTGCTTAATTGTGATAATCAAGGTTACTACAAACAGTAAACATCATCTACATAGCATGCATCAGTTTTTCCCTGCTGTGCATGCTTGGGCCCCCTGTTCTGTGTTGGGACCACAGAGATTATTTTACTATAAATTAGCTAAGAACAGAAAAATTCAAGTTCATGAGGTAGATTCTCCCTGACTTATGATATATTCTTATCCTGATAAACCCACAGTAAATTCAAAATACATGTAATATGCTTAACCTACCAAGCATTACAGCCTAGCCTTGCCTATTTGGAATGTGCTCACTTAGTTTAGCCTACAGTTAGGCATTGTTAAAAGCATCACACCACATACTGCTTGCCTGGGAAAAGATAAAAATCCACGTATGGTTTCCAATGAATATGTATCACTTTCATACCATTGTAAAGTAATCATAAATCAAAATATTGTATATTAAAAAGGAGCTAATCACAAGTCTTATAGGAATTGAATATTTAACTATAGAAATCTTGACTGTCTACTCCTTCCAAGATCGTTGGAGATTATATTTCAGGTAAGAACGTATTTAAATTTTTAACATTTTTCCTAATTTTGAAATTCGCCTAAGGTTGATGCTTAAGTAAATTATATGAAACATTTTCTAGTAACATGTCTTTCTTTGCAAGCATCTACATTCTCTAATTCTTCTTAATGTGACAGGGTAACAATTGGACAATTGATCTATGCTTGATCAGATGGATGATCTGATTTTTAGATGTACAGAAAACAATCACAGTGACTCAAGCCATTAAACTTGTGTTTCTTCTCTCTTTCAAAAGTTGATGGCATTTCCTTTGAAGTTTGCTTAAGAGAAAGACTGAGAGAAGTTGCACTGCCTTTGTCTTGAAACTGTTTCTACCTATCCCTCCCAACCTACATGATAAGGCTTTTGACACAGTAAGGAGCCATATGGCTGAACAAGTTCTTTTATAATGTCAGTACTTGGGATTGGGGCTTCAGTTCAGAAGGTACTTGTTCCAGTTCTGACTCCATCAACTACTAACTGTGCCATCAAGAAGTCAGTAAACGGGCTGGGGTTGTGGCTCAGTGGTAGAGCGCCCGCCTAGCACATGTGAGGCCCTGGGTTCGATCCTCAGCACCACATAAAAATAAAATGAAATAAAGGTATTATGTCCAACTACAACTAAAAACATATTCAAAAAAAAGTTAGTAAGCTTCACTTCCTTATATACAAATTGTATATTATTCCTAGGGTGACACAGGACCATTGCAAGCAGAAAATGAAATTCACACAATTATTTATTGAAGACCTACTATGTGCCAAGCACTATTTTATTTTTTAAAAAAGGCAACTGTATAGCTCTACAATTCACTATAAACAAAATAGCAATTCCAAATGATCAAATTTCTTTCTTCCCATGGAACTCCTTTTGCCACCGTTTGAATAAAATAATATAGCAATGTAAATAAATGCGAACTACTTACATAGTGGCCAAAGAAATATTAAAGTGGTTATCCACTAGGAAAATATGTTGGAAATAAAAATTATATGTTAACAGGAAATTCCAATTCTAAATATTTCAATTTACTTCTCCTCATCAAAATTTTCACCAAAAGATGAACAATGAAATGGATTGTCTTTAGCCCTTTTTAATTTCCCCTTCCTGTCTTCAATCAGCCCCTAATCAACCAATTATTCAATCAGCGAATATCTACAATGCCCCAAAACAGTGCTTATCAGTGTCTTCATGTCTTGAGGCTTTCTTCCTGCTTCTTAACTTCTGGCTGTATTTCATTCTTACTAACCATAAGCCTTAGAGTAATTAGGGAGCTTTACAGTCAAGCTGATATACACAAGAATTCTGCCAATATTTACATATAATTATGTTATATGTTCTATGCATGAAAAGAGATCTGGACATCTACCTCTATGTCTTCATTCTAACATATTAGGAGGTATAGGACTTTTTTTTCCCTGTTCAAAGAAGCTCTACTTTTATCCTCTGGCTCCCACACTATGGTCTATAAATGCATTATTGTTTTCTCACTGTAATTACAAACTCCTTTTTTTATCAAATATGGGGCACTCAATGAAATGCAGGGCACATTGACTCTGGAGTCCAAAATCAAGGATTCAGATCTGACCTCCACTCTGCTGCCATTCCCCTGAGAGAGGTAGAGTTAATCCTTTGTTCCTTTTTCCTGTTTCTGCCTCCTACAGACCTTACATGCTGGATAGCGCCATATTTGTTTATATGTCTGTCCTTCTAGACTTTCAAGTCTTCAAAAGCAGACACTGTGTCTTATTTACCATGCATGGGTCAAATAGTATAGATTCAAGAGCTTGTCTGCCTAGACTTAAATCCAATTTCAGTTACTTATTAACTTTCTGACTTTGGGACGAGTTGTTTGCCTTTTCTTGTTTGACTTTTCTGTTTGCCTCAGTTTCCATATCTACAAAAAGGAAATAATAATAATGCCTACCTCATACTGCTCTTATGAGGATTAACTAAGTTAATATTTATATAGCATTTGGAAGAGTGTCTGGCACATAGAGATTATATTTGTTACATGTGTGTATCTAAAGAATTGCCTCTAATGTCAATGTCTCATGTGGTGCCTCCTACTTAATCAACCTCTGTTGAAGAAGGAGATTAAATCAGAATGGAAAAATTCTAGAACATGGTATTCTTTTTAAAACTGGATCTAATAAAAACGTATGCAAGTGTGGGTTAAATGAGATAATAAGTATCAGGTAGTATAAAATAAATGGTATTTTTATTGATGTTTATTGGTAAGAGTGATGTGATATTCACAAAATCAATTAGATAATTAAATTAGTTTCAACACCTTTTGCTTTGGAAGTGCATTGTTACTGTTTATTAGACTGTTATTTCTCTTGTTAAACTATTGATTAGCACTGCTGTCAGCTAGAAAAGGGCAGGTTTTGACCCTGACCCATGGAATTTCAGAAAACAACCTTGTAATAAGACACAGTTTGCAATATGTGTTTGTTTAATATTAACCAACCTGTGAAGCTGAGCAGCGCCATGGTACAATTTACCCCTAAATCTGTCCTTTAGCCAGTGTTTAAACATGCAAATGTATGGGTAGATTTTGGGTGGGTTGGTTTGATCTTGCTTTGGGTTATTGTTCTTTTTGGTGAGACTAACAAATCAGAAGACTCAAATGTACCAATGCACATTTTCCAAATGCCAAAGTGTTTGCTTACACTCTAAGATTCAAAGTTGCTGAACATTTCAGTACTCATTCCCAAACCGGCTGGCCACACTGGTTTGGTGTCATCACAGTCAGCTGAATGAAATATAAGACCTTTTAAATCAATATGAACGGGTGCATGGATAAGTTGGCCACATTAATCAATAATGGCTCTCTCTGAGGCAGCTTCTTGACCCAACAGGGCCACATAATTGATGGACATCTTCTAGCTTTAATTCAGGGAAGTCTTAAAATCATGCATATATACTTTTCATTAACCTGAGGTTAATCTGGATGAGATTGCTTAGAATTTGAGTTGAAGTCTAAAATATTATGGTGTCACATCTTTTATTAGATCCAGTTTGACTTTTCTTGAAATACAGAAATGGAGAATTTCATTCATTTCAGTGTACAGAAATAGCTGTGATATCATGGCTTTGTGCCACATGAGTTTAATCTAAAATGCTTAACAAGAGTAAAGCTAACATGTTTAAAAACCGATTTTCTTTCAAGGCTTTTCATTACCTCACATAATCACATTTATTTATTTTATGTTATGATGGCTAAGATTATTTGAGAATAATTAACTACAAAATACGCATCAGATAACATGCCTCAATTAAGTAGATTTTGGGGAAAAATGACTTTTCAAGGATTCAAAGTGGCCAAAGGGTCAGTAGCTGGGACATGAGAGAATGCAGGTAAAAACCTACACACCTGGGATACAGTAAAAATTAAATAAATATTTGTTATTGTTGGTTGGGTATTTTTAAATCAGTAGGCCACATAAAAGAGCTGAGTACTTAATATTTTTATAGACATCTACTATTGAGCAACAGATTATTTCTGATTCAGAATAGTGATAAAATATGAAATTACTAAACTCCAATTCAAAAATTTTATTCCATTTCCCTCACTAAAAACAAAACAACTTTAACTCCTAAACCCTCTGGCAAAGAAGGAGTCCCAAACTTTTGATATTTATAATATTGACAGATCTGCAGGAGAAATGGCTCCATTTAGTGGGCCCCTTAAATAGTCATCGTCTTGGGCATTAGCACTTGTTGCCTGTGTTAACCAGTTAAGGAGTTAACATTTCATACATAGGAAGCTCTGAAAATATATATATTTTTATAAGAGAAATGCTGACATGGTCTTGATGCCTCCCGCGTGACTCTGATCTGCTGCAAGTTCTATTTACTCTAATCTACTATTTAATAGAATATATGGACTTGCCATAGCAACTTGTGCAGCACAGAGTTTATACATATGTGTTTCCAAGATAAAGAGAATTATTTTTTTAAAAAAAGAAATTACAAATACGTTTTAGTTGTACAGGGACAGACTGGACATTCTACAAAGTAGAAAGGTGCATAGTAATAAATATTTTATTTTATTTTTTTTTGGGTACCAGGGATTGAACTCAGGGGCACTCAACCACTGAGCCACATCCCCAGCCCTATTTTGTGCTTTATATAGAAACACGGTCTCACTGAGTTGCTTAGCGCCTCGCCGTTGCTGAGGCTGGCTTTGAACTCACGATCCTCCTGTCTCAGCCTCCCAAAGTGCTGGGATTACAGGCTTGTGCCACCATGCCCAGCTAGTAATAATATTTTAATATGAGACCACAGAATATTTTAAATCCTTTACTTAGAATACTTCTAAGTATTTGCTATTGTTATTGTTTTTAACAAAAGGAAATTAAAGTTTAAGTATATCAGGATGGCAGCAAAGAGCACACAACAGAAAAATATGAGGATTTGGGTTAATTAGTATCACTTTAGAAAAGAGCATGATATGTAAATAGAATATCTTATTTTTATTCTGCCTGTCATTTTCTGTATGTTTGAGATTTATTCGTTAAAAGTAAATCTTGAAGAACTTCTAAGAAACAAACAATATCCTTTATTGCTGAAGTACAAAACCCTTCTTCTATTTTATTGTGGGAAAAGCATCTGTGTTTTATTGTCAGGTGGGCTTTCTGTTAGCCTCAGCCCGTGTGTGCAGCGGACCAAGTCCTGGGCAGTGTGAGGCCTACCATACTTGACTACTTTCTTCCTTTTCCTGTTCAAAAATGTGCTTTCCTACACTTGTTTTTCTCAGTTAATTTTGGTGGAGAATAAAGGGGTAATTTTTTTAAAAAGTATTCACCTGAACTGGTTTTCTAATTTTTCTAAAACAAAAGAATTTACAAAGCTAGAAATTCTGAAATATACCTGTACATGCATGCATATTCCTCTGTGTGTGTGTGTGTGTGTGCGTGTGCGTGTGTGTGCAGTTATTTATATTAGCCTTATTGAAAGAATTACAAAGGGGCATCAATGGACTTTTTATTTTAATCCCAATCAAATGTTTTAAAAAGTGACTATGTACAAAATAACAGTTGAGAAGAATTGAGAGATCTTGGTATAGAATAACCTGCTATCAGTGGAGAAAATCAAATTCCTGAAAAGTCTGTGACAGGAGAAATTTGAGGTTGAATAACTTAATAACTTCTGAGGAAGGTAGGGTATACAGAATTGGGACCAAGACTGAAATATTTTTAGACATATAAAAGTTAAAATAATATTTTTACACACTTTTAAATGGCAATAATAAATACAATTATATTTAAATTTATCATCTCTTTTCAATAAAAACTTCTAGGGTCTTTCTCTCCCAGAACTTCAATAACTTCAAACCACTCCTTTGCTGTGAATAAACATTTTTGATGTCCACCAAAATGTCCAATGCCTTTCTGATCTCATAGTGTAGAGGGGTTGTCTTCTGCTTACTAAATCCCAGTGTGGACCCAGGAATAGGACTAATTTGAATGCTCAACATGAAGAAATTTCTAGAATCTTTAATTTATCTACTAGGCCTAGATGTGAGATATTTCTCAAGCCTGTTCCTTGACTCAAAGCAGATTTTTTTTTTAAATTTGAAACATGAAAGACTATATCACAAGGCATGAATAGCTAACCTCTCTTGGTCTGTCACTCTGGGTCTGTGGCATAGCAGAACATCATGGTGGGAAGCATGTGATGCAGCAAAGCTTCTCATCTCATGGCAGCCAGGAAGTAAAGAAAGAGACAGGAAGGGTCCAGGACCTCAATATCCCCTTTGAGGGTGTGCCCCCAATTACCTAACTTCCTCCCACTAGGCTCTACCTCCTAAAGGTTCCACCATCTCTCAAAGGGCCACAGGTGGGCAACCAAACCCTTAGCATATGGGCCTTTGTGGGGCATTTTAGATCCAAAGCATAGCAGACACTATTCATAAAGCAGTATTCATGTCTTTGTGACATGAACTGAAGTGCTCAGCATGACAGCTGAGGCAGGCAAGAAAGGGAGAGCAGGTTTCATGTAGGAAGAATGGTGTGACTTCAGACAGAGGAGAGGGGATCCCAGGAAGGAAAATGGATCAGAAGTTTGACCCCAAACAATAGGCATCTACTTGAGCTAAAATGAAATGTTTATATAGAATTTGGCTGAGGTTGACCTTAACTGCCAGGTTGAGGAGTTTAAACTTCAAGGAATTTTGAAATAAAGAATAATGTAAGGCTTTAAATATTTCATTCTTCAAAGCCTGGGTATTGCTATAATGTTACAAAATAGTTTGAAAGTAATTATACAAGTAATACTTGATTTTTGTCTATATCGATATAGTAAATGTGACATTTCTCTTTTACTCCAGGGAACTCTATTTCTTCTTTTTGAATGAAATGGCTTAAAAGAAAACAACCACCCCCCCATCATCCTTTAGAAAATCAATGCCTGCAATGTTGGAAACCATCAATATATTTACATTTCCTATCACATTTTTCTAATTGCTGTAATCATTAGTCAAATAAGTAAACAGCGAAACATGAGAGAGGTACACAAAAATCAGTGGGCTTTTGTTCAATCCCCTGACTTACAACAAAGTGGTTTCTTCCTCAAGATGGCAGGACTAAGTTAACTACCCTGCCCATGCTAAGGGACCCTGTGGTCCACATGCTCAGCAAGGATGCCCCAGAAGTGTCACTGCAAAGTGACATGGGCATCTAATGTTTACTCAGAAAAAAATCATAAAGGTGGTGCTAACAATTCAATTCCATCTTGCAAGATTCAGAAAAGCTGACTGCCTGTAAAAGGAGTTATAAATTACTTTAGCTGTGGCAGTTCTTCATGTTTAGATTTTAGAACCATTCCCTACCTGTCCTTTCTCTGGCAGGGTGTAGGATGAGGAATACTCTCTGATAATAGAAATCATTAAAATGAAGAATTATGACAGTACATTCAGTTAGATGCAAGTCTAGTCAGGGCTCCAGACTGATAATAGGTTTTATTCTGTGACTTAACAACATGTCTCTGAAAGTGCAGAATGTGAAATTCCGAAAATGCAAAGAAAGGGTTATTTGCAAACTCTGAATCATAGTGGGTATTTTCTTTTCCCCTCTGCTTGTGGGTGTGGGTGGGGTAAGGGAGCTTTCCAGTGAGCATTGGCTGAAGAGAGGGGTGGAGCCTAAGGCTTCTGCACACTATCCAGCAGTGATGCACTTTCCTTAGCTAGTGGCAGCTTCCAGTTTCCAGATTGCTTAAGCTTTCAGTGCACACATGAAAGATAACAGCTTCCATTTAAAATGAGGCAAAGGGACTCCTGAGAAATAACCCTCTCACTGGTGGGTGGGGTGAAAGATCACAGTAGTGTAACACTGATAGTCTCCAAGAATATCCTGACCTTGATAGTTGCCCTTGGTCTAAAGATGCTGTTTTGGGTTCTTGGTGCTCCTGTCAACCCAAAGAACTACTCTCTGCTATTTTTAGTCATGCCTCTGTTCCTCTGTTGTTAGGTTATGTGACTGAGCAAAGGCTGGCAGGAAGTTTCCTAAGGCAGAGGCTTTGTTTTTGTTAGTTTCAGGAAACCTGAGTGTCTTAGCCCAAGGTAACCATCACAGGACAGATTGTCATAAAGATGTCAAAAACTTCCAAGGTACAGGGTTATACCTTATTGTCTGACTACATAAATTTCTCTGCCCTTTTCCTTTTCTTCTTTCCAATCCTCCAGTAATGTTTTATTTATTTCTTTATTTTTGGTCCTAGGAAACAAATCCAGGAACACTTTACCACTGAGTTACATCCTCAACCTTTTTAAGTTTTGAAACAGGGTCTTACTAAGTTGCTGAGGGTCTGGCTAAGTTGCCCAGGCTGGCTTCAAACTTGTAATCCTCCTGCCTCAGCCTCTCCAGTCACTGAGATTAGCGATGTGTGCCACTGGGCCAGTCAGGGTCTGTTTTAAATTAAAGTATATTACACATTCTTTGCCCTGTAACACACAAATGCCATTTGGAAAAGAAAAACTTGTTCCAATTTTGTCCTCACACTTTTCACCTCACCAGGTGCCCTCAGTACCTCTTCAAGTCCATTGAGTGCTAAGGAAGTATCGCCATAGATTTTTTTTTAAACATACCCCTAGAACACTACTCAAAAATGAAAAAAGACAAAACTACTGGTTTACACAACAATTCAAGTGTATCTTTAAGAGCATTAATCAGAGAGAAAACAAAATGTAATCTTAAAAAGATCAGACAGCATGATCCCGTGATTCCATTTAGGAGACATGCTCAAAAATGATAAAAATACAGAGACAGGAAACATGGTTGCCAGGGGTCAGGAGGAGAAGGTGGGTGAGGCAATAAATGGGTGGTACAAGGGAGATCTTCATGGAGATATAAGTCCTGAATCATGATAGGAGGTAGCTGCACAATCTACACATGCAATATAATCACACAGAAGCTATACACACACACTGTACCAATGCCAATTTCCTGGTCTTGATACTGTACTGAAAGTATGTCAGATGTAACTACTGGAGGAAACTGGGTGAAAAGTATATGGGGCCTCTCTGAGCTATCTTTACAACTTCCTGTGTATCTATAATGATTTCAAAATAAAATTTTCAATATATAAGTCAACCAACAGCACAGCCTAGCCTCCTCTCTACAGAAAGAATAATTAAATATAACAGAAGATAGCACAGCCACATATGCTAAAGAGGTGTTAACCTTTTTTTTTTTTTAAGTGTGCTATTACTAAAGAATTGCCTCAAAAGAGGAATAAATGTGTTCTCAGGACTATAACAGAGCAGCTCTTCCTGCTAATCCTCTTGACCATTTGAAAGCTTTCCCACATTCACAAAGCCAGGTTGAAAAGATTAACCCTTTGAGTTCTAAATCATTTTAACAAGAAAAGTCAGTTTGATCATACAGTTTTTAAGAACATTCTGTATCCATGTAATACAACCCACCTATGTGCAAAAAAAACTCCAAACAAGATGTGTAGCTAGCATGTGTAGCTAGCATGCTTCTTAAAACCAAGAGCCTACACAGCCTCGGTCCTTAATGAATCCTTTCCTCTCTCCTCTTTTTGCAACTCTTGGCTACATCTGTTTTTCACTTTCCAAGTTCATCTCACTCACTCACTCACTCACTCACTCACTCACTCGCTTAGTCCTTGTCTAAATTGCCTGGTCCTAGCAAAAGAAGCAAGCCAACCAGTCTGAGTGCAGTGTCCCCTGGCAGCGGCTTGCCTTGGTGCTCCCGGGGCGCCGCCTCCCAGCTCACGTTCCCCGCGCACCAGCGGCGAGAGCCCCTACAGTCTGCACAGCCATGCAGGGCGCAGGCGCGCAGCCCGCGAGCCAGAGACCACCGGGTGCCTCCAGCGACGAATACTGCACACACTGGAGCGGCGGGCCAGATGTCGGTTGAAGTTGCCTTTAGGTGAATTATTTATTTTTTCATTTTCTTCTTCAATATTTTTATAGTACCAGGAGTGTACCCAGTGTTATAAAAATTATTACAAAACAAAGAGCAAAGTCCCTGTCCTGAGGAGTACGCAAATTAAAAGGAGCGAATGACGCAAGGCAAAATGACATGACAAACATAGGGTGAGTGGAAAGAGTCTGCCTGAAAGGTAAGGTAGAATCAATCAGCCTTTAATGGACCCAAAAATGGAAAGGCTAAATCAGGGCCCCAAGTCCCTACTGCAGATTATAGAATTAAAGATTTGCAATAAGATCTGTAGTAACAATATTTGATAGTTTTTTACATGCCAAGCAGTATCATCACGATAATTCCATAAGGTAGGTACTATTATGCCTAATTGGGAAACTAGGGTTTCTGCTAATTGTTGAATTTAACAAGTCTAATGCTTATGAGTGCTATGTATGATTCCAAATACTTTGCAAATATTAACTCATTTACTTCTCCTAAAATCCCTGAAGTAAGAACTATTATTTCTTCCACTTTACAGATGAGGAGTGAAGCAATCAGTTTAACTAACTTGCTCAGAGTCACTCAGGTAAAAAGTAGGAAAGCCAAAATTTGAACCCAGAGACTTCAAATGATTCAGCCAAACTCAGAACTGTATGAACTCAGAAACCTCAGCTCTAGGATGGCACTGGGCCTCATGTCCACACACCTCGACTCCCAAGCCTGCATCCTTAATCATGAGCAATAATCCACATTAAATAAATGATTTAATTTAAAAATATTTATCCTGTCAACAGTGCACAGGCATTTAACAGTTAAATTTAAAAAGTGTTTATTTGAAGAAAAGGACTATCATAAAAAGGAGAAAGAGGCAGATTTGCCTTCCTTCCCTTAACAAACATGTACCAGTGTCTATGCCACACACTGGGAAAGGCAGTGGGTGACAGCAGTGAACAAGAGACAAAAATGAGGCACACAGGAAAACTGAAGATGACGTTCATTTTAATGATAGGCACATACTAGATTGATCAGGAGCCACAGCAGGAAATAACCAACAGGAACTAAGGGAACATTTCACTCATGTTATACAGGGAATGACATCATTCTCTGGCCTGGACAGTCCTGCATGAGTATTATTTAGTCCTTTTTTCACTTCCTCTCTTATTTCCTTCATTTTAGTTATGACAGAAAACATTTGATGTAAGATAGTTGTTAACCTTACAAGTAATGTTTTGGGTAGGAGAAGCACACAGTGAGTGCCTCATATGCATGGGACATTCATCTAAGTATTTCACATGTGCTAATTCATTTAATCCTCATAATCCCATGAGGTTAGATGCCATTATGATTTCCGATTTTACAGATGAGTAAACTGAAGCTCAGAAATACTTGCCCAAGGA
The DNA here is from genome assembly GCA_028644305.1 of Xerus rutilus. NCBI lineage: Eukaryota > Metazoa > Chordata > Mammalia > Rodentia > Sciuridae > Xerus > Xerus rutilus. The sequence goes on along the minus strand of CM053403.1, from coordinate 62,876,223 downwards.
TTTAATGCTAAAATGTGTGAAGTATTTAATGTACTAATTGAAATTATGTTTTGGATTATTTGTAGATGTCATTTATTCTCAGAATTTCCTTCCTAACAACATTCTGATCAAGGGTGTTTAATAAGTGTGGATGTGGTAAAGACTCTAGCAGACCTCTGGACCTACAATGAAAAATGGTATATAAAATATCCCTTAAAAAAGAAGAGACACTGGGAGTTAAATTTTCAAAGTAAGTTATGAAAAGGCAAAATCTTAACTGGTATGAACATCTACTGTGGAGATAAGTGGGTAATGTTGCATTCTTCCTGACTTTTCTATAACATACTAAAATGAAATATAAACCACTAAAAAACTTAAATCAGAAGAGAAAACATCCCCAAGAGTCCCCCAGAAAAACAGAATAAAATTTGTTTGGAAATCTTTTCTATGACTGTGTAGACTGTATCCACACTAGAATAGAATATACCCTCAATAATAAGAAAAATAATTTGGCTTTTCCACACAGTAGACAACAAAGTCTAATCTTCCCATTTGACCATAGGTTTTAGAATTCTAACATTATATGGAGTCTAAAAATCTATACATTGTTATAAGGCCATAATAAAATGATGAAATGATAAAATGTATCGCTAATCCCTGTATTTAGTTATTGTTTTGTTAGCACAGGTCACTTCCAAAATCTAAGGGAGGGGCAGATCTAAGGGACACCTGCAAAGAGAATGCTCAAGCCCTCCCTGACCATACCCAACCCCATTCTCTACTCCTGAGTACTGAACTCTTAAATTCCTAGTGTCTCTGAAATTCTTTCTTTGTTCAGGGAGGTCTCTCCATTGAGGGTTCTCTCCCCATTTTCTCCAATTCTTTATCTATTATTTCTGCCTCAAAACCTGGTTGAGGCACCAATAGTCTGGAATTATTCCCTGGCCATTTATAAAGATAGATTCTATGGTAAAGTGCTCAAATCTGATTTTTTCCCTGGTCTTTATCGTGCTGTAGAGCAACTGTTTACTTATTCATCCTTTCCTTCAGTAGACTAATTCATTGTTCAACAAATATTTCTTGAGCACCTAGTATTTTCCCAGCACCCTGCTAGGTGTTAGGGCTATGTTTCCTGGAAGATAATGATGTTCAATAATTATTCTCAGAATGAATGAGTGCAATTAGGTCATTATATAAATAGCGGGAGGAAGACCAGAGGAAGATTAGCAAGTAATATGAAAGGGATTGTTTTTTCCATTTCTCCTATTGCTTGAATCTTGTGTTGTGTAACAACATTTCTAACCCTCTTCTTTCCTTAAGTTTTTGTTCTCCCTCCCAATTATCTGTATTTTACTGCCACCTTTACTGGAGTAAGCAGGAGCTTTGATTTGAATAGACTTGGTTCTAATGACACTGGTTCTAATGTCACTTTCTAGTTGTGTGACACTTGGCTCCCTTTCTTAACTACTCTGAGCTTCCATCACCTGCTCTGTAAAACGGAGATAACAAAGACCTATAGCAGGGTGAAGATTAGAGGAGTGTCTCCCCTCTCCCACCCCAGTCCTTCCTATAGAATACATGGAAGCACCTTTTTAAAGGCTTTATTACTATCTTAATATATTATTATTTTGATGTATAGCAAGAATATGCAATTAGGCATCAAATTTCGGGGCTTTTAAAAATAGAAATCATCACTTTGGATATGTAAAAAGCAAAAATAAAGGGGGGATTAAGTTTTTAAAAATGGGATGAGAGAGAGAAAAAAAAGAATTGATACATAGATGCCTGGAAAACACTATTGAAATGAGCAAAGACAATGCTATAAAAAAAAGAAAAGAAAAAAGAAAGCACACAAGTTCAGAAGTGGCTGCTTGTACTTATTCTCAGAGTTCCACTATCTCACAGAAAACCACATAGGTTTAGGCGCATGGGTATACTATGCATTTCTCAAATGTCACTTATTGTTCAACTCCAAGATCACATCTTTACCTCTCTTAGGATAGAATTAGTATGGAACATACCAAGAAGTCAGCTTCTAGGGTGCATCCTTAAAAGTCACTTGTCCAATTCTGCCCATGATAAAAGTACAAAGTGAAAGAGATTTATTCCTTTACATTTAAGAACAATTAATGCCCAAATGGAATTTCCAGAAATGTTCTGTTTCTCACATTTCTGTACCTACATTTCCTGATGTACGTAATAGTATGATCATAGATCCTCTCTCATAAGCTGGTCAAATAGTATACAAAGGAAAAAGTAATAAGAAGGAACCTTGTATGTGTGAACCATTACCATCATTAATGGAGAGCCCGGCCTCCAGCTCTCCTACCCCAGCAGCCTTCAGAAACAAATTATTTACCCTTTCACACAAGTCTCTCAGCTTTTTGTTGTTTTGTGACAAAATATCCCAATAAAATTTCCAGTCTCTGAACACATGGTACTTTGTAATTTGGGAAGATTACATATTCTCTTCTGTATCTCTATCCTTATATGTTTTTATCAAAAACATAGATTTTCTGTAGATTCATTTGTTAAAATTCAAGAGCCTCTCTCCTCTTCTTTTTCTCTCTCTCACACACACATACACACAATTCTTGTGTTGCATGAGAGAGTCTAACAATTTCACTACTTTTTTGCTGTGGGAACAAGTGGGAACTGATTTCCTCACCCACCCCACCCCCCAAAAATGAAGGTCTACAAAAGGCAAACCCTAGCTTCCAGGCCCTGGAAATTGTGATACAGGTGTAAGATGTTCCCTTTATAACACAAGGCAATCTACTCGTAATGATAATGTTTGAGTCCTCAGAAGCAAGTAAGAACGGCTGTAAAACTAACACCAGCAAATCGGCAAATGGGGAAGCAAGCCATCCAAATTGAAGTCATGGAGGCTTTCCGCTTCCCCTATGGGCTAGAAGCTGCACTTCACGTGGATAACAAGGTGAATTGGTCCAGTCACTCTTGGGGATGGGACACAGCGAAGGGGCAGGTGGCTGTGAGCAGTGCCAGGCCCTGGCTATTCCAGGGCAGCTTCTACCCGCTTCATTTTCTCATGAAATTCCCATCCTCACCTCCCCGCAGACCTGTGGGGTGGTGTACCTTTTGCTCTGAGAATTAGATTGCAAGTTCCAACCTGTCCTACTGGGTCTAATCTGGCCCGGTTACCTAAAGGCCCTACCATGTATTGGGGCTTGGGATCTCAAGGCCTTAGCCTAGTCTCTCAAGTCCCCTACAGACGTCCTGACATAACCGCGACCACATATCCCTCGCCTGGGTTTCGCAGCTTAGTTCACCCCTCTTCCTCCAATCAAGCCAGCAGCTCAGAGAGCATCTCCAGAGCTGGCCCAGACGTGTATAGAAGGAGCTTTCCGTCCACCTCTCCCTGCTGGATAACTACTAAGTTGCAGGAAGATTCGCTCCCCCTCAACCTCCATCCCGCGCCCGGGGCAGGGCGCAGCGCCCACCTGTGCCCTCGGTAGACAAAGGCTCGCTTTTTGTGCTCCGCCCCTCCAGAGCACAGCGGTCGGTTGCCGCGCTCACCTCCGCCTATCCCCGACCTGGAGGTGCTCCCTGCTCACCTTTCCTGGAATTTCCCGAGTCCAGGCTCTCTTCCTTCGTTCGATTCCCTCTCCCCTTCCTTTATTCGCTACTCCTGGCCCGCTTTCCCTTCGGCCCTTGTTCCCGCGGATCTGGCTTCTTCCCACTTCTCACCTTCTCCCCCTCCCTGGGTTTCTCCCCTCTGATCTTCATTCCCCGTATTCCCCCTCGAGCCCACTCGCCTTGGACTCTGTATTGCTGTACCGCCCCTCCCCTTGGCTCCAGCGCGCAACAGGCTCTTAAATCCGATGGTGCCGCTCTGAAGCTAAGACTGCAAACCCTCCTATCACCCCAAAACTATGGCCCCGGACCCTGAACCGCCTCTCCTTCCTCTCCGATGAGGGAGACTCCTGGGAAGTTCCCCAGGCCAGGACCCCCCCACCTCACCCGGTGAATCACACTGGCCTTCGGGGCGCCCCAGCTGTTAGGCACGACGGGTCTATTTTAAACCCTGCTCCGGGTGTCCCCACCCTGAGGACACGGGCACGGTTCCAATGACTCGGGTAACACCTTGCCAGCACTATCCCGAGGGGACACGAAACCGCTCCCCTAGCGCGGGCAGACCCCTCTGCTAGGCAGGCGGCTCGGCCACAGTAGTGGAAGGCGGTCCCAATACAGCCGACTCTAAATCCCAATCCCAAGGCGATCCCGGGCCCGGTGCAGGCATGGGGATGCCCCATTCTCCTCCCCCAGCCCCACAGGCTACCTTGGCACAACCACCTCCCTTTGGAAAAGGAGTCCCGCAGGAGCCTTTCCAGTCTCTTTGCTTCCGCGTGCCGGGGTTGACTTTATTTCTAGTCAATCCAGTTATTAGCCTGCAATAGCCCACCCGGAGTATGATCATTTAGAAAACAAGAAGAACTAGGAACCATCGACAATTTATGAAGAGCCACACCGCTTAACTTAAGCCCCAAATGGCTGAGAGACTGGGCTGCACACGTGTGCGTGTCCGGTGCTCACACACAAGCCCATCCAGGCTAGGACTCAACCATAAGTTTACACACTGACATGCTCTAAGTTTAACAGAAAATGCGCAAAATTTCACTCACCCGCCTCTTTTTCTACCCTCGTCTGATTGGAATCCAGAGGAAGTATCGGAAAAGGGTGGATTGAAAGACCCTTCCTTCTTTTCTTTTCGCCTTTCTAAAGAGTGGAAATTTCCATCATGTGATAGGGGGCAGCATCCCCAGTGTCGCGTTTCCTGCGGACCCTCCCTTCCAGACCAGCCACCAATCGTCGGGCGGCAACCTGAGATGTAAACAAAAGCATCCTCCCAGGTGGGGCAGAGTTGTCCAGCTGTCCCCCTAGAGAACCATGGAGCTGACTTCCTGCTCCCTCTTTCTTGGGTCCCCCGAATAACGGAGAACTTGGTGTGAGTTTATTTTTGATGGTTAGGTTTCTTCACTGGTTAAGTGTGCGTTTATTGCCTGTTCCTATGTGCAAGAATACATGTTGATCTTCAGAGGGTTCAGGGTAGGTGAAGCAGTAAACTTCTACAGTGTGGGGGCAAACCTGAACTTTACCTGAAGAAAAAAAAAAATTGGAGAAGGAATACCTTGTATGTAAAAGGAATACCTTTTACCATGTCATTCATGGTAAAAGTCACTTCATTCATGAGCAAAATGGGACAACTGGCTAGTACGCACTCACGGGTCTTTCGTGGTTGGGAACCTCCCCACGCCCAAATTCTAGATCAAGCATAATTCTCAATACATATGAAGAAGAAACTAGGCTATAATAAATAACACTAACTTCAATTCTGCTTGTTAAAGGTTCTACCTGTCATCCTAAAGAAAACTAAATAAAACCATTTTCTGATGTTTGTTAAAATTCTTGTTTCAAAGAAAGCCCATGTAACAAATATGCTTACAATCCTGTTTAATTAGTATCCAGTTGTCATTCTTGAAGGGGAAAAAATCACCTATGGAGACCTGACCCACAGTTGAGCAAAATTCAACAGGGAACACACACTCCTTTCTGAATTCTCACACATCCAATTTAGCTTTATACAGAATGGTGAATCTCACTGTTTGTCCATATCATAAACAGCTAGTACCTTCTTATTTATCTCATAGTTTCCAATACCTGTAACACCAGTGGTCCCTTGACACTTGAAAAAAAGTAGTGACAACAGAAACACACCTGGATGATGAATAATAATCAGGAACATTGAGACAATTATGTTAAGGGAAATAAGCAAGATTCAAAAGGTCAAGGACCATATGTTTTCTCTCCTATGTGAAAGCTAGAGAAGAAAAAGAAAAAGAAAGGTGGGGCTGGGATGGCGATCTCATGAAAACCAAAGATTAGTAGAGGAAAGGTAGGAAGATTAAGGAGGAAGAAATGGGGAAAAGGGGAGGGAGAGGGAAGTGCTGAGGAGTGATTTTGGTCAAATTATATTGTTACATTGTGTGCATGTACGAATATGTAACAACAACTCCCACTGTTATATACAACAATAATGCACCGATAAAAAATATGGAAAGGAAAAATATAAAAAATACTACATTAATGCACACATATACATATATGCCATATACACACATCAGATTGTGCTAAAACCATCCAACAGTGCAAATTCAATAACAGGATGAGGCAATACATACTTTCATCTACCATTTTGGAACCTTAAAAAGATACAAGAAATGTTTAGTTTCATAAATTGATTAGCTTTCCTGACCAAATATGATACACTTTTTCAGTTTAGTAAACAAGAAATTTACATTTTGTGACATTTTACATTTTGAATATATCATAATAATTTTAAAGTCCTTTTAAGCTTGCTAAAAGCAAACTGTCTTTAAACTATCATGATTCTCCATGGATTTTTTTTTTAATTTTTATTTTTGGTACTGGGGATTGAACCCAGGGGCACTTTAGCACGGAGCCAATTGCTAACCTTTTTCTATTTTGTTTTTATTTTTTATTTTTAAATTTTGAGACAGGTTTTCGCTAAATTGCTTAGAGCCTCACTTATGTTGCTGAGGCTAGCCTTGAACCTGCAATCCTCTTGTCTCAGCCTCCCAAATCTCTGGTATTACAGGTGTGTACCACTGCAGCCAGCTACATTGATTCTTATTTAATAAATATAAGCATATTTTATAAAGCTACTAAAATGTCAAAATTGGCAAGATTAGGAGAGGAGTAGCAAGAGATGAAATTAGATATGTATTTTTCCTTGCCTAACCTGATATATAGTAAAAGCAAAAGCCAGGTTTATAAAACAACAAGCTATTCCAGAGAAAACACCAGTAAAGAACAGATCAAAGCAATTTTAAGACAGAAACTAGTTTCCTGTGCAACTGCTCAACTTTTTAATGAATGATATAATCAGTTCTTGGCATCTATATCTTAGTACAAAAGAGATCAAAAGCTGTGGTTTAGTGTCTAGTTTAATCAAGAACTATGGGTTATTCATCTCTATATGCTGGTAATATTAATCAAGTTGTGGATTGAGGTAAAATAAGTCTTATGTTCATCTAGAAAACATTGAAGTACTGAGCAAAGATCAAGTTCATCATCTTCTGTGTCTCTTCTGTAAGGAGAGTTTGAGAAGATCTCAGAGAAAGGTCTGGGTGGTAGGAGACAGCTGGTAATTCTTTATCTTCTGGGCTACCAACCAAAAATTAAGCTCTGAATACCCGTATTGCAGCTACCCAATAATCCTCAGGGATTTGTTTTAAACCAGTGTTTGAAACGATAGAAAGTAGCCCTAACTAATGATATGAATATCCCTGCAGGACCACACTGGGAAACACATTTTGGTTTAACACCAGATCATTTGCTTGCTCTTGAGGAGAAAGCTTGATTCCAAACTTTACAGTCATCAGCTACCAGCTGTTCAACCTGGGACAAGTCACCTCCGTTCATAGTGACTCAGTTTTTCTGTCTGAAAAATGGAGACTGCTTTCCTGGCAAAAGTTATTTTCCAACAGTACTATAAACTCACCTACTGATAGAGGAAAATTAAATGTTTGCAACAGAGAAAAAAGCATACATAGCAATTAGAATTTATTCATCATTTTGATAAAGCTGAATTAGTTGAAGCTCTCTACTCTAAAATTTTATTAACACACTGCGCCTGGGAGTGGTTATTGGTTTTTTTTTTTTTTTGTGGCTGCTTTTCATTTAAGAAAAACCTATACAAAGAATTCCCAGTACATATTCTTTAGAACTAAAGTTAATACTAGAAAATGGAGTTATACCCTCCTATAAATTTGGCAAATGCCATGTTGTAGTTATTGTGTTAGTCCCCAGAGGTTTCAATCATTGAAAATATTTGTGACTTTCTGGATTGGTAAGAAGCTTGCAGTATTTCTCTGTGATCATGGGCCCTTCTTGAGGAATATCTCTTCGGTCCATCAATACAGAGAGCAGCCACTAATAGAAAGTAATTAAAAAAAAAACTTAGGAAGGAAATAGAACACAGTAATTATTCAAATACAATTCAAATACCATTACACTGCTATAAATTTCCTTGGTTTATGGATTATCATTGCCAAGTCTGATGGCACGGATTTATTGGACTTTTCTATAATGGTGTTTTGTTTAGCAGTAGAGTTTTAACAAAGTATTTTTTCAATCAGTAATTATCATAATTAGTAAAATGGTTCTAAGTTACAGAGCATCTTCACATGTATTATAACACTTTGTACTAAAACAAACCTGTCCTGTAGGTATTGCTATTTTCCTCACCCATTAAAGGGAGAAGAAAATGAGGTTCAGAGATGTTAAGTGACTTATGCAAAGACTCAAAACAATAAAGAATGACAGAACTAGAGCATGAACAAGGTTTTTTGATTCCAAATTCAGTGTACTCCCTCCCACAGCTCACCTCCTTTCTTCTGAGCATTTTATTAAGATTCATTATTGTTTTTCTGCTTACAATGCAGCCAATCCCAAATGGCATGTTTAACCACAAAATTATGATTTGAAAAATAATTCCTAAAAGGTAATTAGTCCTTTTTTATCACAATTACCTGAACCTCTATATATCTTCTAATGACAGTATAATGATTTTCTTTTATATAAATATGAATTTTATCTCTCTGTTAATAAGTAATACCATGAACTGTCTTTATGGCTGAGTTTCTTTAGTGTTATGTTTTCTGAATGGGCTACTGACTAGTTCTTGCTGTACTTAGAAACAAATACTTGAATAGATCATTCATCGTCTCAGTTTCACATATAACAAAACAACTAGATACTGATCTAAAAACAAAAATATCAGACTAGATTGGGGATCTTTCAAGTCCAACTCTGGTATCCAAGATTGGGATTTCAGAACGAAGACTTTGAGGTCCCATCCAGGAGGAGCTGAGACAATGTAACATCTGGATAGATATGAGAGAGCAGAATGTGTGCCCATGTGGTCAGGATTTGTCACCCAGCACCAAGGAGGCTGGCTTTCATCTCACTGTTCTGTAAGTGACACTATATACAAACAGCTGATCAGTCAAATCCACCAAGGCGTCTACTTCCTACTCCAGCTCAACCCTCAGGGCACCAATTATACCCCTCCATATAGCCAGCATTCTAAACCACTCATTGTCCTCTAGCTTCCCAATGCCATGGTCTTCCATCCCTTAGCACTTCTCAACATATTGTCCCTTCTTCCTGGAAGACCTTGCTATGGGACTCTGCCTTGCACTTCACTTTTTCTCATCTTTTAAGACCTAGTCTGCATGTTAATGCTTAAGTGGTTTTATGTGTATGGGTGTGTATGTGTGGGAGGGGGTTTATCTTACTTCAGGCTGGAAGAGGGCATCTTCCTAACCTATATGAGATATTGGAGAAGTAAAGTCTTACAGAGTTACCTTCTATGCCCCTGCATGCAACTGCTACAGAGCAAGGGAAATTCTGTCTCCTGCTCCTCTAAGGAGTCCATGCCCTTTTCAGCCCCTTCTCTGATAAGGTTGCCAGGAAAGTGGGAGGTCAGGCCTGGCTCTTGTCTTTCATAGTCAGTGTATTAGCTTTTTGTCACTATGACACAATACCTAAGAAAAGCAACTCAAAGAAGGAAAGATTTATTTTATCTCACGGTTTCAGTTCATTGTTAGCTGGCTCCATTGTTTCTGGGCTTGTGGTGAGGTAGAACATCATGGTGGAAGGGCATGGTTAGTCAAATTTGCTCATTTCAAAATAGCTGGGACAGATATGGAGGAGAGAGTGAGAAAAGAGTCAGGGACAAGATATCCCCTTTCAGGGCATACTCTCCTCCCCCATTGACCTACTCCTTCCAAGTAGGTCCCATCTCCTCTAGTTTCCATACCTCCCAGTGGTCCACTGAAATATGAATCCATCAATGGATTAACCCATTGATAAATAGATAGAGTCCTCATGATCCCATAACTAGCCCAAAGCCCCACTTCTGAACATGGCTGCACTGGGGACTAAGCCTTATATATATAGAACCTTTGGGGGATACTTTATACCAAACCATAATAGCCATCCTGCCTTGTTAGCCTTCAACAGCCCACAAACACAGGACTATGTACTTGCGCCAAGTTTTAAAGAGTGGGGCACATCTCAGAAGGGTATTCCAGCCAGAAAATTAAAGGGTAAAATGTTGGTTGATATGACTAAGCAAAGGAAGGCTTGGACATGAAGACCTCTTGGAGGAGGCTGTGCCCCTCAGACACTGCCTTCCCTTGAGACATGGCTCCCTTCGGGACTCTACTTGCCCACAGGCACCCCAATTATTTGAATCTGATGACCTCGTCTCCTCCCTCAAAAAATCCCATTTACTCATCCTCCAATTTAACAGATATTTATTGTGTACCTCCTAACAGCTGGTGCCAGAAACAGAATAGAGAGGAACAGACACAATCACTGTCCTCATAGAGTTTACAGTTTGGTAGGAGAAAATATTTTAATCAAGTTATGACACAAATAAATATAAAATGACAAAACTGCAGCGAAAGAAAGATTGAGCCTGAGGGAGGATTTCACAGAGGAAACAAGTGGAGGATGAATGTGAGGTTTTGGTTGTTGGGGTGGTTATAATTCAGAGAGGTTCCTTTAAGTCTTAAACAAGCAAGCAAGCAAGAAAGCAACTTGACCGAGATTTACAGGCAGTCCCACATTTGTTCTTAAACTTGTGTTGACATATTGCAGCAGGTAGTTTGTTAGGAAAGACATGTTGCAAGATTCTGCAATGTTTAATGTGTAAAGGACAAAGTCACACCTCTAGCCTAGGTTCTGGCTGTGTTTTTTAATGCAAGAAATTTTCATGCTACGAGTTTCTGAATTCATAGCATGAAGGGAAAATCCTACCAGATAAACTTGACCATCCCTATTCAAAGGTATCGGCCTGTATATGCGTTTGTCGGGATGGTCATGACATTTGGTCTCTGAATATAAATTCCAAACATCCTCATCAAATTGACTCTTCTGTTCATAAGCCCATTATTCTGTGACACTTCTCTAACTTTAAGATCATCCTACTGTGTAAGGCACACCCTTCCTTAGACTGGTGTTAGACAGAAGAGTAAATGGGAGGGAATATAATGTTGGTACCCTGTCTTACCTTCTCATTTAAGCGTCCTCCTATTTATACTGGTCTCTGCATCACTGTCCACTGTTCTATTTCCTCTTTCTTGAAGGACAAGAAAGAGTATTCTGCCCAAATATGAAATCAACTCCCTACTTTGCTCCTGTATGTGGACTAGCTGGCCACCTCGTTAATGAAGTTGTTCTCATTTTATCAGATGCTTTTTATTTAGATATCAACAAACTGAATATTTGGGGTCAAGCAAGCCTTAGTCACCTCTCCTGCTTGCCTGTAGAGCAAACCCTGCAAAGAGCTGTATTATGGCAGCTACAAACCATCCTGACATGGGAGAGCTGACCTCAGCGGAAGAGATGACCATTTGGCATCTGTCTAATGTGTCTTCAGCTTTTTCTCATCCCATAGGAGGTGGTGTTCCAATGTCCTCTTGTTTATATCCTTCTCTATATCAAAATCTACTCAGAGGAAAAGGACTGATAAATCCACTGGCATTAAGATGTGAGGACTAAGATGCTCTCTGCTCTTGATTAAGCACCAGTGAACTGAACACACAAGTTGAACAATGTCTAAAATACACAGACTAATTAGATACTCTCTGTTTTAAGAGTTTGCCATCTATTGGAGGGGTGCATATATGAAAAAGAAGTACGCTACATGAAAGTACTTGCTGCAGAGTAGCAGTGTCAGAGGGTGTGTGTGAAGTGGTGCAGAACTAAGCAGCCTCGTGGTTCCCAGGGGAATATACCTAAATACCTTCCCCAAAGCATCATGGTTGTATTTCATGTTAATTATTTCTATTCTCTGATGTTTGAAGAAACCCTCTTTCCCAGGGATGTTAGTGTGTTTAACAGAATAACCTTTAAGCCAAAGTGATGAAACTCTACCTGTGGAATTTCCGGCAGCAGGAGGAAATGTGCATATCCCTACAGTCCCTAATTGCAGACCCAACAACCACAGAATTGCCTGCCTCAGATTCATCAAGAGCATGGGGTAAATCAGGAGGTCCTAGAATCCATTCTGAAGAAGCTGATTCACTAATAATTTAGGCTGTGGCCCTGTAATCTATATTTTACTCACATACCTCGTGTCATTCTAATGTGTGACTAGGTTTGGAAACCACATTTCTACCTCTTGAAATGCCTAAAATTACTGTGGGAGTGGAGGGAGATGCCTATTTGTAAGGTCAGCTCTCATCCTTTTCTAGGACCCTAACAATGTCAGGGAATCATTCAGGCCCAAACAGTGTTGGGTTATTTGTGTTTCAGGGTTCGTTCCTACCATATGAATGCTGCTTGCTCCTGAGACCAGGCTCATGAACTTCAGCAGGATGAGGCCAAATGGCATGAAACCTAGGACGACATCAATGTTTTGTGAAACAGACGACCCGCATAGGAATGTGAATGTTTCCTTAGTCTCACCGCAGACTTATTGAATCAGAATCCCTGGGATGAGCCCCAAGGATCTATATTTTAAACAGGTTTCCTGAATGATTCTTGATCCCATTGGAGTTGAGCTATCTAGACTAGGCTTACCAATGAGGAGATGGATTTGACGAATGTGTTTTGGTGGGGAGGCACGCCTAGTAGGCCAAATACAGAAACCAAAATGTGTGGTGATAATTAGCCACAGCGTGGGAGAGCAGGAGGACCAAGCAGGAGGTGCAGCCTTGACCTCTAGGAGGAATTGGGGAATTCTAGGGGGCAGAGTGGACAGAGAAGAGAAAACTAAAGGGACGCTTTAGTCAGAGAGTTCTCTGATCATGGTACTGGGAATTGGGGAAGGATACCAGTTAATTATTTAGACACTGGTGTCCAATGGAAGATTTAGGTAGAAGTGTTATTGGGGACCCCAATCAGAAGCTTGACTTTGGAGTCAAGAGTTTAATTAACAAAGAGAGAACCAATGGTGAAGCAGGAAATGTACTTACTCTCAGCTGGACCAAAACTGGGGAGAGAGCTAGCCTAGAAATTTGTCTTGTCCATACTGGTGACAACTTCAGAATCACAGAGGGGAGACCAAAAGATATGAGCCAAGAGATATGGCTGTGAGCCAAGAGATATGTCTATGCACCTGCAGTTTGGTCAGGTTGTGTGGGCTGGCACATCTGGCTCAGTGGGTTGTGTTCAGCTTCCATTCTCAGCATGAGATTAGGCCTCTAGGACGCTTGGACAGAGAAATAACTTAAAAGAAAAGGTTGTAGGAACAAAATGGAGTTAGTCAGGACAATGGCTGTGTCTTTTACATTTTCCAGTTTCAAAGGAGCCCCTGTTACAGATGAAACTGTAGAAAGCTGCTGTGAACTCTGGGTACTCAAGTGACTCAAGGTAGAGTCCCCAAGTGTAAGGTTCCTCTGGACTAAGATAAAATTGATTCTGCAGGTGGAAAATAACATGGCAGCTCTCTGAGTAAAGGAGGTGGAATCCTAGGAAAGGCAGCACTGGCAGCTCTGCATGGTCTGGAGAGAGAGCCCTGAAGAAAGAGCAACTCCCAGCATCCCAGCAGCTGGGAGAAGAAAGTCATGTACTCGAACTCTGGTGCAACCATTCACAATGAGATTTTCTCATAGAACCTCAGTCCTAAAGGAAATGATTATAAAGCAAATAGCACCATGATCAATTATGAAAAAAGCATTCATTTCCATTTTCACTTATGAAAAGCAGCTGTATTATGTAGCCAATAAAATTGATTTGCATAACTTTTGCTGATTTTAATAACAAAAGGAAATGGAATAAAAAGTGTTAGGTATAGCATATAGCTAAGAGAAATAGAGAAACTTTACTGAAAACAATCTCATGCTGGACATGCTCTATAAAAATTGATATTTTATCGGCAAATTGTTATGTGAATTGGAATAAATAACAATTTTAAATGCAAAATGAGGCCACAGGATAAATTCATCTATTGTCTATTTTGATATATAAAGTACATGAAACTTCGATGTCTTAAAAAGATACCTTTTTACTCTCTTCTTTTATTCATCAATATTTTTCCTACCTGTTCTCATGTGCAAAGTCTTACCTGTATGTAAGCTTAAATTTAATAAGGGATAATAAGATGTCATACATAATACAATAAAATGTAACATACTTTTATCACATAGATACATAATGTATATGTAAAAATATATGTAAAAATTTTCCTATCACAGCAACACCAAGGTCTGTTTCCCCTCTTTCAAAGTTCCCCTGCTTATTTCTGAGCATGTCTAAAGGGAATATGTCACACGTGCACACAGACCAGCCCACCAGCCAGTCACCCACTTGATTGTCCCCCTATGTTCTGGTAATGACTTCACCATATCTGCTATGGAGCCACTTGGAAACATTCAGAAAAGGCATCCTTGCCCACACTCACAGTGTGTTGTCAAGAGATGTCCAGGCTTCCAGCCAAGGGGGCCACACCCTGGTGGGCTGGCACAGTGGTGGGGGAAAAGGGCTCTTTAGTTCCTTGGGCAACTGCATCCTCCTCTACCCGCTCCTCAGTGCTCTGTCCCATTCTCTTTTGCCATAAAAGCCTTCTTGCAAGACAGTGGCAGGAAATTAGTTGGGAGCAGAGAAGAGAAAAGGGCTGGGGCCTGGCAGTTTCTACACTGCCAGGATGGAAGTCCAAGCCTCCAGTGTAAGAATTTCAATGGTTGAACCCATGCCTGGGCTAGGATGTAGCACCATGGAGAACAATTTTTTCTTTCTCCTCCTCTTCATCCTTCTCCTCTTTCTCCTCTTGTTTCTCTTTTTCCTCCTCCTTCTTTTCCTATAAGCTTTTAGAATAGCTACCAAAAAGTGTTGCCTCTAGCTTCTATGGTCTTGGAGGCAAGCATCGCTTTTACACAAATGTTTTAACTCTACGTGGCATAGGAAAAGAGGCAGATAGACTGGAAATGTTTCAAATGCCAGCATTTAGTTAAAGAACATGATGCTGAAAGTTATTAACTGAAGTTTGCTCTTCTGGTAAAATATCTTTTTATTGCTTTGAGAAACATAAAAATCTGATATTAAAATTTCATTTAAAGACCCAAGGAATGTTGCTTCCCATAATTGCATCTTATCAACTCACAAATAAGTACAGTAGCTAGTGATTTAACTCTGACAATATAATTAGTACACTGTGGGATTTGAGGTCTGCTGAGTGTTAGGAGAATCTGGAAAGAAAAACACTTACCTTCAGGAAGCAGAGGGTCTAGGCCCAAAGCTCTTGGATACAAAGTCACCCTCCCTTTCCCCTCTCTGGTCCAGAACATCAAATGCACCAGATTTAGGAGTCCTGTCAGTGCTAGGAGGGTAGCACAAAGGAGGAAAGTTGGAGCAGCTTGTTTTGTTTCTCTGTTCTCACACTGGGTGGTTTCAGGATCCCAATGACCTTGGAACACCTGAGACCCCAATTCTCAGTTTTCTGTGATGATCACTGACAGATCTTTAGGGTGTTAGCTCCAGGAAACTTTGCTGTTCCCCCAAGAGCCCATCCTCCTGCCCTAAAGATTAGACACAGTTGTATCCTAAAGTTAACAAAAAAGACATGATGCATGGCTACTGGCAAAGATATATATATATATATATTTGTAAAAAGGGAGCTACAAGAATCTCTTGATTTGTAGTATTTTCTCCCACCTTTCTACCCATCTCATTTGGAGAACCGTTCCATCAACAACTTGTTTGCCTAAGTGCCTGGCCCTTGTGCTGAAAGATGCCTCCACATTGTAGAGATGGAATTTTCAGCTGCTGTTTAAACTTCCCACATAACTCCTTCCATGGAGATACTATTGACGGCATTAATATACATGAGAGAAAGAGGAACAGCCTGAAGAATGCCACAGATAACTCCCCTCTTATTATATCTCTTTTTGCAAAGTTTAAAGTTTAAAGTTGATATCTCCCATTCATTCAATGAAAATGTCTGAGACATCTGACTTCTCTCTCCTGGGTGACACAACACAAGCATGAGCAAGCAGCTCATCACCTGTGGAGCTGGCAGACAGCGGGCAGCGGGTATTTCAGGACTTCTGCAGAGCTAATATCAATCTGAGTCTCAAAGACTCATGACAGTAGGGCCCCCCGGCTGCATCATCCCACAGATCCTGCTAAGAGATGAAGTTTGCTTAAAAATCCAGCTGGGCACGGTGGCACACGTCTGTAATCCCAGTGGTTCCGGTGGCCCAGCTAGGAGGATCAGAAGTTCAAAGCCAGCTTCAGCAACTTAGTGAGGCCCTAAGCAACTTAGTGAGACCCTGTGTCAAAATAAAAAACAAAAAGCACTGGGGATGTGGCTCTGTGGTTAAGCTCCCTTGGTGCCAAAAAAAAAAAAAAAAAAAAAAAAGAATCCAAGGTGTGTGCTTCTTTAGGCAACCAGAGTTCTACAGAGTGAGATTTAAAGAGGAATACTTCTTTCTTACTTAGAAAACACTAAGCAGAATGTGTTTCCAGGGCACATACTTAGTAAGATTTTAAAAAAATATTTCTAGTTTTGGTTTCTTAGTTCAAAACTATACTCAGTCAAGCCTTGTAACTATAATTACTGATTGTTAAAGTGAGAAAACAAATATCCCATCAAAAATAAAGCGACTTGTTTATAATGATGAAAAGTTGAATGCATGCTTTTGTGGAAAACAGCTTTTTTGTAGTTTATAAGTGCCATTTGATAAATGAAAATAATGATATGTAAGAAGAATATTTTGTCCTTCTCCAACTGCTTTTTGTGTACATTCTCTCTTTATATCTGTTATTTTATTGACTAGCCTTTGGAAACAAGAACTTGCGAGCTAGCTGTTAGGTGCTGGGCACTGTGACTGGTGGGCATGTGTTGTTCACGTGTGTGAACATGTTGTATGAAATGTGGACTCTTATAAATGAGTGAAGGCTGCACCAGGAGTACTCACCTCTTCATCTTTCTGCCAAAGGCTATGCCTTTGATATTATTTCTTTAATTTTATTTATCTTATCACATCCCAATTATTTTTAATATTTTCAACATCTATGCTCCCTTCATTGACTATTAGATCAAATATACTCTACTTTCCAGTTTCAAAGGATCTTCCAATGTAGTATCTCACTGGAGTTTCCTCACACAAGCTGTGTAGTGCAGTGGCTCAAGAGCAATCTGCCCAAGCTGTAGCCTGAGCCGACTGCTTGCTATATAACCAAGTTGTCTTTGGGCTTCCATTAATAAACTTGGGATAACGATGGTGTCCCTCATAAGGTTGTCAAGTATTGAATAAGAAAACACCTAAAGTAGAATAAAATGGTTACTTGCATGTGGTAAACAGTGTCTTAGTTCATTTTTTGTTACTATAACTAAATACCACAAACTGAGTACTTTATAAAGAAAAAAGATATATTTAGCTCACGGTTCTGGAGGCTGGAAAAATCTAAAACCACAGTGGTGCCTCCAAGCCAAGAGCATCTGTTCAGTCTCTAGGGAAGGCTTTCCAGGTGGGTCATGACAACAAGGGTATCATATGGTGAGCCAAAGCAGGTGGGCCTGACAGGGTCACTCCTGCAATGACTCATTAATCCATAAATGGATTAGTCCATTCATGAGGGCTCTGCCAATGTCCTTCCAAAGATCCTGCCTCTTTTTTTTTTGGAGGGGCGGGTACTAGGATACTAATTTCATAACATTTATTGCACTGTATTACAGTTAGTTGCTTACTTATCTATTTTACTAATGAGTATGAACTCATAAAGCTAAGGGATCATGCCCTATTTATCCTTTTAATTTCAGGACATAGCTTGTAAATACCTAATTGATTTCAGTTAATGAGTGGGTAATTCAATTACCAATGATGGAGGGATATAGTGTAGGGATTGAACTCAGGAACTTGACTACCGAGCCACATCCCCAGCCCTATTTTGTGTTTTATGTAGAGACAGGGTCTCACTGAGTTGCTTAGCGCCTCGACATTGCTGAGGCTGGCTTTGAACTCAAGATCCTCCTGTCTCCAATCCCCAAGCTGCTGGGATTATGGGCGTGCGCCACTGCGCTCAGCAAGATAGCTGCATTAGGGACCAGGTTTCCAGCATGTGAAATTTGGGGACCCATTCAAACCATAACACTCAGAAAACATTAGTTATTAAGGTTATTCTTAATGTTTTTATTAATTATGATTGCTTTCTCCCATTTGCAATTAATGTTAATCTATATGTAAAATAGGTTTTCTTCTAAACTTTCTGTGCATTCGTTCTCTAGACTTTACTTTCCTCTACAGGGCCCAGATCAAGTATATCTCTTTATATTTCTTCTTGGAAAATTTCCTGGTCCATATTCCACAACTATTAAATTTTTTATTCATAAATTTAATACCATTTATTGCACTATATTATAGTTAGTTGCTTACATATCTATTTTACTAATGACTATGAACTCATAAAGCTAAGGGATCATGTCCTATTTATCCTTTTAATTTCAGCACATAGCTTGTAAATACCCAATTGATTTCAGTTAATGAGTGGGTAATTCAATTACTAATGCTGGAGGGATATAGTATTTATATTAAAAATAAAGTCTAAGTATCAGAGCAGGAAGAGATCTTAGAAATAATTTAGTCGAATGCCATTACCCTATCCCTTACAGATGAATAAATTGAAGCCCAAAAAGGTAAGACTGGGGCTGAGGATATAGTTCAGCCACAGAACACTTACCAACTGTGTGCTAGGTCCTGAAATCAATCCCCAGCACAGCTAACAACAACAACAATAATAAACAAAAAACTAAATCTAACCTAACATGACACTGCTAGGAGGCCAGAATATATGAATAAAAGTGCTTAGTCCTTAGGTAGGCAATTGAAAATAGTTGCCTAATAAGAAATCAAACTCTAAATCATTTCTTCTTTTTTTGCTACTACTTAATCAACATAGCCAAAGGAATTAAGAGTATCCTGATTGATTGCCAATCAGCACCGTCCCTCTGCATATTAGAGTGAAGTCAATCACAACCCAACCACTTTGCGGCTACCAATGATAAAGTGATGGAGTGGATGTTTTGGAAACTATTACAGTGCCAATAATCATCTTTATTTCCTAACGTCTTTTGAGCCTCTGCTCTGCAACTGCTATTCAGGTATACCAAGAAGGGTCAGAGAAAAAGAGCTAAGGAAATATGTGTGATGGAAAACTATATTGTAATATGTTTAATAATTTTCTTGAATGTTCTAGTTATCTATTGCTGCAAAACATGGTTTAAAATAAAAATAATCATCTATTTTACATACAAATTTGGTTATTGAGAACAACTTGTCTCTGCTGTACCTGGCGTCAACAGTGAGGGTTTACTTCTGAGAGAGGTCACCCACATGGCAGCAGGTTGGTGTTGATTGTATACCCCGATTCAGTCATGGCTATTTTTATAGTTTGGGTCTAGAATGTCTTCCAAAGGCCTAGGTGTTAAAGGCTTGTTCACCAGCATGGCACTACTGGAGAGGGTGAAAACTTCAAGAGGTGGGGCCTCAAGGGAGGTCTCAGGCCATTAGGGGTATGCCCTTGAAGGGGTCTCAGTCTATTCCATGTGTGTTCACACACTTTGTCTTTGCTTTCCAGTCAGCATGAGGTTAGCAGCTTCCTCCACCATATCTCCTACCCAGATATACTACTTTGTCACAGTACCAAAAGCAATGAGGCAACTAATAATGGACTGAAACCTCCAAAACTTTGAGCCAAAATAAACCTTTCCTCTTTTTAAATTGATTATCTCATTTAAAAAAAAGTCTTAGCAGTTCACAGAGTGCTGACTATCAGGAAATTGAGGTCTTCAGTTTTCTTCTTCATGGGCTTCTCCAGGGAATTGCTTGAGCTTTCTCACAACATGGTAACTGGATTGCAAGAGGCAGGAATTAGAAATTGCTGATCTCTTAAATCAGGACCTGAAATAAAACACTGGGTTCACCTCTATCATATTCTGTCTGTTAAAAAGTCACAGAGCCTGACCTTTGTCCATACCTCTTAATGATAAAGTGTCAAAATTTAGGAACAAATGGAATCCATCACGATGAGAATGACTTAACAAGAAAAAAAAGAATAAAAAAATATATCCTCAACATGGTTAAATTTATGACATGGAAGCTTCCTTCCAAACAAAACATTGAAAAATAGTGCAAGGACTTACTTCTAGGAATGGCAGCTTGATGAGCTCTGCAGACCCACTCTTCAGAGAAGTAACAGTACTAATTAAAAATATTAAAAAGTAAAAATAAAAATGATAATTTTAAGTCTCTGGAAATTGTCTTTAAAGCACACAACAAATGAAGAAACATTTACTCAGGAAAATTTACTAAATACCATTAAGAGTAGTAAGAGAGCTTTAGTCAGCTTTTTTTGTTTGTTTATGTGACCAGTATACCCAAAAAGAATAATTTAGATAAGTAAAAGTTATTTGGATCTCTTGGTTTCAGAAGTCTCAGTCCATAGATAGCTGAATCCATTGCTTTGGGCCCAAGCTGAGGCAACACATCATGAGGGAAGGGATCAGTGAAAGAAAGCCAGTCAGCCGGGCACAGTGGCGCATGCCTGTAATCCCAGCATTTTGGGAGGCTGAGACTGGAGGATCTCGAGTTCAAAGCCAGCCTCAGCAATGGCGAGGCGCTAAGCAACTCAGTGAGACCCTGTCTCTACGTAAAACACAAAATAGGGCTGGGGATGTGGCTCAGTGGTCGAGTGCCCCTGATTTCAATCTCCAGTACCAAAAAAAAAAAAAAAAGAAAGAAAGAAAGAAAGAAAGCCACTCAGCTCATTGTGGGGTCAAGAAGGAGAGAAAGAGAGAAGGGGCCACAGGGAAGAACAACCCTTCCAGGGAAGCTCTCAGTGACTCATCTCCTTCAACCATGCCTTACATGCCTTATCCAGTCAGTCCATTCAAACTAGGACGGACTGATTAGGTTATAGTTCTCATAATCCAATCACTTACCTCTCTATATTCCTTCATTAACAGGAACTCAGATCCAAACCATAACAGAGTCTGCAATGCTTGAACTATGCATGACTGGCTCCCCAGCTGTAAGCTCCCTGTGATGGAAGCTGCAAGGTGAGGATATGGCTAAGAATATGGGGCTCCCTCTTCTGTTGGGTCATAGTCAAGGAATATTCTTCCTCACTAGAAGAAAGGATTGCCAGTATTTCTTATTCTCTCAAACTCCAGATTTCAAAGGCTAAACTGGTGAGTGCAATGAAGATGTCGGTGGCGCCTCCCTCCATCCAGTCTCTACTCAGAAGACAGAAGCATGCACCAGGCGTCACAGCCAAGAATACCAGGGCCTGAGCAGCTTCATAATATTTCACTCTGGAGCAGAAATTCAACAGCAGAGAAGACCATAGGCCACCACCCTCACTTAGCACTTTGATTATAAAAGAGAGAAGTGTCTTCTCAGAAGAAGATATACAATAGATCAACAAACATATGAAAAAATGTTCAACATCTCTAGCAATTAGAGAAATGCAAATCAAAACTACTCTAAGATTTCATCTCACACCAGTCAGAATGGCAATTATCAAGAATACAAACAACAATAAGTGTTGGTGAGGATGTAGGGGGAAAGGCACACTCATACATTGATGATGGGACTGCAAATCAGTGCAACCAATCTGGAAAGCAGTATGGAGATTCCTTAGAAAACTTGGAATGGAATGACCATTTGACCCAGCTGTCCTACTCCTCAGTCTATACCCAAAGGACTTAAAAACAGCATACTACAGTGATGCAACTCAATTCACAATAGCTCAGCTGTGGAACCAACCTAGATGCCCTTCAATAGATGAATCAATAAAAAAAAACTGTGGTATATATACACAATGGAATATTATTCAGCATTAAAAGAGAATAAAATTATGGTGCAGGTAATGGATGGAGTTGGAGAATGTCTAACTAAGTAAAGTAAGCCAGTCCCAAAAAACCAAATGTCAAATGTTCTCTCTGATAAGTGGATGCTGATCCATAATGTGGGAGGGAGCATGGGAAGAATGGAGGAACTCTGGTCAAAGGGGAGGGGTATGGGGGCAGGAAAGATGGTGGAATGAGATGGACATCATTGCCTTAGCTTCATGTATGACTGTGTATACGGTGTGATTCTATATCACGTACAACCAGAGAAATGAAAAATTTTGCTCCATTTATGTACAATGAATCAAAATGCATCCTGCTATCATGTATACCTAAGTAGAATAAATAAATTTTTAAAAAAGAGAGAAGTGTCACAGAAGAGTGGACAACTATCTCTGTATTCAGCTTTAGGGCAAACACAAGCGATTTTGCCTTGGG
>CM053403.1:62746732-62853402 GCA_028644305.1 Xerus rutilus | reverse complement strand
TTGAGGCTGGCCTTGAACTTGTGATCCTCCTGCCTGAGGCTCCAGAGTTACTGACATTAAGGTGCACGTCACTACATCTGGCTCTAAAGTTCTTTAATGCAATTAAATTTATCTGTCTTTTATGGTTTATGCTCTTTATGTCATATTTCCAACATTCTTTCCTATCATGATATCACAAAATATCCTATTTATTGTCTTTTTAAAGTTTAGTAATTTTGGCTTTCTCATTTAGGTTGTAATCCAGTTGTTATTATTTTTTGTTTATGATGTAAGAAAGATATCCAACTTCATTTCTGTCTAAAAGGATAACCAATTTCTAAGAATGATGTATTTTTTTTAAAAAGTCATTATGTCCTGATTGATCTGCACATGACCTCTATCTTGTTTCTACCATGTATTCATGGGTTTACCTCAAGTGTCTCTCTACAGGTCTATTTCTCTCTGCCTGTAACAATTCCTGTGGTCTTAATTACTTTAGCTTGATAATGCTTTACATGAAACATGTTTATTTGGAGTGTCACTCCCATTTGTTTTTTCTTTAAGAATGTCTTGTTTATCCTTGGCTCTTTGAATATGTAAAATTTATAATCAACTTGTCAAATTCCAAAAAATAAAGAAAGTCTGTGGAGGATATTATTAGTAGTACTTCATTGAATCAATGACAGGAAGTTAACCTTTTTAAAATGTTATTTTCTAATCAATGAACATGGTCATCATTCTGTGTAATTAGAATTCCTTCAACATTGTTCAGAAAAGTTTTACATATGTCTCCAGAAAGGTCTTGCCTATCTTCCATCAAATTCATTATTAGGCATTTTGGGTGCTATTTTAAATAATATCACTTTAATTTTATTTTCCAACTGCTGCTGGTATGTGAGATGCATATCAATGTTTATTTGATTTAGTTTTCAGCAAATTTGCTAAACTTTCTTGTTAATTCTACTAAATCATCTGAATCTTCTTTTAGAGTTTTTTGGTTTTTTTGGTACTGGAGATTGAACTCAGGGGCACTTGACCACTGAGCCACATCCCCAGCCCTATTGTGTATTTTATGCAGAGACAGGGTCTCATTGAGTTGCTTAGTGCCTTGCCATTACTGAGGCTGGCTTTGAACTCGCAATTCTCCTGTCTCAGCCTCCCAAAGTGCAGGGATTACATGTGTGCGTCACCACGCCCGGCTTCTTTTAGAGTTTTTATACATAAAATTGTAACATTTGAGCCAGGTGTGGTGGTGCATGCCTATAATCCCAGCACTTTGGGAGGCTGAGACAGGAGAATCATGAGTTCAAAGCTAGTCTCAGCCATGGAGAGGTGCTAAGCAACTCAGTGAGACCCTGTCTCTAAATAAAACACAAAACAGGGCTAGAGATGTGGCTCAGTGGTCGAGCACCCCTGAGTTCAATCCCTAGTACCAAAAAAAAAAAAAAAAAAAAAAAAAAAATTGTAACATTTGCAGATATGTTCAATTTCATTTCTTTCTTTCTAATCCTTTTAGTTTTACTTTCTTCTTTTTACTTTTGCTTATTGGCTTGCTAAATTTGAAAGATCTGCTTTGTTGTTAAGTAGATGGACCACACAAATTCCACCTTTATATGTGTCCAATTGCAATAGTTTATTGGTAATAATGCAGAAATAAATATTTATATAATGAAGGATGCTCAACAAAACTGTTAAATATTATGCTAATGAAGATTTCTAAGATGTTGCAATGCTATGCCATCTTTATAGCAGCAAAAAATTTTATAAAATTATTAAATTTTGCCTCATTAGAAATGCCATTTGGATACTGCCTATTGGCAAATTTTGACTAATATGATATCTGATTATCTTGAACTAGCAAGCAAAACTTTGATGTTGGCAACATCATTTTGTGCATACATTTTTCAACAGGCATTTGCATTTGTGTTGTTGATGGTTAGAAAAATAAAAAGGAAGACAGAAAGAAGAAACCAGATTGCATCTTTCAACTATTAAATCAAACTTTGACAATTTAGTTTCTACAAAACATCTTCCATAATGTAAATTAATGCTCTAAATTTTAGTTATATTTTTCTTAATGTTCACTTTGTATGTATATTGAGGTATAAAAGCCCTGTTTATACATTGTTTATGCTTAGTTCATTATACTTAAAATAGCTTAAATCAAATCCTGGATGCCTATGAGGATCTTTTTTTTTTTTTTTCTTGAAACAGCCTGTCATTTTATTACTCATATCTGAGAAATTCTATTCTTGTGAGCTAGGAGACTGTCCTTGGTCCTCCTTTGGGAGACACTGGCTTTGCTGCTTTTCTTAAATATGGAGGGAAAATCTCTCTGGTTACCACATTGGGTAGATACAATTCACCACATCAGTCTCACCACCATGAGGACTCCTGAGCATTCTTTTTAAAGTTTCAATCCAATTCTTCTTATCTTTCACTACCTGAAATTGTTCAGTAGTTTTCCTTTACTTTCAATATAAAGTTAAAAATTCTTGACTCAGAAAATTCTGTGTGATTTGGTTCCTACCTGCCTCTCGAAATTCCTCTCTGCAAACCCTTTTTTCCACAGTTAATTCTACTCCATCAATAGCAGGTTCCATCCTTCTAAGTGCTCAGACCAAAACCCTTGGAGTCACCCTCAGCTCCTCCTAGTCATATACCACATCAGCAAATCCTTCCAGCTCTATGTTCAAAATATATTCAGAATCTGACTACTTTGCATTACTTCCATTCTGTTGCCTGGTCCACACCATTACCTCTTGTTAGAATTTTGCAATAATTTCTTAATTAAGGGCCTTACTCCTGTATTTGTTTTCAGTTCCTGCTGTAATAAGTTAAATAAACCCAGCAGCTAAAAACAAAACTAATTATCTCACAGTTTCATAGCAGTCCAATAGGCTTGGCTGGCTTTCTGCTCTGGGTTTCTCCTCTTCAAAGTCCCAAGTGCTTAGATTGGTCCCACCTTGATAATCTAGTACAGTCTCACTATTTTAAGGTCTGCTGGTTGGTAACCTTAATTCCATCTGCAAAGTCCCTTCAGAGAAGTACCTAGATTAGTGTTTGAGGGATGAATAGTTAAGGGATGAGAATATTAGGTGACATCTTTGAAATACGGCCTACCAAATCATCCCTATAATCTGTTTTTAACAGCAACCAGAATGATCTTTAAACAATATTAACAACAATTTTGTCACTTTTATTTTAAAAACTCTTCAGGGACTTCCACCTCATTCAGAGCAAGAGACAAAGTCTGAGGGAGACCTATAGAGTTTTATAAGATGTCACCCACCCCCAATACCTAATTTCATCTCCCTTCATTCTTCCTCAACTCCAGCCATGTTGGTTTCTGGTTTATCCAAACTTGTCAGTCACACTGTGCCTTGGGCTTTGCGTTCTCAAATATCATGGCTCATTTCCTTACCTCCTTTTATGCCTCTATGACTATTCTCAAAGGTCTCCTTATGAGTGAGGCCCAGCCCTTTAGTCTCTGTGCTTCCTCTTTTCCTTTAACTCTTTATATTTACTTTTTCCTTCTGTAGTCCTTAAATAAACCATCTAAATACTTGTTTTGGCAATTTTTTTTTTTACCTACTAGAATATAAGCTCCATGAAGGCAAGGATTTGCCTTGTTCATTGCTGTATCCTTGACATACAGAACAATGAGTGCCTGCCATGTGGTAGGGGCACTATCAACATTTATGGAATGAATGAATAGATGATTTCGTTATTATCCTTTAGGTTTCAGTTTAAATGTGACTTCCTTAGAGTGGTATTCCCTGATGTCCCCAATTTTTATTGCTTAATGAATACTTTGTTCTTTTTCTACATAATATTTACTACACTCTATAATTACAGGATTTAGTGGGGCCGGGGTTGGGGTGGGGCGGAATTCCTGGAAATAGCCATACTGAGTCAGTGCTTGGTGGTTGTAGTTTAAAAGTTTAAATCCTATTAGGATGGTGTTCTAGTCTGCGTCATACAGGAAACCGAAGCCAAGACTGAACTAAATGTGCAAGGGCTTTAGTAGAGAGATTGGGTGCAAGGAAACAGAAGGAGCTATCAGAATGTGGGGAACTTGGCTCCAAGTTAAGGAGAAAAGTCAAGAAGGCTGGATGGAAGCTTGGGTGCCATTAGTCTTAAGAAAGACTAATTCCTAAATTCTAAAAGTCTCTTCCAGCTAACACAATTAGTGCCACGCTACTACTAGCCAACCCTCAGAGATTTCAGTGACCTTCCTGACATCCTGTCATGTCAGAGGAGGTTCGCCAAGTCCATTCACCTCCTGGCTACTACTCTGCATCCCTGACCATCATTAAAGATGGGTTCTAACTGCTCCCACATTTAGGTGTTCAACATAAAGCTTACCATGTGCTTATTTCTTTGTCACAGTAGAATATCATCACATTTTTTGGTCAGGTATTTTAAGTCAAATTACTTGCCAGAATACCCAATAAAAGAGAGACCATTGTGGAATAGAACATGATGTGGTGGTCCTGAGAAGCACATAGGCCAAGGACATTTGCTGTGTGGTGGGTGCATGGAAGCTTCTCTGGTCAAGCTGGCTCTCACTGAGTCTCAGAAAACACACCTCTTCCACAGAGTGCTGCAATAGAATGTATGTCAGACATTAACAGTGTTATTATCCCCACCCAATGCCACATCAGAGGCTGGCTTTAAAGGAGATATGTGTGTACTTGTAGAGTTGGTGAACTTTAGGCTCTTCCCCTACCAGACTGGGAGCTTCAAAAGAGCAGAGGACCTGCTTATTTTGTTTGCCATTTTATCCTCAGTGCTAAATAGAGAGAAGGAGCACAGAGGGAGTCCTCAGTAAGTAAATGTTGAATAAATAAATGAACAACAGTTTTATATTGGTCAATAAAACCAGACCAAAAATGTTTTGAGATCCAATATTAGTTAAATGTTATCTTCATACAAGCAAGATCAAATCATTAAGCCCATTTCAGGGTGAGTTTAGGAGAAAGAAAATCGATGTATGCAAAGTAAATTTCTGCTGCTGATGCAACAGCCCTGGTGCAGATACACCAGTGATGAGCGGGTGCTACTTGGATGGGTGGATAAAGAGTGAGGCCTGCCCCTAGTGGGTTGAGGCTGCTGTTGGACCTGGCTT
Organism: Xerus rutilus; assembly: GCA_028644305.1. Taxonomy (NCBI): domain Eukaryota; kingdom Metazoa; phylum Chordata; class Mammalia; order Rodentia; family Sciuridae; genus Xerus; species Xerus rutilus. The sequence continues at coordinate 62,848,292 of CM053403.1, read as the reverse complement.
GCTGCTTTAGATGATAAATTCAGACTTATCTGTTCCTCTCTCTGTCTTGACGAGGGGGCAGGGATGGAGATGTAGTAGCAGTCAAACCTGAATCTAAGAAATGGTTCTAATCCTACATTAATTGGAATCACAGGGAATCTGTGGACTCTCAGAATATGTTACCTTAGAACTAGACGAGGAGGTTATGTGTGTGTATGTGGGGTGTGCTACTTAATCTTCTTCCTACATATTTCTTGTTGTCCACTATTCCCTTTGAGAAGGCCTTTCATCCTTTCATGAGGGCCTCATTGGAGGCTCAAGTTGGTCTGACAATGTGAGTGGGTTACAATGGTTACCTTTAATATCTCTCAACTAATAAAAAAGAGATCCAGATCAAATTTTGAAAAATGAAGGGAAGTAACTAGTGCCATTGCTGAAGTATTTTTTCTTTATTTTCAATGTTATAAAAGCTATAGGTATGATTATACTAATTTTTTCGCGGGGTGGGGGCGGTTACCAAGGATTGAACCCAGGGGCACTTGACCACTGAGCCACATCCCCAGCCCTTTTCTTTTTTTTTTTTTTACTTTCTAAAAAATTTATTTGTTCTAATAAGTTATACATGACAGAAGAATGTTTTTCGATTCATTGTACACAAGCGGAGCACAATTTTTCACATCTCTGGTTGTACTCAAAGTAGGGTCACACTATTCGTGCAATCATACATGTACCTAGGATAAGGATGAGCATCTCATTCCACCATCTTTCCTGTCCTCATTTCCCCTCCTTTTCCCTCCCTCTCCTTTGGCCAATCCAAAGTTCCTCTACTCATCCCATGCATGCCTTCTTATGGATTAGCATCCACTTATCAGAGAAAATATTTGGCTTTTGGTGTTTTGGGATTGGCTTACTTTGCTTAGCATGATATTCTCTAACTCCATTCATTTACCTGCAAATGCCATCATTTTATTCTCTTTTATTGCTGAGTAATATTCCATTGTGTATATGTACCACAGTTTCTTTATCCATTCATCTATAGTTGTAGATGGACATAATGCCTTTATTTTATTTATTTATTTTTATGTGGTGCTGAGGATTAAACCCAGTGCCTCACATGTGCTAGGCAGGCGCTCTACCATTGAGCCACAACCCCAGCCCCCCAGCCCTTTTTAATATTTTATTTAGAGACAGGGTCTCACTGAGTTGCTAAGTGCCTCACTAAGTTGCTAAGGCTGGCTTTGAACTCTTGATCCTCCTGCCTCAGCCTCCCAAGTTGCTGTGATTACAGGAGTGCGCCACTGCACTCGGTCAATTATACTAATTTTTAAAGTATATTTCATAAATAAGAAACCATTCAATAAGCTAGGATGCAGAAAGGGTCTACTGCTTTAAATAACAAAAAATAATAAGGATGTATTGTTCAATTCATACATTCAACAGTCAATTAAAATGATCACTCAATTTTTGTTAATAGTCCAAAAGATAAAGCTGTATTGGATGATCCTCTCTGGGTGTCCCAGGGCTTCTTGGACTTTGCCAATGCTGTGGCAATACATGTCACAGTCAAAGCTGGGAAGACAAAGACACCTTGGTGAGGGTTAATGATTTGCCATCTGATTTTAGATGTGGTTTTCTGATCCATCTGGGCTCAGTTCCCTGATCTCTAAGACGGGGTAAACATTCCTCATTAAGAGTTTAGAGAAACAATTGACAAGCTAATTATAAAATACTTTGCCAAAATACCATACCACACAAGGGCTCAATAATAAAGGCTGCTTTGCAAATGCAGAATGTTTTGAAAGCTGACCAGAGATGATGTGAGTGATGCTAATTTGGGAGTGAACAGTTTGGCTAGATTTTGTTTTCTTTCTTTGCAGTGTGGTGTTGCTATGAGGAGGCCTGCAGATCCCAGAAGTTAGTCATGTAGATCTGGGTTTTCTATGTGGTGGGCATTGGACAGGCAATGCAGAGATGGAAATCAAGAGATAGTTCTTCCCTTCTAGGAGTTTAGAGAAAGAGGGTGTCAGGAAGATGGGCACTTAAACTCCATGTGGGACTTCGAGAGTGGAGATGTTAGTACCACACTATAGGAAGCAGCAGCAAAGTCCTGAAAGAATTTGTAGAGGGGGAAGTGGTAGAAGAAGATGGTCCCAGGAGGAGTGGAGACAAAGCCGGATGTCTCAGATGAACTGAATGTAGTTCCCCTTATTTGGAAATTCAGAGAAGAGTGGCAGGGGTGCAGCCAAATGCTGCAAGGCTTCAATCCACATTAGGGATTGAAGTATTCCTGAGGGCAGTAGGAATCCACTAAAAGGTTTTCAATAGAAAAGCAACATAATTTGATTTGTGTTTTGAAAGGTCGTTCTAGAAAGTATGAAAGATCACTATGTCATGTATACTTTACCACAATACTTTTTTAAAGTCATTATGGGCAATTTTGCTATAAAAGAAAAAACTTGATAAATCGGACCTCATGAAAATGAAAAACTTTTATTCCATGCATGTGAAAGTACATGTGAAAGAGATGAAAAAGACAAGCTACAAACTAGGAGGAAATATTTGGAAACCTCCATATCCAACAAAGGATTAGAATCTAGAATGTATAAATAAATTTAAAAAATTAACAGTAAAAACAACAACAACAAAATAATACAGTTAGAAAATGGACAAAAAGGTAGGGGGTGTAGCTCAGTGGTGGAGTGCTTGCTTAGCATGTGCAGTGCCCTGGGTTCAAGCCCCAGCACATATAATCATCATCATCATCATCAATTTTTTTAAAAGAATATGAAAGAAAGGTTATAAATGGGTTATTCATTGAAAAGGATATAGTGATAGCAAATAATCACATGAAAATAGCTCAACATCTTTAACCATCAAGGCAAGTGTACATTAAAACCACAGTTAGGAATCACTACACACTTGTCAGATGGTCGTGACAACACCGAATGCTGGTGAGAACAAGGTGACACTGGATCATTCATATTTACTGTGGGAGTGTAAATGGTACAGCCTCTGAAAAACAGGTTGGAAGTTTCTTATAAAACTAAACATGCGGGCTGGGATTGTGGCTCAGCGGTAGAGCGCTTGCCTCGCATGCGTGAGGCCCTGGGTTCGATCCTCAGCACCACATACAGAGCAATAAAATAAAGACATTGTGTCCATCTACAAAAAAAAAAAAAAACATTAAAAAAAAAAAAAACTAAACATGCAACTTCATACCACCTGAGCAATTACATTCTTGGGTATTAATCCCTGAAAAATGAAAACTTATGCTCACTTAAAAACCAGTACATGCATGTTCATTTGTAAAAGCCCCAAACTGGAATAAACCTAAATGTCCTTCAATGGGAATGATCAAACCCACTGTGCTTTGTGACATAGAACCCAATTCCACAATGAAAATAACTATCAATGAACTGTCGATACACACAACAACTTGAATGAATCTTCAAGGGATTATGCTGAGGGAAAAACACAATCCCAAAAGGTTACCTGCTTTTTTTTAAAATTTTTAAAAATTTTATTTTAAATTGATGACTTATAATAATATATTTGTGGGTTACAAAGTGATGTTATGATTTATGAATACATGTGGAACAATTAAATCAGGTAAATTGGCATATCCATTACCTCAAATACTTATATTTTTATGATGAAAACATTTGAAATTTACTTTGTCAGTAATTTTGAAATGTATACTATACACCATTTTTATTATTATTATTTTCATTATTTTTTTCCATTAATCTAAAAAGAACAAATAAAAAATGTTTAAAAAGGTTACCTACATTTATATAACATTTCCAAAATGAGAAAGTTTTAGAAATGGAGAGCAGGTTAGTGGTTGCCAGTGGTAAGGATGAGGAAGAAGGTGGGGCTGTGCAGGAGGGGGTGAGCGCAGTTACAGAAGGACAAGCCGATGGAGTCTTGTAGTGTGTGGACTTGACTCTGGTGCTGGGGACACAATGTAGGTGACAAAACTGTATAGAACTCAGAACTTAATACACACACACACACAAACACGTACACACAACTAAATCTGAATAAAATAAGTGCATTGTATCAATGTTAATAACCTGGTCATAACATTATGCTGTAGTTTTGCAAATTGTTACTACTGGGGAGAACTAAATGAAGTGTACAAGGAACTTCTCTATGTTATTTCTTCCAACTGCATGTGAATCTACAATTATCACAAACATTTCAGTTGAGATTGCTCTGGCTGTCATGTTGAGAACAGATTGGAAGCAGTATTTCCCACGCTTAGTACCTGGGGTGCTTGTTAGAACAGATTGTGGGGCTCCCCCTCCAGAGTATCTTATGGAGCTAGCTGGTCTAGGGTGGCACCTGAGAAGCTGCCTACATAGCAAGTTCCCAGGTGATGCTGAAACTCTGGGGAACCACTTTGAGAAGCATTAAATGAGAAGGTCACACTGGAGAACACACTGTCTGTCCATCACTGTTGGGGAGACTCCAGACCAGGAGCTTAAGGAGTCTCCTGGGAGTTTCACTATTCCAATTCAGGGTCTTGAGACACTTCATGTTGGTAGAATTTAGAGGATTTTCACCTGTTGAATCTCCAAAATTTACCACAAAAGTAATAATTAAAAAACAAAAAAACCCACTATTGATCAAGAAAACCTAAAATTATTAGGTATAAGTTGAGAATAATTATAAGGTTTATATTTAAGGCACTTATTTCAAAGAGGCACACTGGTTGGGCTTCTATAACATAACAGACCTGGATTGGTGGGCATGGTGAGGAGGAGTCTTGAAAGAGCTCTTCATATGCAAGCTGCTGGTCCAAGTCTTATTTCCAGGAGTAGGTTTTTCCTGGAGCAAGGAGCTGAAGTATTTTTGTGTGACATCAGTTTTGTTTAGCATAAAAATAGGAAATTAAAATTTGTTTAGCATGGGAGAGTGAGATATGTTTGGTGCCAATGTTCTTTGGTGTGGAAAAAAGTTCTGGAATATTGACATTTGAAGATTTTTTCCTTAATAAATATCTTTTACTATAACAGAGAAGGGGGGGGATGACAGGGGTGGGTATTATTGTAACTGTCCCCTCATTTCTATTCATTTAAAAGGGAAAAACCAGGAGCCTGGTTGTATCTCCATGTTTCTTCAACAAAGCCTTCACCTCCACAAGGGGTTTCTGCAATGCCAGGTCTTTGAAAATTGCCATGCCTTTGTCTACTAGGGAAGCTTTGAGGTGTCTGGTTAAAGCAGCAGTTTTCAAAGGGTGGTCCCCAGACAGGGGATGTTTCACTGTCACCTGGAGACCTGCTAGAAATGCATACGTTGGGCCCCACCCTAGACTTAGTGAATGGGAAACTCTCAGTGTGGGGCTCAGCAATCTGTATTTTAATAAGGGCACAGAGTGATTCTCAGATGCACTGCTCTTTGAATGAAGAGGAGGCAAGAAATATGTTAGGATGCCAGATAGGGTATCTCTATTTAATGCTAACACATAGGAGGGGTCTCCCAGGTGTCCCTAAATTCAAAGCAGGATGTGGCAAAGGTGAGGTCTCCATAGGATAATGGCTATTGACTTGGAGTTCCTCACTTGGAACCATGGGTGGGAATACCAGCTGAGCTCCTGAATAGCCCGGTGCAGCTCTAATTAGCCAATTAAGAGATCAGAAAGCACACAGAAGAAATAAAGCCCAAGATTAACACTAAGTGGCAATTAGTGGTGTTGGGTAGTGCCTGCTATACGCTCATAAACGTATCAACATGTTGATCTTGAAAAGGAAAACAACCAGACAGGGCTTGTGAAGTGTCCACTTTCAGGGGCCTTGTATTTACTACAAGCGCAGGATTGCTTGCCCTGGGAACTACTGTACTCCCAGTTGAACACCACCATCCTGGAATTAATCACACAGCTGCCCATTGAAGGAAACGTGCTCTGGTTTTTCTAGTATGCTGCTGTGAGGGTTCTGGAAGTTGAGAGCTGTATTTGGTTTCTTGGCCTACTTTTATTCCTAGTTGTGCTTTTAGATGCTGCCACTGACATTCAGAGAAGCAGTGTCAGTGGGGACCATGGCTGGGGGCATATGTGTGAGTGTGTGTTTAACATCAACTACAAGAGCATGAATCATCACTGCTCTATTTGTGGAATAGGCGAAGACTGCCAGGTGATCTTCAGGGCCTGACCTGGCTCCATAGCTATCTGAGCGCATGTGAAATTGAAATAACTCTACTCATGTATAGTTCTGCTTGCAAATTGACCAGCAAAATGACAAAAACTATAATACTTTTCAACACATTGTGAGAAGAAAATTGACACCTCTTGAAAAGTCTCCTTTGTTGGCATTTCATTTTCCCAGAGGTCTTATGAAATTTTTCACCAACTTCTGACTTTATAAAAAGATAGCATGTAACAAAGGACTGAATTGTTGGAATCAGATAGACTTAGTTTGACTATCAGAAGTGCCACCATTTTAATATCTGTTTGCTAAGGGTGCTTAAATTCCTGAAACCTCAGTTTTTCCATCTGTAAGATGGGCTAAATTCCTTGCCTTTTGTGACTGATTTGAGAAAAACATAATAACCTATATATGGGGCTGGCATGTGTTGGATGGACACACAAAAATTCAGTTCCTTTCTTTTCAGGTTGAAAATAAGTTTTGGGCCTTGGTGTAAGTTTGTTGCCTCCCAAATGTAATTGCATATGGAAAATTTTAAGTGAATATGTGACAGGTCCCCTTTACTTCTTGTTTTCTTTTCTCTGTTGCTTCAGTCAGCATAAAGTTAGTCCTTCTGAGGTTCAGTCAGCTCCAGTTCATTTGCCAAAACCCCTGAGGCTCCTTTTATGGTCTGAAAAGTGATATTCATATCTGGAAAGCATCCAGAGCATTAGGATACTCGAGCTCATGCCGTTAGGACTACACAGAAAAGTAACAGAATTATTTCCCTATATCCTCAAAAATAACTTAAAAAACAACTGAATGCTTACATCATACTATGTATCAAAACATACTATGACACATGATTATGATAAAGAAATAAAATAGAAAATGCTAATGTTCAACCTCATGAATATTAATAGCAGACTCATTCTCTCTGAAGTAGGTTAGATTTTAGTAAAAATGAAAGTAATTTTTTCTCTGAAATGACTCTTCAAATACTTTTTAGAGGTGGGGAAAACAGCAGACTTAGGCTCTCAATGAAAATCAGTTTCGTTAGACAGCATAATATTTTGGAAAAATGTAAAATTTTAGTACAAACGCATGGGCAGGGCACGCTTTCTCCAGCCAGCCACTGTTCCTCCACCCTCGTTGCTTTCGGCCCCCTGACTCACCCGTTTCATACATTACTGAGCTTGCCATGCCCCTGAAGGCACTTTAGTTTGTAGAACCCACTCCCAACCATCTAAATTCAAGTACTGGGTTCTGGCTCCGGCAACTTGTGTACAACAGCAGGAACCTCAGCAGCACATTCCACTTGGCCTTTGGGTAAAATTTTGTATCTTTAGCACATAAAAAGTAACAGTTTCCTATAGTTACTTATCTTTAAGGAACTTAACCTTACTGTCTTTGCTTTTCCAGAATCTCTGACAATCTCTAAAAGACTCTCTGTATTAAATTTGATCTGTATTAATGTTTGAAATACTAGAGTGATTTCTTTTTTTCCTATTGGGTCCTGGCTGATGTTAGAGCCAGACTGAGAGGGAGTGTGGCTGAACACAGCAGGAGGACCCAAGCTCATATGTCACTCACCAATAGTCGTAAACATGCAAAGGAGATCCAGAGTCACCAGGCATTTGAGCCAAACCAATGCCAAAAAAGACAAAGGCTGAGATAAACAAAAGAACAACTAACTAAACTGGGCATGGTGGCGCAAGCCTGTAATCCCAGCACTTAGGGAGGCTGAGATAGGAGAATCGCGAGTTCAAAGCCAGCCTGAGCAAATGTGAGGCGCTAAGCAACTCAGTGAGACCCTGTCTCTACATAAAACACAAAATAGGTCTGGGATGTGGCTCAGTGGTAGAGTATCCCTGAGTTTAATCTCCAGAACCAAAAACAAAACAAAACAAAACAAAAAAGAAAAACAACTAACTAGCCCTAGAGAGAGTTAATAATTTGTTGAATGAACAAGAACTTACACTTAAGAGTAACAACATCAGAGTTAAGAATAGTTTGCAACAGAAATCACAACAGGCTACTATGAAAATGGAGAAATCCAAAAACAGGAAAGAGTTTGTTGCAGTTAAAAATACAGCTGCCCAAATGAAAATAAATTAGTGAATGAGCTGAATAGTGAATTGGACAGCCAGACAAATTGATCTTATGAAGGTAAACTCAGAGAACTCTTTAGAACATATAAGGAGTCGATTGTTAGGAAATAAGAGCAAAGGAGTATGTATCAGGATATCCTGAGTACTTTAGTTAATGTTAACTTATTTAATTCTTTTTTTAAAAATATTTTTTAGTTGTAGGTGGACACAATATCTTTATTGATTTATTTTTATGTGGTGCTGAGGATCAAACCCAGTGCCTCATGCATGCGAGGCAAGCACTCTACCACTGAGCCACAATCCCATCCCCAACTTATTTAATTCTTGCTTGTTTATTTGTTTGTCTTTTTGAGATAGGATGTCACTAAGTTGCACAGTTTGACCTCAAACTCCTCCTGCCTGAGCCACCTAAGTAGCTGGGACTACAGGTGTGTGCTACCACACCTGGCAAATTATTTCTGACAGCAACCTTCTGAGGTAAGAAATATGATGACAAGTATAGAGGGTAAATAACATGTCAAAGTCACACAGATAATGTACAGCAGACCTGATATTCAAATTTAGGAAATCTGACCCAAAAGACTTTTCTCTTAACTAATATTCTACATTGTCTATTTTCTTTATGTATATCCATAAGACTCTAATTTTTTAAGAAAATGTAAATAAATAGAAAGATCAATAAAATAAAGGAGAAGTCGGGTGCGATGACACACGCCTGTAATCCCAGCACTTTGGGAGGCTGAGAGAGGAGAATCGCGAGTTCAAAGCCAGCCTCAGCCATGGCGAGGTGCTGAGCAACTCAGTGAGACCCTGTCTCTACATAAAACACAAAATAGGGCTGGGGATGTGGCTCAGTGGTCGAATGCCCCTGAGTTCAATCCCCAGTACCAAAAAATAAATAAATAATAAAGGAGAGGGAACGGGGAAGAAGGAGAGTGAAGGCAAGGGTAAACTGGGGACTTAACTGGAGCAACTATACTCCATGCATTTGTAATTATTTCAAAATAAATTCTGTTATGTATAACTATCATGAAGCAATAAAAATGTAGATGTATTAAGAGATGTGGAGGATATATTCAGGAAGTCCAATAACCACCTACCTAGGGTTGAAAAGAAAACTGGTGAAAAGAAGGAAGAAAATAATTGAGAAATAACAGTAGAAATGTATTGAGTTGAGAAAAGATTTGGCAGATTCTTAAAAATGCCTTTTTTGGATAAGGGAGAGTACTGGGAATTGAACCCAGGGATGCTTTACCACTGAGCTACATCCTATCCCTTTTTATTTTTTATTATGAGATAGACTCTCACCAAGTTGCTGAGGCTTTCAATCCTGCTGCCTCAGCCTCGAGTCTCTGGGATCACAGGTGTGCACCACCATACTGGGCTCAAAAATGACTTTGGGAAAAAAAAAAGTCTAGGTGCATACTTTTGAAATTTTAGAACTCTAAGATAAATAAGACCATAAAACTCAGAGAGACAATAACTGGATACAGAGTACTGTAAATCAGGTGCATAGATGTTTCATATGTAGCAACAATATAATGATTTGTAAATTATTCAGTTTTGGATTTAGAATTTGTGTGTGTGTGTGTTGGTACCAGGAATTGAACTCAAGGGCGCTTAACCACTGAACCACATCCCCAGCTCTCCTTTCTTTTTTTTTTTTTTTTTTAAATTTTGAGACAGGGTCTTGCTAAGTTGCTTAGTGCCTCCCTAAATTGCTGAGGCTGGCTTATGAACTTGTGATCCTCCTAACTCGGCCTCCTGAGTTGCTGGGATTATAGGCATGCCTCACCATGCCCAGCTCAGATTTAGAATTCTACACCCAAATATTAATCAAATGAGCAGGAAAAAGAAAGGCATTTGGACATGCAAAAATTTAGAAAGTCTAGCATCATTGCCCTCAAATAGATAAACTAGCAAAATATAAAATGATTCTAAGAAATGGAGGACTAAGATACAAGAAGTATGAGCCTCTGAGTGCAACTTTGAAGTGAAAGAAGCTGGAAAAAAACATTGAAAGAAAATCCTTTAGACTGGAGCTTGTGAAAAGTTCCCTTCAGAAAAATATAAATGATAATAATATATTTACTTTTCTGTAACTCCAAGCTTAGTATTTGGCTCTACAGATAAAATATTTACATAATCCTAGTATTGTAAGTAATGCATACTATAAACCAATTTTCAAATTGCTATTATTACCTGAGATTTTGAAAAATCATAGTCATATAATTTTGAGAAAATATCTAATGGATGAAAACAGAAAAGTAATAGGTGCCACTAAAACATGATTTAAGCCAGCACAAAACAAACTAGATGGCAGTTATCAAGCAGAGCTCAACTTAGATCAAACAACTTTTTCCCCCTTTGGGGAGAAAAATCCTTACTTCTACATTTTTTCAGCATAATGGGAACATGGTCTTTTTGTGTTCATGTCTCACTATTCTTGAAAAGACAAGCAACAACACCTTCCAGTAATACTAAAGAAATTTCTAGGCAGCAATCCAAGGCAAGGGCCTGAGGCCAACTTAACCATTTAAATGAGCTGAATCTAAAAGTTACCTGAAACTTTCTCAGCAAACTAAGCATTTCAAGAATTCAAATAATCCATGTCTCCTCTTTTGCATTTTCCATTTCCAGAGTTTACAAGTAGATTAAAACAAGGTTTAGTAAAAATGGTTAATGAAACCACATAAAATTATATGCATATAATATTGCAATATTCTCTATTTTCTCCTGTTTATTCAACTTTGAATAACTTATTTATCAAGGTGTCTATGTGGCTTCATACAAGAAAAAATATTAAACATAGAGTAAATATCTCCAGGTGATATAAATCAAAATAACTTTTTAGAGTATTTACAATAAAATGAAAGTAAATCACACTCAAAAGAAATGTTTATTTCATGTCATATATCTCAATAAGATTAAAAAGATAAATTTTGAGACAGCATGGTAATATACTAGCATCCTGTTACAAATTTAATTATCTTTTATAATTATCAAATTGGATTGATTTTATTCAGTTCAGTTTTACAGTTATTTTGGTGAACAATGACATTTTGTCTTTTGGGATTGGAGGAGGAAGACCAAGGGAAGATAATTTTAAAAGGTCAACTTGCTCTGTGGTCAGATTGCTTTGAACCAGGAGTATATTCTTATATCTAGTCAGTCTGTTTTGACTTCCATATCGTAAAATACAGCTTTATTTTGGAGCAATAGTTGAGCAATTAAATATATAGTACATCTGCCTCCCCCAAGTCAGGATGTAAAAGTGAAATTAACAATTAAATGCTGAAAAACTTACTGTATAACCAGATGGTATTTGGAAACTTTGCTCAGAGTCATATAGGTGTTTTGTTAATCCTTCATTTGTGAACTGAACATTTTATTGAGAGCTCCCTACCGTACTAAGCTTTGAAAGTCCACGTTGAAGCTGGGTGCGGTGCTGCATACCTGCAATCCCAGCACTTTGGGAGGCTGAGACAGGAAAATCACAAGTTCAAAGCCAGTCTCAGCAACGGCGAGGTGCTACACAACTCAGTGAGACCCTGTCTGTACATAAAACACAAAATAGGGCTGGGGATGTGGCTCAGGGGCCGAATACCCCTGAGTTCAATCCCTGATACCAAAAAAGAAAGAAAGAAAGAAAAATAGATAGATAGAAAAAAAGAAAAGAAAATCCATGTTGAAGCATACACTTGATGCTTGCTGGCAGGGAGCTAAAACTTGTCCACAGGATAGCAGCATCCTATTGATATATCCTTTGACCGTAGGATGGTGCCAGTATGGGATGGATACTCCAGTTAAAAACAAAAAAGGTTTTGTCCTCTTGCTATCATTCCTTAACTATAAACTTATATTTGCTTGGTCAGACTTTCCTACTGAAGTGTGTACGTCAGCTTTTAGTCACTGTGACCAAACTACCCGACAAGAACAACTTATAGGAGGAAAAATTGATTTGGGCTCATAGTTTCAGAGGTTCAGGCTACGGTTGGCCAACTCCGTCGCTCTGGAAGCCAGGTGAGATGGAGCATTGTGGTGGAAGGGCATGGCAGAGGAAAGCTGCTCACTGCATGGTAGTCAGGAAGCAGAGGGAGCAAGAGGAGCCAGGGACGAAATGTATAATCCCCAAGGCATGCTCCCACTGGCCCACCTCCTTAGCCATGCCTCTCCTATCTATGGTTACCACCCAATAATCCATTCAAATTGTTAATCCAAATGGATTAATTCACTGATTGTTTGGGCTTATATAATCCAAATGCTTCACCTCTTGCATTAACATAAGAAATTTGGGGGACACTCATTTCCAAACCATAACATGAAGTAAGCTATAATCTGATTTGATATGGCCTTTTCAGGGGTGTGCACAGTCAGAACTACAGGGAAACTTCTTGTTAAACATGGCATACTTATCACATGGCTGTCTTGTTTAGCTCCAGAACACCATTAAAATGACAAATGATCAAAAATGAGAAAGGGAGATTAATCATCAGCAAAGGCTTTCAGCAAATTTTCAGATAACAAAATTAAAAAGAGTGAGTTGACAGAGTAGAGGAGAAAAATGAAGTGCCCCCTGAAAAGAAGGCTGACGAGGAGAGAGCCCATTTGCTCCATGAAAGTTTCAGGACTTGTAGGCATCAAAGAGTCAATATAGCAAAAGATTAAAATCAGAAGAACACATTAGAAGTCTGCATTTAATGTGATTGAACAGGGCCAGATCTTCTCCAACCCACACAGACAGGTGACAACCTTCTCCTACCCATCTTACTTTCTTTCTCACCAAATGACCAATGGTGAATTCTTCGTAGAAACTGAGCAGGAGATGTTCTGGGCCTGGAAGCAGAAGGTGCAATGGGGATAAGCTGCAGGGTTCAAAACCAAATGATGTCTTTGATTATTACCTTTTCAGGGGACTCAAGGAAAAAGGCAACACACTGCCAGTACCCTCAAACAGAAACTCACCAGTTAATTAGCCCCTCTTCTGCACAGGACACTATTAACTAGTGCCTTTCAGTATTTAGTCTTTTAGTATTTCATTCTTGAACATGGATAGAAAAATCTTTTTCAACTGATACTAGGACATTTGGATATGAATGTGCAAAAGAATGTCATTGGAACCCTTCATGCCAACCACAAAAAAATAACTCCAATGGGTGGTAGACTCAAATGTGGGAGTATAAAAATCATAGAAAAAAATCTAGGAGTCAATCTTTGTGATGTAGGTTAGGCAAAGTCTTCTTAGATACGATACCAAAAATACAAATCACATATATACTCCTCAAAATAAATTAGACCTCATCAATGGAGGTCTAATACTGTCACAAAATTGAAAGGAGAAGACACAGAATGGGAGAAAACAAAAGTGAGCATATATTATGATAAGGAACTCACATCTAGGATATGTAAAAAACTTTCACAACTCAATAATAAAAAAACAATTAAAAACTGACAAGAGATCTGTATGAAGAGACATTTCTTCAAATAGGATACACATATGGCCAAAATGCACAGGAAAAGATGCTCAACATCATTAATCAATAGACAAATGCCAATCAAAACCACAATGAAATGCCATTTCATACCTATTAGGATGACTATAATAAAAAAAGATGGATAATAACAACTACTGGCAAGAATGTGAAACATTTGAAACCTCCATATGATGCTGGTGGGTATGTAAAATGCTGTAGCACTTGGGAAACTTTCTTCTTAAAAAGTTACCTATAGAGTTAACTCCACTCCTGGAGTTAATTCCATTCATTCCATGTCAAAAAGAAATGAAAACATATGTCCATATGAACACTTTTACATGAATATTCACAGCAAGCTTATAATCAAAAGGTGAAACAACCCAAATATCCATAAACTAATGAATGGATAAACAAAATGTGGTCTCTCCATAGAATGGAATGTTATTTAGCAATAAAAAGGAATAAAGTAATAGTGCTGCAATTGAATGAGCCTTTAAGAAGATTCTACAGTTTACTACAATGAGAATTGCACAACTGTGTGAATATACCACAAGCCACAGAAGTATGCACTTTAAAGAGGTGAATTGCATGGTATGTGAAATATTTAAAATATGAAGGGACAGTCAGAGATCAAACACCTGTGGAGAGCCTCCAGCATGAAAAACAGTAATGAAAATAAACCACAAAAATGAACCTGCATGGAAAAGAAACAAAGAAAGAAATAGAAGAAAAGGTCAAATAAGATATTTTATCAGTATCCTCAAAGAAAGAGAATACTGGCTTTGTACATTAAGACCAAAATATTATGGGAAAACAAAAGACTACCCAAGGAGAAAGAAAGTGACCTAAAACAAAAACATGATTACAACCAAATCAAAAAACCATCCCAGACAGTGTAATACAAAGAGAAAGAGCTGTAAACAAATGAGAGAAAATAAAAATATTAGAGGATCAACACAGGAATTTCAACAATTTCTAGAAAGAAAGAGCAGAGAAAATGGAGGGAAATAAAAATAGCAAGAAAGATGGGTGTCAGACTTCTCAGTTTTAGACTGGAAATGGTAAGACAATGAAACAATGTGTTCAAAACTTCAGAGAGAATAAAAGACCCTGTAGGCCAGAAAGTCTGTATTCAGTCTATCAACTAAATATGAGGGTGGAAGGTAAGCTGTGAGTGTAGCTCAGTGGTAGTGTGTCAAGGTCCCTCAATCTCTAGTACAAATGGGGCGGGGGGAAATGCTAGGACCCAGAAAAATAACTATGCATGCACCCTCTCTTAGGAAAGTACCAGAGAACATGTTTTTGAAAATGAGGAAATGAACTAAGAAAGATGGGCTCCAGGAAATGAGGGACTCCACACAAGAAGGATCAAGACGAGCTTCTCTCTGGACTAGAAATGAACTCACATCAATTGAAACAGCAGAAATGAACACTCACAGATGGAGATCTCATGGAGATGGGGTGGCAGGTGGCAAATTCATTAACTAATATAGGAATTTTGATAATTTAATAAATATTTGACAGGTTTCAGGAGGGAATAGTTGGATGGACACTTGAGAAACCACACACACACACAATACAGGAACTGCAGAGCTATACTAGAAAGAAAATTTATTAATGCAATGTTTGACTCCGCAGTAGCTGCTTGCTGTTTACCTTGTTATAATAGTGTCATGCTGATTTAATTTTAGAGACTGTGAGACAGTTCAATTGAGAGAATGGGACAAGGGGAAGTGGTTAAGTAATACGAGACTTGTAAAACAGTTAAGTAATCTCAACAATAAACATTGGCTAAAGCCAGGGGCAAAAATCCAGTTAGAGAAGTTACATTTTAAAAGCATGAAAGAAGTAACAAAGAAGCTGAAAGTTATGGATTTGCAGAGTGATGGGGAGATGTAGGTTAACCAACTGCTGTCTTGTTGTTTATGGAGGTTTTTGTTTTACATTTTATTTTCTCTTTCAGTACTGGGGATTGAACCCAGGGGCACCCAACCACTGAGCCACATCCCCAGCCCTTTTATTTGTTTATTTTGAGATAGGGTCTCACTAAGTTGCCCAAGTTGTTTTTCAACTTGTGATCCTCCTGCCTCAACCTCCCAAGTCACTGGGATTATAGGCATGTACCACCACTGCTGGTTTTTAATACAAGTGTTTCATCCTGCTTAGTTTTTAAAAACGTGGTATGTTTAATTTGGATAAAGTCTTTCTAAATCCATTAGGGGATCATAGAACTGAAAAAAACACTGTGTGGTACAGAGAGATATAGGCTGTCAGAAATTTTATGAAAAGACACACTCCTTTCTTTTGAAGACCTTCACCAAAATGAAAGTCAAACTGGGGCTGGGATGGTAGCTCAGCGGTAGAGCGCTTGCTTCGCATGCGTGAGGCCCTGGGTTCGATCCTCAGCACCATATACAAAGCAATAAAATAAAGATATTGTGTCCATCTACAACTAAAAAAAATTAAAAAAAAAAATTTAAAAAAAAAAAAAAAATGAAAGTCAAACTGTTTCAGTCTGTTTTAATCTCAACTATCTTGGAAAAGATCCTTAACCACAACATATATAGACCTTTTATAGACTTCTTTGCTATCCAAGGACAGTAGTTCTACATTGCAAGATAGACATTCCATGAGAATGAAAAACCCTCTTAACACTGGCTCTCTGAGTATATTTTATAACCAGAAAAAGGCTTCCCATAAAGGACCAATGTGCTTCAGGAGGAAGTCCAGGAAAGAAAGAGAGAATGTCGATGTGGATGTGCCTGTCTCAAAGCCGGGAGCTGCCAGGTAGAAAAGTAAGCAAGACAGAGCCCAGAGTATCAGGCAGCTCTGGAGAGTCACCTGAGGGGCTTGCCTGGGGCCATGTGTTAAAAGTACCCTGGCATCAGGATAGAGTCTGGTTTTGTCCTCTGAATCTTGCAAGGCCACCATCTGGAGGATGATGGAATTCCCCTCTTCAAACCAGACTTTTAGGATCACCTGAGATTAACAATCATGTCTGCCTTTTCAGTAGGTGCCTTCATCCTAAATCCCAACACATAAGCAATCAGCTCCTTCATAGCATGAGGATTCCACTGTACAAACCACAACCAGCACAAGGTAGTCAGGACTCTGGCTTTTGTGTGACCTAACATGTTCATCTGGTTCTGTCAGTTCCTGTTGACACTTGAACAACTCGTCCATTCTTAGTTGAAGTGTCTACTGTTTCTATCCTTACACATTCCTGTTCTTCAGTCCCCTGGATACCCATTCTTTGGAGACAACTATCTATATACCCTTGTCTAAGTCATAGTTGATCATTCTTGAGGTTTCCTGTGTTCTTTGTCCAATGCATTAATTAACTTTCTTTTGTAAAAAGTGAACTTCTCAGACAGATTCCCACTTAACACTTTCTGGGACTCCTAGGTTCCCTCATTCAGATAACCTCTATTAACTACATGATTAAAATTCACCCAAATCCTTATATCCATACAACTTCAGAGCATGATTCTTGCCTAAAGTGGAAAAGGGCATAATTATAATATTCATTAAACTAACTCTCTTAGTCCATTTTGTGTTTCTATGAAAAAATACCTAAGGCTAGGTATTTTTAAGAGAGAGTTATTTATTTATTTATACCAGAAATTGAACCCAGCGGCACTTAACCACTGAGCCATATCCCCAGTCCTTTTTTATATTTATTTAGAGACAGGGTCTTGCTGAGTTACTTAGGGCCTCACTAAGTTACTGAGGCTGGCTTTGCACTCATGATCCTCCTGCCTAGCCTCCCTAGCCACTGGGATTACAGGCGTGCACCACCATACTCAGTAAGAAGAGTCTGATTTGATTTATGGTGCTGAAGTCTGAAAATTCCAAACAACATGGCAGTATATCTGGCAAGGGCTTCCTTGCATGTGTACAAGCAAGAAAGAAGGAAAATGAGGAGGGGTCAGATTTTTTTTTTAAAAATTAACAACCTGTTCTCACAAGAACTAATGCACTCCCATCAGGCTTGACCTGTCCCTGCGAGACAGTATTAATTCCTCATGACCTAAATATCTTCCATTAAACCCCACCTCTTAAAGCTCCCACAGCCTTAACACTACTACACTGTGGACCAGGCTTTCAGTGCATGAACACCTTGGGGGATAAACCACATCTAAGCCATAGCATGCCAGCTAAGCAGAGCATAATAAGGTCATTAGGAATCTAGCATAGGAGATACTATTATGGGATGGGTTATTTTTAAAAAATATACCTGTTTAGGACTGTGAATTCTTTGACAGGAGATTTCATTCCCATACATTCCACAGACATTTACCAAGTGCCTTTCTTATTATATGCAGATTTTGTGTGTTGTGAATCAAATAAGAGCCCCTAGCATCAAGCAACTTGGAGACTATGGGGAGAGCTTGGACAAGGATGAGGGAACAACACAATAGGAAAAGGGCTAAAGTAAATTGGATTTTTAAACGTGTTAAATGTTGTGTTTTGAAGAAGAATAAATTCTATCCAGTTAGAGGAAATAGGTGTAGCATTTCCTGACTAATTTCACTCAGCATTGTGGAACAGCTGCTGTGTGCTGTACACAATACTGCACTAGGGGAACCAAAGTATAAAACAAAGTTACACAGCAAGGATGAAAAAGTCCTAGGGGAGCACAGAAGGGGAGGGAATTCATTCCCTGGGGATGAGATTAAGGCCAGAGGTGTCAGGAAAAGTTTTAGAAAGGATATTGGCTTTTGAACCATACCTGGCAAATAAGTTGCAGACTGTCTTAGTTCATGTTATGCTGCTCTAACAGAATGCTTTAACAGACTGGATGCTTTATAGAGAACAGAAATTTCTACAGACTAGGAAATCCAAGATTAAGAGGCTCCCTTCTGGCACGGGGCCTCCTGATATGTGATCACATGGTGGAAAACATCACATAGTAGAAGGGAAAAAAGACAGAGCACCCATTCCTGGGCTCTTAATAACAACCCTTTATTAAAGCATTGAGCCCATCCATGAGGCCTAATCACCTCTTAAAGTCTCCACTTCTTTATACTGTCACCTTGGCAATTAAATTTCAGCATGAGTTTTGGAAGAGACAAATATTCAACTCATACCAGGTACTGACTGACAGAAATAGTAAAATAGACATTGTAAGCATGTGTCCTAACATGAGCAGAAGCACAATCACAGGGACCATAGGGTGTGATAGTAATATTCCAAATTACCTGGAGTACCAGGTGTTTGTACCAGCTAGAGGCAAAGCTGCACAGGTAGAACACTGTGCAAAGCTATATAAACAACATCATTCAGCTTTGTTTAAAAATTGGAGAACAATGCAAGGATTTTTCAAATTTAATGATCAGCATTGTGCTTTGGAAAGATATGCCTGGAATCAGTATAGTGGGTGCTGGAAAATGAGAATGGTAAGGAGATCATTTCTCATTTTAGGGGAGAAGGAACAAAAGTCTGAATTCAGTGGTTTCATTGGGAATGGAAAGATGGGGAGAAACATGGAGGCATCTACTTGTGTGGTTTGAGGTTGAGGAGGGAGGGTGGGGGTAGAAATCTCTAAATCAGAGTGGTCCCGGAGACTTAGCAAATCATGACAGGCCTTTGTATTATAATTAGGCAAGACTCGGGCTTGACAAACAAGTTGCATTTTATGATTGTAGACCCAGGACTAAATGTTACATGCATGTGCAAACACACACATACGCCCTGCACAGTCATAAATTATACTCTGGGAACACGGATGGTTTAGTACTGGGCACACATCATACTGTCACTGTTCATCCAAGCACTTCCAAAAATGTCTCTGAAGAGTCACTGGATATCAAAACAGCCTTGGCTGCCTTTGGAAACTGAAGAGCCTTGTTAAGAACACGCTTTGAGCCACAGGGTCTAGGTTCAAATCCAAATTGTCACTCACAGATAACAGAGTAACCTTAGGCAAGTTACTTAATCTCTCTGTGTCTTGCTTTTCACATCAGTAAAATGGGGTAATGTTAATACTGAACACTTTTGGCTTTTGTGAGAATTAATTGAGCTATTACACACAGAATGCTTAGAATAATACCTTCCACATTGTAAGTGCTCACTAAATGTTGGCTATTTTTGTTGTTGTTAATTTGAGGTAAAAATCCAATGCTGGCATACTTAGTGTTATAGTCAGCTTTTTCACTGCTATGACCAAAAGACCTAACAAGAACAATTTTAGAGGAGGAAAAGTTTATTTTGGAGTTCATGATTTCAGAGATCTCAGTCTATAGAAGGCCAGCTCTATTCTTCAGGGCTCAAGGTGAGGTTGCACATCATGGCAGAAGAGTGTGGCAGAGAAAAACAGCTGAGAACATGGCACTGAAGTAGAGAGAGCTCTGCCTAACAGGACAAAATGTATACCCTAAAGTCATGCACTTAGGGACCTACCTCCTCCAGCCACACCCTACCAGCCTACAGTTACCACTCAGTTAATCCTTATCAAGAGATTAATTCACAGATTGGGTTGAGGTTTTCATAACCCAATCATTTCACCTCTAAGCCTTCTTGCATTGTGTCACATATGAGCTTTGGGGAGACACCTCATACTTAGCAACTGGCATATATTTTTTAGGAGAGATGCATAACACTTCCAGAACAAGTTTCCATAAAACAAATAATGTCACTTTTTAAAAATGTCAGTTACATTCTGAGACTTTCTGTGTGAATAACAGCTCATTTCCTATGCTCCCGATACAGCAACCTATTCAAAACTATAGACAATTTAGAAGGACATGTACATAGTCAGCTTTGTGGAATCTTCTTTGGAGGTAACCTCAAGATCTAAAGGACACTTTGGCCTTTAGGGGAGGCACTATATAGATGCCTAATTAGTTATTATCTGCTTTTCATAGTTTTACATGTGGCAAGAATATTAATTTTTAAGCACCTATTGCTGTTCATTTTTTCAATATGCTGGACAAAATAGATGAAAAATTTGCACGTAATGCAAACTGGGAAGACTGACAGATTTTAACTTCCTTTTATACTGACTCATTCTGACAAGGCCTTTCTGGCATGGTGGTTTTCTAATTCTGGAACATCATAACTTTGAAGCAAATCCCTGTCTTGTGTGACTCTGAGAGGATTTTCTTGCAAAGTATTTTCTGGCTCTTTCTGAGGGTGCCTCCCTTCCTATTCTCTATGTTTCTGTTTCTTTGTCTCTTCTTAACTCCTTCTCCTTATCTTACCTCACTGCCGCAATTTGTTTGTTATTTCCAACTAGTTTGAAAATTCTAGTTCTCTAAACACTGTATTTTCTAGCTGTCTGTTAAAGACTCTTCTAGAATGCAACTCACGTTTCCAAGTGAGTGACGGAGGGCAAGAACGAAGCAGAGCTGTAGTGGAAAAGAACCTGTCCGCCCTTTATTTTTGGTACCTAAAAATTTTCTCAGTTTGAACCTTTATTTATTATTTTCACTAATCTCTCTGCCTCTTTTTTTTTTGGTACTGGAGATCTCTCTGCCTCTTTACCTCCATTTTTACCTGTTTCTCCTTTTATCCCCCATCTATCTTCTCTTCAAATAAATATTTTTTAAGTATTCTATGTATGTTGTTGTTCTGATGATGATGTTGGTGCTTGTAAAATTACTGCTGTAAACCTTTCATTTTAGATCTTTTGATTAATGATAGAGAATACCTTCCATGCTCTGTTGAGAATGGTTCAAAGATTCCCAGGAATAAAATATTTCCTATGGAAGTGCCACTTAGCTGTCCTACCCATTAGTCCTTTCCTGACTACCATGTATAAAACTCTCTCAGTGCCTCACTAGTGAGTATCTTGAGGAGCTCCTTTGTTTTGCAGTGTAGCTTTCATATGATAATTATCAAATTTATCAGTTCCTGAGCTAACAGAGCTTAAAACTTCATTAATAAAATCAATAGCAACATGAAAACAAGTTTTAAATAAATCAAGATTATAAGTGTCATAAAAAGTGCAGATTATTAGAATCTCTGACTTGTAAATGTGGTGAATAACATTTTAACAACTGGCTTGGTTTAAATGAAGGAAAATGAGGATAATAATATTTAAATAGGAGGGATGCCTGAGCCAGGGATATCCATTGGAGAAACATCATCATGGAGATGGGAGCTGAAGCAATAAGAGATGACATCATCCAGATAAAGTAAGACCAAGAAGAAGAGAGGAGTGTTTGTTGGACACTCAACAGAGCTCCAGAGAATAACAACAATACAGAATGGAAAGGAGAGGACAGCTAGACAGAGTGGTGTCATGAGGAAAAAGTGATGTCACCCTTATGTCTCTTCCAATCTGCAATTATGAGGTTATGAAAAGAAATAAATACTAAATAATCCAAATTAAATCTGGAAATTGCACTGTAGATTAAAAGAGAAAAGTTCTGCTGACATACATATTGATGGAAATGGATGGAGAAGTAAAATAGACAGCATTCTAAGATGGCCTCCAAGATCCCTGCCCAGGGCCTGAGCATGGTGGCTCATGCCTGTAATTCCAGCAACGTGGGTGGCTGAGGTAGGAGGATCGCAAGTTCAAGGACAACCTCATCAGTTTATTGAAACTCTTAGCAACCTGTACCAAAATAAAAAATAAAGTCACCCGGTATTATTGTGTTGTGGTCTATTTGATTCTTGAAATTGAGAAGGATTTGATATACGTGGATGCTCCATTGTTCAGGGCATAGATATTTATGATTGTTACGTCTTCTTGACATATAGTTCCTTAAGTAGTATGAAATGAAATGTTCTTTATCCCTTCTCACTATCTTTGGTTTGAAGTCTGCTTTATCTGAAAAGAGGATGGAAACTCCTGCTTGTTTACGTGGTCCATTTGAGTGACATGTTTTTTCCCATCCTTCAACCTTCAGTCTGTGGACGTTTTTCTATGAGATGAGTCTCTTGAAGACAACATATTATTGGATCTTTTTTTAATCCAATCTGCCAGTCTATGTCTTTTGATTGATGAGTTTAGGCCATTAACATTCAGGGTTATTATTGAAATATGGTTTGTATTCTCATTCATTTTTGGTTTGTTTTTATTTTTTAACTTGATTTGGTTTCTCCTTTGATTGGCTTTTCCTTTAGTGTAGTCTCTCTCTTTGCCAATTATCATTGTTGTGTTTCATTTCCTCTTCCTGAAATATTTTGCTGAGAATGCTCTCTAGTGCAGGCTTTCTCATTGTAAATTCTTTTAACTTTTGTTTGTCACAGAAGGTTTTTATTTCATCATCAAATCAGAAGCTTAATTTTGCTAGATACAAGATTCTTGTATTGGGGGATGTAGCTTAATGTCAGAGTGCCCCTGGGTTCCATCCCTAGTTATCCTTCCACTACCCACACACAAAAAAGATTCTTGCCCAGGGATGTACACACTTTGTATAATCACCTTCCTTTGGGTGTAGGTGGGACTTGTGAATATGATGGACTTACTTGTATAATTAGGTTACTATTAAATAGCAAAAGTAATAAAGTCATTAAATTTTTGTTATATCTCTACAGATAATAAAGTCCATTATCAATGAATATCTGATTTATACAAATGGGCGAACATGCTTCTTATAGAGAAAAAATCTTGAGACATAATAGATTCTGATCTGATCATTCTGATTTATACACAAAGAATATCAAGTAAAGAGATTCAGTAAGTCTGCATAAAATGTAGAAAGCTCTATCATTACAAAGCTCCATAAGCCTGATGTGCATCCCTAGTTGTGAGCAACTGGACTAGAAGTTGCTACATTAAAATGAAAAAAGTTGCAGCCAAATAAAATTTGAAAATAATAACTGAAATTATGACCAATAACACTGTGGTTACCTAATACCATCAGGTCATTGGGCAAAACACTACCAGGCCTTTGATAAGTATGGGAAAACTCAACACAACTTCTTAGAGCTTTGGTCAGTGTTATCCCTGAGGGTTAAAACAGGATGGCCAGGAAAAGTACTGACAAACATCAGGGATTTCCCATAAGGCACACAATTTCTGATAAATTTATATCAATAAAATTTTGCCTCTACAAAGTTAACTTAGGGATGGCTAAGTCTCCTTTGTGGCTTGACAACTTTCAGTATGCACTGATCAAATAAATGTAGTTATTTCCACTGTCTCTTTTTTTTATAGTGAAAGAAATAATGTCTATAATTTTTCAGGGGCCATCTGGGATATCCTAAAGATAGTTTTAGGTATAAGAGATGACTTGAAATTTTTTATTTCTATATTTAGGATCTAATTTGGGGAAGGAAAATTTTTTAAAAAATAGCTGTTGGCCAGAGGAAATTTGGATATTTGATTAATATAGATGCATGTGTGCTTTAGAATCATTTGCTTGTCTAGTTAATCATCGTGACCATAAAAAACACTTAAAAAAACAGTAACATGATTGGAAAAAACTTTAACACTTTCAAAGTGAGGGTGAGAAAACTTCATTCCTTACCTTCCCTCCCCTTAATCAAAGATTCACGTAGGAGAATGTTGGGAGGAGGGCTCAAGGAAGAGAAAACCAAGTGCAATTTGGGGCAGAGTAAAGGAGAGGACAGATGATTCCAAGGTTTACCATCTGGGTAGTGATCCAGCATGACAGGGATGTGAGGCTGGGTGAGATTAACTGAATGCAAAATTCCAGATGGAACCCTGGGATCAAGTTGCGCTGGTATAAAAGTGAACTACGGAATCAGAGAGTCAGATATTTGAGGACCTGGATGCTTGGGGCCAACTCAGAGCATACCTGAAATAGACTGGGGTTTGGAGGTGATGTGTCATTAACACTTAATATGTTGATATGAGAAAACTTAATTCACAAGTTTCTGTTTCCTCTACATTTTCCCCCCTTAGAACCATTTAAATATATTTTAACTTTTTTGTCTTAGATTATATCAATTGTTTTTGAGAATAAATGTTAGTTTATTTCTACAGCAATTTCTGAGGATGTGTTTATATTGTTGATATTTTTGTGTTCTGATTTAATTAAATAAGTATAAAAGTAAGGTAAATAATTCCTGTTTGAAGAATACTATAAAGAGAAAAATATATAAATCTTCAGGATACAAAAATCCTTTCCAAAGTATCAGCTTGATAACTTCAGATGGAAAATGTTGTGATTTTAGCTCTTAAACTTGACAAATCAGACTGCAACTGCACCCTGCCAAAAATCTCAAGAACAACAAAAACGAAAACAAATCAGAAAAATCATCACTAAATGTTTCCACAGAGTGGGATATTTGGCATTTTGTGTTCGAAACATCTGCAAAACTGACTAAATTCTTCATCTGAATATACTGGCATTATGATACCAACTATTCTGGAATTCTTTCTTTTCCAGGGCTAATTTGGGCCGAACACACACACACACACACACACACACACACACACACACACACACTCACACGCTTCAGTGCTTGACTTATCAAACCCAAGCAGGCTGCAAACCCATTTTTCCCCATTGACACCATTGCCCTGGTCTGAATATTTGTGTCCCCACAAATTTATATGTCAAAATCCTAATTCCTAAGATGATGATTAATATCTAGGACTTTAGGAAATAATTGGGTCACAAAGGTGAAGTACTCATGAATGGAATTAGTGCACTTATAAAAGAGGTACCAGAATCAGTCCCCCTTCTGTGACATGAGAACATAGTGAAAAGATGCCCATCTAAAACACAGGCCCTTACCAGATCCCAAATCTGCCTGCACCAGAACCTTGGAACTGCCAGCCTCCACACTTGTGAGAAGTAAGTTTCTGTTGTTTACAAGCCACCCAGTCTATCGTATTTTGTTATAGCAACCCCAATAGACCAAAAGAATATTGGAACCAAGAGTAGGGTGCTAATGTGACAAATACTTAAAAATGTGGGAATGGCTTTGGAAATGAATAGTGGTAAAAGCTGGAAAAGTTTTGAGGAGCATATTAGAATAAGCCAACATTGCCACAGTTAAAAACAATGTGGTAGTGCTCAGGAAAAACAAACAACCCCCAACCCCCCAAAAAAAGTAAAAAAAAAAAAAAGTTATAGGGAAAACTTCAATTCTCAATTCTCACAGAGAATATCTAAATAATCTTGAAGAGAATTTGATCCAAATAAGGATGACAAAGGCCTTTCTGATGAGATCTCAGATGGAATTGAGAAAAACAGTACAGGCCATTCTTGTGTTATATAAAGTGGGAAAAAACTTGGCTGAGCTGCATTTGTGTCCAACATTTTATGGAAGGTAGAACTTCCAAGCCACAAAATTGAGTATTTGGTTGAGAAAATGTGTATACAAAATGCTGAAGGCACAGCTTGGCTTTCCTTGACTACTTATAGTAAAAGGTAAGAAGTAAAAAATGATTTAAAGATGGCCTTGTTAATCAACAAGGAACAGTAACCAAAAGATCTGAAACATTCTTAGTCTAGCTATATTGAAAAAAAATTAGAGAGCCTAATTAATTGGCTAAAACATGGCTAAAAAATTAGAGAGCCTAATGGTATAGCCAAATGACCATCTATCAAGATTAGTCACTTTTCTAAACAAAAGCTAGAATGTATTGTTCAAGACATTAAATGATCTTCCAAAACAATTCAGAGAGCATTAAGACTACATCTCTTACCTCAAATTCAGAGTACAAAACCCCCACTGAGCACAGGACCACCACAGAGTTACCTGTTGGGGCAATGTCTAGAAGAATCCTAGGGGTGGTACTGCCCTTATGATTGTAGCCAGAACCTCTGGCTCATGAGTCTGGCCTGGAGGGGGGCCTTGGGTATGTCACTTGAGGCACTGAGGTAGGGCCACCACTGGAGGTACTATGGTGGGAACAGGGGCTATTGCTGGTGAGGTGCAGTTTCCAAAGCCATGGGATAGGGCCATGGCCCCCGTGCATCTGGAGGGTGAGACCACAGCCCCAGTGGGCCTGAGGGCAGAGCATGGAGCCAAAGATGATTCTTGAGCCATAAGGTTTTAGACTTTCTTGGGACCTGTCACTCTTTTTTTTACTATTTCTCCCTTAGAATGGGACTTTCTGTCCCACCATTGCATTTTGGAAGCACATAACATGTCAGATTTCATAGGTTAACAGATGAAAAGCAATTTGCCTTAGAATGAATCACATCTTGAGTCTGTCTTACCCATATCTGTTTTAAGTGATATTTTAGCTGAGACTTGGGACAAGACTTTTGAGTTGATGCTAGAAAGAGTTAAGACTTTTGAGGCTATTGGGATAGAATGAATTTATTTCGCTTGTAAAGACATGAATGTGGTGCCAGGGGAAGGATGCTGTGGAATTCATATTAGTGGCCCTCCAAAATCCATATATTGAAATCCTGACCCCTAAAGGGGGTGATATTAGGATGTGAAGCTTTTAGGAGGTATTTAAGTCATGAGGGCAAAGCCCTCTTACATGAGATGAGTACCCCAACTATCTTTTCCAGAAGCTAGGCACAGAGTAGATAAATTAACACACTTTTACATTTCCCTAAATGAAAAACACACAACTCATCCCATTTCCTTTTCACCTTTCCTCCTTCTTCTCATTTCAATCCTTCCAAATATTCTATCATCTTGGCAATGTGAACCTAGAACATTGGAGGGTAGGAGAAGGGGAGAAGGAATATGCAGAGATTCTGGACCAACTCAAATGTAACACATTTGTTCGTAATGGAAGAAAAGACTTTGGTGGCTATGACAGAGGGTGTGATCTTGGGCAGAAAGTAAATTTGATTTTCTCAGGTTCTCTTTCTGTTCCATTGTATGAACATGACTACACTTTAAGCCTACTTCAGGCACTCATGTGGGCCCTCAGTTGAGCTCTTGGAGTTTATAATCCAGTAGGAGGTGAGGACTTATCATAGGAAACAGCAAACAATAGAACATGGCTAAAGTTCCGTAATGGACCGTAAACTCTGAATGTTCAAATGAGACCTCATCTCAATGAAAAACCTACAAAGGACCATGGTTGTAGCTCAGCAGTCCAGCACTTGCCTAACATTGATGAGAAGTATGTGGTCAAGTGATAGAGTAGAAGGCGGGAGCCATGTAAGAATATTAGTGGTCCAGTGGAACTCGGTGACAGTCTCTTACTTCTCTGTGTCTTCAGCCTCATCTTAGTAGGTGTTTAGTAATTTTTCCTTGAAGTATGACATGATTATGGAAGCTTTCAGAGATAACTAGGATTTAAAACTGACCATTTAAACCACATTTTCTGATACTAGGGTGGGGGGCAGGGAGGATATCGCCCATTTCCAAAGCTTTCCATAAAGTAATGACCATTATGAATGTACCTCGTAGGATAAACCAATTAAAGATAATTTTGATTGCACACTCATGTGGTCAGTCACTGCCCCAGGTGTAGGGTTTCACAGTGAACAAGGGAGACAAGATCCCTGCAAGTCCATCTCACCCAGTTGCAACTGCTTCCCAGATGGCAAACCCAGCCGATGGGGGAGTGAGTAGGCCGGGGTTGGCTGCTTATTAAGGAAGAGTTCTTTGAGGGGTGACACATGAGCAGAGTCCTGAATGAAAGGAGGGAGCAAATCAACATCAGGCAGAGGTTCCCTCAGAGGGAGCAGCTAGAGCATAGGTCCTAAAGAAGGAGAGATTTAGCATTGAGCAGCCTAGAGCTTGGAGATGAGTTTTTTCTTAGATATAAATCCATGGTAAAGTATACCATTAGAACCTGGAAAGGGGAAAGAAAACTATTTTCTTCTTTATAACTATTCTCTTAGAGTACTTTCAAAAACAAAATCAAGCCTGGTGTGGTGGCACACACCTGTAATCCCAGCAGCTCAGAAGTCTGAGGCAGGAGGAATCACAAGGTTCAAAGCCAACCTCAATAATTTAGTGAGGCTATAAGCAACCTAGTGAGACCCTGTCTCAAAATAAAAAATAAAAAGGGCTCAGGATGTGACTCAGTGGTTAACTGCCCCTGGATTCAATCCCTGGTACCAAAAATCAAATTAAATCAAATCAAATCAAATCAAATCAAATCAAATCAAATCAAATCAAATCAAATCCTCCCAAAGCCCCAGAGTAAAAGAATAAACTTACAACAGCAAAGAGATCAGATAGAGACCAGCAGTGAAAAAAGTTTTCTAAAAATATCCGCGGTGGTGCATGCCTGTAATCCTAGCACTTTGGGAGGCTGAGACAGGAGAATCCCGAGTTCAAAGCCAGCCTCAGCAAAGGCGAGGCACTAAGCAGCTCAGTGAGACCCTGTCTCTACATAAAACACAAAATAGGGCTGGGGATGTGGCTCAGTGGTCAAGTGCCCCTGAGTTCAATCCCTAGTACCTCCCAAAAATTAAAATAAAATCAAAATATATGGGAGACTGAAGAAGAAGGGAGCTGGTTGACATGAAAACTGAGGGAGAAGACAGGTGGGAACTGATTGCAGCAGCAAGGGAGGCAGAGAGAACCACTCCACCAACAGGCAGGGGCACAGAAGCCTGCCTCACGTGTGGCCTCTGCCACCCTGGGCGGCCCTCAGTGTTCCTGTTCCATCTCTGTTTTGGCAGACAAAGACCTGGAGATTCCACTTTAAAAGTACGTTGGGGTAAAAAATAGGACCTCAAACTTCTGACTAACAAGGACTTGAAGGAGATGAGCATGCAGGAGTGGGAATTGTTTCAAAATGCTTCATTGTGAAAAGAGAACAGGACTGAGCTTTAATTGGTGGTGGTGAAGACTTTGAAAACCAGAGGGGTCTACAGATGCTTCAAACAATGAGTGCCTGTGGCAGGCAGCTTCCTAACTGGGGTTCCTACTTCCAGATTTCCCTACTCTATGACTTGGTTAATTTAGCTAACTTTTCCGAAATTCAGCTCAAAGCACACTGCACTGTCCCTTACAGTTCTCTAGTGTGTATCCCAATCTATTTTTTCTCTATTCATGCCCTTCCTAGTATTTTAAGTATTTTCTTTATATTTCTACCTCTGAAAATACCAGTGGCTTTTGCATTTCAAATGCAAACTTGTTACATTTTCCTTGAGTGCAAGTACTTGAAGGCATCTCTTGTGGTTCTCCCCACCCCCTTCTTGCCACATAGCAGGTATTTAGTGAGCATCTGCTGCTTCTTCCTCCCAGAGCTTACCACTTTTCCTAATGCCATCTGTCCAGTTGTCATTCACTTCTCACTTCCCACCACAGTTTTGGTACACCCAACACACCACTGGAAATGCTCTTTGGAATGTGTCCCATGAGCTCTTTATTGCTAATCCAGAGAGTACTTCTCAGGCCTTACCTATGTCAGATTTCAGCAGCATTTGACCCTTGAGACCACAAACTTCTTGAACACTCTCTCCTCTTGACTTTGATAGCACTGCATGTTCCTGGCTCTCCACTGGCCTCTCAGCTTCTTTTCAGCACACTTTTCAGGATCCACCCCTGCCCCGTTCCTTTCCCTTAAATGTCAGAGCCCGGGGTCCAGCTTAGCTTTCTTTTCTCTGCCTGCTCTACCTGGCCTGAGCTCATCCTTGCCCATCTTGTTAAGCCCCTCCCTCTTTCCAGATCACATCTCTTTCCCAAGCACCAAAAAAAATACAACTGCCTCCCAGACCCTCTCTTAAGGACATCACAATCTAAATTGAGAGCTACCTTAGATCTTGATTTATTAGAGAAAGGCATGTAATATGGAGATAAATTTCTACCTTGTGTGATTCATGTCCTTTCTCCTTCAAAAGGAGAAAAAAATTCATATTTGAAACAAGTCATGATAGTAAATAAAATAGAAAATATTTTCCAACTTAGGAATTCAGAGTACATCTAAAAGAAGATTTTGGCAGAAGTAAGTCTTCTTTTTGTAAATTTTATTAAAACACTTCAGTATGACTGTTTAGCTAACTTGTTACTTTGCATCATAATCTTAAAATATGT
Organism: Xerus rutilus; assembly: GCA_028644305.1. Classification (NCBI taxonomy): domain Eukaryota; kingdom Metazoa; phylum Chordata; class Mammalia; order Rodentia; family Sciuridae; genus Xerus; species Xerus rutilus. Next base: position 62,817,764 of record CM053403.1, on the reverse strand, counting down.
TTTTGGGGATCATTTCCAGATAGTCCATCTGAGTTTGTATAAAGCATTACTGAGCTATCTCCTATTGGCAAAGAGAAATTAAAGTTGTCCACACTTAAGAAAGAATCTTTACATTTTCCATGACTAAAAGCTTCAGACAAATCTGAACAAATTAGATTGATTTTTACCAGGGATAGAAAAATTGCCTGGTTTCCCTTTCTGAAGTCAGCAATAATTTATAGCAGTTTCACTTCCAGCTCAAAGTTAATAACTGGGGAAAAACTATTGTGTCCGATCAAAGTCTATTGGATTCATCATGTAATAACTCCAGTAGAAGATCATTACAATTAGGTCTAATCAGAACAATTGTTCATAGCATCAGAATTACCAGTGGAGAAGAAAAGGGTAGATAAGGGAAAAAGAGGCAAGACTGTCCTCTTCTCAACCATGAACACGGCCCCCTAGGAGCAGGTACCTTCATTTCGTTCTACAAGACTCACAAGCCTAGCATGGTGCCTTGCTCCATATTTGTTGAATGAGCTATTATTTTTACTCTGTTTCAATTTGAAGTTTATAGGCCACTGTCCCCTGTATTCATCTCATTCTCTGTAAGGTAGGAAGGGAAGACTTTGTTAACCCAATTTATAGATGAGAAAATGAATGGAGAAGTTACATGGCTTTCCCAATGTGACAAATTTAGTGGTAGCACCTCAAACTTCACTCTGCTTTCCAAAGGGAAAGGAAATGCAAGGACTTCCTTTGCCTTTGCCTATTCAGTGCTAGAGATTACATTTTTATTATATATATATGTGTGTATATATATATACAAACATATTTTTGGAGTCTGCAGTTTTTTAATTTTTTTTTTTTAGTTGTAGATGTGCACATACTTTATTTTATTTATTTATTTCTATGTGGTGCTGAAGATCGAACCCAGTGCCTCACACATGCTAGGCAAGTATTCTATCACTGAGCCACAATCCCAGCCCTGGAGTCTGCAGTTTTAAGAGGAAGCTTGTTAACTGGACAATTTGAGATAAGTTTCAGGAGTCAAACCTAAATGTAAACCTGAAGTATTTTACATTTTTTATGCGAATTTCTAGATGTCCAAAGTCTGATTTCTTTTTAACTAGATTTCTAGACCAGGGGTTGTGAAAGTTTTTCTGTAAAGAATCAGATAGTATATGTTTCTGACTGTGTGAACCATATGGTCTCTGTTGAAGCTACTCCACTCTGCCAGAGTAGCATAGAAGCAGCCACGGACAGTAAATAAACAAATGGGGGTGGCTGTGCTCCAGTAAAACTTTATTTATGGGTTCTGAAATTAAATGTCATATAATTTTCATGTGTCACATTATTCATTTGTCACAGATATTTTTCTTATGATTGTTTTTCAACCAAGTGAAAATGTAAAAACCATTCTTTAGCTCATAAATGGTGGGCTGAATTCCATGGGCTGTAGTTCCTCCACCGCTGCTAATGCCCTGCAAGCAATAACTCCCCAAATAACCACTGCTTGTAAGCAATATCACCAGATCAAGGTTTCTGAGCACTACTCTACCAATATCATTTCTTTTAGAAATCTTCAGTGGCTCCATACAGACTATGGGGAAAAGTAAAAACAGGTCACATGAACACTCATGACCAAGTTCCAAGCTGCACCTCCAGACATTTTCTTCCTCACCTTCCAAGGTCTAGCTAACATAGGGTCTCCCCGATAGGTCTACTCTTTCTCACCTCCATTTCTTTGCCTTTTCTGTTCTGTCCCCCTGAAATGCTTTCTCTATTCCATTCCTACTTCTTCCTTTCAAAATTCTACTCTTTCTTCCACCTTCATCTCTAAGTCTTCCCTAATCTACCCCCCAGAGCTGGATTTAATCTTTATTTAATGTTTCATCTTATGCACCATATGCTATTTTTTCTGGCATTTCATAGATTCTGTCCCCTATTATAATTATGTTTATGGTCTTCTTCCCTACAAAATCATAAACTCTTGAGGTCAGAACCTGCATGTTGTATTTTTGGTGGGTTTTCATGCTAGGTTTCCATGAATATTTGTGAAATTTAAATGAATCAAAGGGATCAAAATGAAATCACTTAAACTATTTATAAAGTTCTTTGAAATTTCAGAAAACAAGAAAATGAGTAACAGCCAGGTGTGGTGGCACAGCCCTGTAATCCCAGTGGACTGGAAAAGGGGACTGGACTCAGAAACCAAGAAACAACTAGAAGAAGAAAAGAAGATTATCAGTGAAGAGCACTGATACTTGGATTTGCCAGAGCTGAAAGAGAAAGAGAGATTGTGTCTTAATAGAGGAGCAGAGTTTCTTGTTATGTGAAGATCTTCTGTATAGTAGAATGTCATTCAGAGAATTTAATCCCAAAGTTGAGAGATTGATGCTTCAGATGAATGCTAAGAACAAAGCAGAACATGAAGATGAAGATGATATAGTAGAGCTTGATGTGTCAGATGAGGAAATGGCTAGAAGATATGAGATCTTGGTGGGAACAATTGGAAAAAAAGTTTGCCAAGAAGAGAGACCAGGCCAATTACAAAGAAGATGCAAATGGAGACATAAAACCAGTTAAAGCAAAAAAGATGTTCTTAAAGCCCCAGGATTAAAATGATGCCTTAAAATATGTCTCGGGGTGGCGAGAAAACAGCAATCTTTGGAGCCCATCCCGATGGCATCTTTTAGTGTTAATACTTGACATTTATTTGTACAGAAATGTGTAATTTTAGAAATAGGCTGTGTTTGAAATAGTAAGTGATGGATGTTATACATCCTTTTCCAAATTGGATTCGTCAAGAGCAGAAGTTGAGCCTGGATCTTCAGATATACAGAGCACAGTGTTGCTTCCTAAAGATTTTACCTCCATTCTTTTTATATAGCTCGCCAGTCACTGACCTTGAATGGACTCCTATAGATTAATGCCAGTGTTTAAATTGCTTTTACATTTATATTTTACTTTAAATTATTAGTCATACATCACGTCATGCCAATTCATACATTCATTTTAGAGTCAAACATCATAGGAATTTATCTTATGTACATTCATCAAGAGCAGACACACCTCTCCAGCCTGAGGTATTTGCATGCTACCAGGTCATAATCACTTTATAGTATTGTTTTTTGTTTAAGGCATTTACTTTTTAAAAAAAAATGTTCTGTAATAAACATCTGTCTCAAAAAAAAAAAAAAAAGCACAAATAACTTAACCATGGAGAGGGAAACTGTGAAAACAGAAATGTTAGTTGCAGAGAGGTGGGACCGACCAGGACAGGAAGGTAGTGCTGTAGCAAAAGTTCTGGTTGTTTTTCAATTCATTTTATCTGCATTTAGAAGACTTCATGTGGTGCTTTTCCTATATTTCTGGAACCATTAAGTCATCACCAAGTATTATGAAGAGCCACTCATTGTTAAAAACCAAGACAGGAAAGAACAAAATGCTTTCCTGCTCTCACACAGCTCAACACTGAATATTTCACTTCTGACACCAGAGGTGTATTTGGGGTAGAGGACATTTCCCTACATACCAAGCCATTCTGCAGCTCACTCCAACAGGGATCCTATAGTTTAATTTGATTCCAACACCATATGCTTGGAGTTAGAGTCATACCTCACAGGTTAAGGGTTCAGTCCCACAAGACCATTCCGTACTTCAAATGTCAATCACTAGTTCAGGCCTCCAGAACTTCTGACCAACTTGCTATACATTGGGCTTCCCACGACCCCCTCCTCAGGTTCGATCATTTGCTAAAATAAAACTTAGGGAACCTAGGGAAACTGTTCACTTACATTTGCCCATTTATTATAAAAGGATATAACATCCATATAGAAAAGATGCAGAGTGCCAGGTATGGGAAAAGGAGCAAACAGTCTTCATCCTCTTGGGAAGTAACATCTTTCACCTGTCCAGTAGCCCTGGAGCTCTCTCATACCAGCATGATGGGGGGTTATGGGTTTTTATATAGTTGTGATTGATCAAATCATTGCCTATTAGTGATCAGCTAAACCTTTAGTCTCTCTCCTTTCCCTAGAGGTCTAGAGATGGGGTTGAAAGTTCCAACCCTCTAATCAGACTGTTGGTTCCCCTGGCAACCAGCTGCTATCCTGAAATTATCCAAGACCTATCCAGTCATCAGTCATTTCCTTAGTATACAAAAATACACCATATTTCCAAGATTCCAAGGGTCTCAGGAGCTGTGTTCCCGGAAAAGATGGAGAGGCAAAGGGACTAAGACCAATAAATATATATATTTACATATATATATTATATATTTATATTGCTATATCATAGTAGCTAAGATACGAGAGTTTTACTAGAGCTAGATTTTTCTGTCCCATTTCACTGGGAGACTTAACAAAGCAAACTAAATATGTGCCTGTCCCCTCTTCTACTTTTAATCTGATAGTTGTGTTGCTGTGGATGGAGTTACAAATTCAAAGAAACTTCAAAGATGAAACAGTGTGTTACTTAAAGGGTCTTCCAAAGTATCTGAATAGTATGTTCTGGCATAATAGTATGTTCTGTGAGGTCAGGATAGGAACAGTTACTAATGTTTTAATTAACCAGAGAAAGTATTCATTGGGAAGAATATTTAAGATATAACTTATATGTCATTTTAACAGCCAAAGTAGGATAATCCTCAAAGAACCATGAAACTGAATATTACCTAGAGGTAAAAAATGTGGTCTGGGTAGTTGAGAATGATGTGGAAATTTTCCTTAGAAGGGAAGGCTGTGATTTCAGAAATCACATGTCGATTAGACATTTGGAGAAAATTGGAATGGGAATGATGGGAATAGAGAGACAGACTAGTGAGAGTTTCCATTTAGCTAACTTAAACCTAGGTCACTTTATAAATCTATGGTCAGCAAAACTTGAATCTAACTTGATGAAGGTTAAAAAGAAATGGATGTATGGAAAAAAGAAATACATACTGAATTTTAAATGTATTTTCAAAATATTTTATATTCTTAAGATGCTTGGGTATTTTACATATTGAATATAATCTGATAGTAGACAGTTCATCTAGGAGAGAAAAATAATTAGTGTATTGGCACTCTATAGCCTGGGATAACTATATGTGGGTGGTGAAATAATATTTGAAATAGTCATTTTTTTCTTGCTGGTTTTTATTACTATTTGATTTTTTCTCAAAGAGAAAGATAGCTTTAAAATTCACTGCCTTGGGAAATAAATGGAAGTCAGAAGACAACAAAATGCAGAAATACAGAAGAGATAGGTAATGGCCTGCTGCTAGAGTGTGGTGGAAGGAGAATGAGAGCAGGAAGAGCCAGAGTGGCCTGCTTTCCTGTAGTTAAGCTGTATGATGAAGGGAGAGAAGGGTTTACCATTTCCAGGAGAAGGGGAGACCAGGCACTGATTCCCCCAGAGAATTTGTGAGACCATTCAGATAAGTGGAGTCTCAGAACCAGGACTGCAAGGTCAAAGGTCTCCAGGAGTGCGGGAAATGCCAATGTGTGAAGCACATGTGTGAGTGGTGAGGAGTGTGGCAACTATGACTGACTAGATAGAACACATGTAAAATGTTTAAAGGCTTGGAAAATGGGGTTTTGTGTAAACACTTCTGGTTTTCGTCAAATCAAAGTTGTGCACTACATTTTTATCTCTTGGGTGCCAGGAGAAACATCAGTTGCTTTATAATCAAATGCTGTGATATGAAAGCCACAGAGAACCATCAAACCTGTATGGACCCCAGGGACAAGGATGACTGTCATCTCAGTAGTAAAGTATGGACAAGAAACGATGATCAGAAGAGGAGGATTCCTCTTACAGTTGCATTTGTCTCAGCACTATCTACAATCCTGGATTCCTGACAGGAACACAAGCAAGAAGAGGGAAGTTCCATGAATGTCTGCACTGGTTCCTCCACTGCCTGGCAGTAGAAGGGCCCAACTTAAGTTGTTCTATTAAAAATAAATCGGTATGCTATTTTGCATATCCTAAGTTGTGATTCAAGACAACTTTATTTGCCAACCACCTTGTCATCTGATTTTCTTCAGTGCTAGCAGGAAATCTGAGCTTTCAACTTCTTATAATCTATCTCAGCAAGCATTCATTGTCTGTTAATTCGTAATCACCTGAATGGTGTCAGGAAGGAGGAATAAAATTTTAGTAATATAAAATTTTAGCACCAAGGAAACAAACCATCTACTGGGGCAGACAAGTACCCAAAAGTGTTGTACTTTTCATTACAGTAGAAGAAGACGACTTAAGTTGGGTAGAACTTGAGGACAGTTCTTACCCTCTGTCCCTTATCTTTCCTTCAGTCTCGTCACCAATCTTCTCAACATTGTCATGTTCCTTCTGGTGATGGTGCTCTGAGAACAACCTCATATCACTTCTGGGATGTTCCTGTCAAAAATGCATATCCTGCATTTAATCATGAGGAAGTGTCCAAAACACAAATTGAGAGACATTCTATAAAATAAATGGTCTTTTTTAATATAACTTTATTTTTATTTATTAACATGTATGTGGTGCTGAGGATCGAACCATGCCTCACCCGCGCTAGGCGAGCGCTCTACGGCTGAGCCACAACCTCAGCCCTAAATGTTCTTTTATTTTTTAATAATAAGGTCATGAAAAATATGAGGAATGATTCTATATGACAAGAGACTGAAGAGACGTGACCACTAAATGCAGTAGATCTTGAACTAGATCCTGATCTAGAAACTGAACCAGAACAATGACACCAGAGGCACATTTGGAGAAATTAGAATAAGGCTTATAGATCAGATAATATGACTGTATCAATGTTGATGTTTTGGTTGTGATCATTGTACTGTGCTCATGCATAGTACATACTTATTGTATGTTTCCTTGTTTTTAGGAAATATACAATAAGTATTTAAAATTAGAGGAAGAGGGATGTCATGTCATCAACTTACTCTCGAATAATTAAAAAAACATATAATCTATATAGAGAATTATATATATTGAGAAAGGGAAATGATAAACTAGCACGGAAAATCTGGATGAGTGGTATACAGAAATTCTTTGTACTTGTATTTAAATGATGTAAGTTTTATATCATTTAGAAATACAACAGTTGTTAATTTTTTTTAAAAAGGACAGATGCCTGGATAACACTCCCAGAGATACTGACTTAATTTGCCTAGGATGTGGGCTTCATTTTCATTAGGATGTTTATCTTTCTCCAGAAATTGTTGGAGTAAGAGTTATTGGAGTTGGAGATTTTTTAAACAAATCTCTGAGGCCAGTTGCAGTGGCACATGCCTATAATCCTAGCGGCTTGGGAGGCTGAGGCAGAAGTATCACAAGTTCAAAACCAGCCTCAGAAACTGCAAGGCACTAAGCAACTCAGTGAGACCCTGTCTCTAAATAAAGTACAAAAAGGGGCTAGGGATGTGGTTCGGTGGTTGAGTGCCCCTGAGTTCAATCCCTGATACCCACCTCCCAAAAAAAGACAATCTCTGAGAAGAACCATTTATCAGTGTCCTAAATACATATACCTCAAGGGCATATATATATATATATATATATATATATATATATATATCAGAACATAAGATAATAGAGAATGGTAGGAATTTATCTGAATAAAAGTTATCTAATCCAGAGTTAAAAAGTATTCCCGAGAACAATCCAAAATTGACAAGTGCCTTTGGTGTAGTGGGTCATTGCATTGTAAGAGAAAGAACAGAGAACTGTAGTTATCATTTGTAGGCATAGAAATCAGACAGTACTTGTTCCTTTGAAAATATTCCTGTTGTGGGCCAGATATTATGGTTAGGCCTTAAATTTACATTAACTTTAAGATAAACTGGGAAATAAAATAATGTGCATTTAGTAACTGTCTTTTTTAGATTACTTTGACTGCAAATAAGTAACATAAAACCACAATATTAACTGCTTCAAACAACAAGGTAATTTAACATCTGACGTAACAGGAAGTCTAGTGCTTTAACAATGACCTCAAAGATCTGGATTGCTTCCATCTCTCTGTTCTAGCTCCCTTCATGTATCATGTTTGCCTTCTGGCTAGCTTCCTTATACTCCCAAAATGGTTGCAAAAACTCTAGGCCTCAGATCCAGATGTAGCAACAACTAGGAAATAAATTTTCTTGTTTTTACCTCCTGGAAACATGGAAACTTTTTTCAAAAAGCTGTCAGTAGAATTTCTCTAATGTCCTGGTGTCCCAAATTGGGTTATATGTTCATTCTTAAGCTTACCACCGGAAAGAAAATGGAATTTCTAGCTTGGGCTTAGACCAAACAGGGTATGTCTAGAGGTTGGGGCTTTTGCAGTAAAATACAGTTTTTAATCAGACATTTCTTGAAGGTTTAGGTAGACTTTTACATAAGACAGTGGACTATGTAAATATTTAATATAATTATATATATTTGTGAATTAAGCAATTTAAAATTGAGAGCTGAGCTATGGGATATAGTGAAAAAAGGCACAAGAGTGACCCCGGCATTTGGATCTAACATTAATCAGCTGAAGTATTTGATTAAATCGCTTAATTTTTCTGGACTTCATTTTTTGACTTAATAAGTATGGATTGGGCTAGATGGTTTTTAAAGTCGCTTCCAACATTGATAGCCTATTAGCCTATACTCACTGTGTTGTGGTTTGAATATAAGGTGTCCCTCAAAAGCTCCTTTGTTAATGCAGAAATATTCAGAGGTGAAATGACTGGATTATGAGATCTGTTATCTAGTCAGTGGGTTAATAATTTGAATGGATTAACTGCATGGTAACTGTAAGCAGGTGGGGCTTGGCTGGAGGAAGTGTGTCACTGGAGGCCTGGCTTGGGGTTTTGTATTTTGTCCCTGGCTTCTTCCAAGTTCTCTCTCTGCTTCCCAGTTGCGATTTCTGTGAGCAGCTTTGCTTCACCACAACTTATACCATGATGTTCTGCCTCATCTCAGGCCCAAAGTAATGGAGCTGGCCAATCACAAACCGAACTTCCGAAACCATGAACCCAAATAGACTTTTCTTCATCTACATTGTTCTGGTTTGGTATCTCAGTCACAAAAATGAACAGCTGACTAATACACACTGTTTACTAAACTCACTATAAAATAAAGGAACTGCAGTGACATTATTTGTGATAATGTCTCTTAAAGTAAATAATTTTTAATATTATAGATACAAAATAAGGGAAAGAAAATGCTTTAAAATGATCATTGAGACTTCTGGTTTCTGATCCTGCATGTAAGGAGCATGGAAATTTTCACCATCTGAACAAAATAAAAGCAAACCAAACTGAAAAATCAATAATTTTTACATGTCTTCTTAGAGCTGTCTGAGAAGTGAGGTCATGGGGTAAACACCAGAACCGAAAATTGGAGTGACAGATCAATATAGAGAATCACAATTTACCAAAGCAGAAGTCACTTCAAAAACCAGTACTAAGGTATCTAACAAGTCAGAAGAGGCTCACAGAGGACAACTCTGGGAGGGGGACAGTCATAGGGAAGCCCCACACTTTTACTATGGGTTTCAACTGCAGGAACTTTATTATGTTCTCACAGTGAAGAGAAAAATCTCTTCATGCTTTTGATAGGGGGAGAGGAAAAATAACCATTTTGAAATGTGCCAGAGCATTCTATTCTTATTAATAATATTTTCCCTCTCTCTATCTCTAGAGCCTCAGTAAAAGAATGGGACCTAATCACAAGCACATGGAAAGCTTCCCCAGCCCCCACAACTTACCACCACATCAGTTGAGTCCAATTTACCAAAGTTCATTTTTCCAATACATCATATCTCACTTTCAACAAAAAATTACAATATATGGTAAAAGGCAAAAAAATTCAGTTTGAAGACAAGAGCAGGCATCAGAACCAGACTCAGATATGCCATGGATGTTGGAATTATCAGACTGACAATTTAAAACAACTATAATTGATAAGCTAAGGGTTGTACTAGATAGAATAGACAATATGCAAGAACAGAGGGGGCAAATATTGACACATGGAGGTGGGAATTCTATGAAACAATAAGAAAGAAATGCTAGAGATAAAAGAGAAAAACACAGTAATGAAGAATGCCTTTGATGGACTCATTAGTAGACTGGACACAGCTGAGGAAAAAATGTCTGAGCTTCAGGATACTTTTATAGCAACTTCCAAAACAGAAAGGAGGAAAATGTCTGAAAAAGAAAGGAAAAGAAAACTATTATATAATAAGAACTGTAAGACTGTTACAGAAGATATTACATATAAGTAGTGGGATTACAAGAGAAGAAATATAAAGTAAGGGAAAAAAATAATTGAAGCAATAACAGCTTAGAATAGTCCCCCAAATTAATACCACACACCAAACCACAGATCAAAGAAGCTCAGAGATCACCAAGCAGAATAAATGCTATCTATGTCTATATCTATTTAAGTAGACATATTATATTCAAATGGCAGAAAATTAAAGTTAAAATGTTGAAAATGTTGAAAAAAGCCAGAGAGAGAACAAAATTAAAATGTTGAAAAAAGCCAGAGAGAGAACAAAAATCTACCTATAGAGGAGCAAAGATAAGAATTACATTAGACAGAAACCATGCAAGCAAGAAGAGATCAGAGTGAAATACTTAAAGTATAGAGAGAAAAAACCCAGTCTAAAATGTTGTACCTGTAAAATGACCATTCAAAAGTATAAAAGAAATAGAGATTTTTTCCCAGACAGAAATTAAGGAACATGTTACTAATAATAAAATTACCTAGAAGAAATGCTCAAACAAGTTCTTTGGACATAAGGAAAATTATATACTTGAATCTCAATGAATAAAGGAAGAACCCTAGGGAAAGAATAAATGAAGATAAAATGAGGGCTGGGGCTGTAGCTCAGTGGTAGAGCACTTGCCTAGCACGCGTGAGGCATTGGGTTCGATCCTCAGCACCACATATGAATAATAAATGAACAAAATAAAGATCCATCAACAACTAAAAAAAATTTAAAAAAAGATAAAATGAAACATTCTGTTTTTCTCTTAATTCTTAGAAAGCTAAAAATTAGTTTAAAATAATAATGGCGCACTGTATTTGTGAAGCAGAACAATGTTATTTGAAAGTGGTCTTGGACTTTTGAAAATGTATATTGCATACTGCAGGGCAAGAAAGAAGTACCATGGATATGCTGAGAAGAGATAGAAATAATATAAAATTCTCAACTAAAATGACAAAAGGTAAAAAAGTGAAAGGTAAAAACAGAAAGAAAAAGGGCAATAAATAGAAAGCAGTGAAATATGTGATAGATATGAATACAGTTATATCAATAATCACTTTGAGCACCAATGATCTAAGTATATCAATTAAAAGAAAAATCTTGTTGGACTACATAAAAAAATAACATAACTATACATTGTCTTCAAAAATCACTATTTATAAAAATTCTTATTAGTTATGTATATGATAGCAGAATGTACTTTGACATATACTTTTGTGGAGGATAACTTCTCATTCTTCTGGTTGTAAATGATGTAGAATTACATTGGTCATTTAATCATATATGCAAATAGGAGAGTAATGTCCAATTCATTCTACTATCTTTCCTATTTCCATTCCCCCTTCCTTCTCTTCCTTCTCTTTTGTCTAATCCAAAATATTTCTATTCTTCCCTACCTGTCCCTCCTTATTATGAGATAGCATCCATATATCAGAGAGAACATTCAGCCTTTGGTTTTTTGGAATTGGATTCTTTCACTTGGCATGAAATTCTCCAGTTCCATCCATTTACTGGCAAATGCCATAATTTCTTTCTTCTTTATGGCTGATTAATTTTCCATTGTGTATATATACCACATTTTCTCTACCCATTCATCTATTGAAGGGCACCTAGGTTGGTTCCATAGCTTAGCTACTGTGAATTGAGCTGCTATAAACATTGATATTACTGTATCACTATATTATGCTGATTTTAACTCATTTAGGTATAAACCAAGGAGTGAGATAATGGGGTCAAATGGTGGTTTCATTCCAAGGTTTCTGAGGAGTCTCCATACTGCTTTTCAGAGTGGTTGCATCAATTTACAGTTCTACCAGTAATGTGTGAGTGTGCCTTTCCCCCACATCCTCATTAGTATTTATTGTTATTTGTATTCTTGATAATTGCCATTCTGACTAGAGTGAGATGAAATCTCAGTGTAGTTCAATTTGCATTCCTCGATTAGAGATGTTGAACATTTTTGATATATTTGTTGACCAATGGTATTTCTTCTGTGAAGTGCCTGTTCAGTCCTTAGCCCATTTATTAACTGGGCTATTTGAGTTTGGGAGATTTTTTTGGTGTTAAGTTTTTGAGTTCTTTATATATCTCAGAGATTAAGGCTCTATCTGAGGTGCAGATGGCAAAGATTTTCTCCCATTCTGTGGGCTCTTTCTTCAAGTTCTTAATTTTTTCCTTTGCTGTGAAGAAGCTTTCTAGTTCAATTGCTTCCCATTTGTTGGTTCTTGATTTTATTTCTTGCACTTTAAAAGCCTTGTTAAGGAAGTCAGTTCCTAAGACACCATGATTGAGAGTTGGGCCTACTTTTTTTTCTATTAGGTGCAGAGTCTCTGGTCCAATGTCTAAGTCCTTAATAGACTTTGAGTTCAGTTTTGTGCAGGGTGAGAGATAGGGATTTAATTTCATTTTGCTGTGTATGGATTTCCCGTTTTCCCAGCACCATTTGTTGAAGGAGCTATCTTTTCTCCAATATATGTTTTTGGTACCTTTGTCTAGTATGAGATAATTGTATTTATGTGGGTTTGTCCCTGTGTCTTCTATTCTGTACCATTGGTCTACATGTCTGTTTTGGGGCCAATATCATGCCATTTTTGTTACTATAGGTCTGTAGTATAATTTAAGGTCTGGTATTTTGGTCCTCCTGCTTCACTTTTCTCATTAAGGATTGCTTTGACTATTCTTGGTCTCTTATTTTCCAAATGAATTTCATGATTCTTTTTCTATTTCTATGAAGAATTTCATTGGGGTTTTAATAGGAATTGCATTAAATTTGTATGGTGCTTTAGGTAGTATGACCATTTTGACAATATTAATTCTGCCTATCCAGGAGCATGGGAGATCTTTCCATCTTTTATGGTCTTCTTCGATTTCTTTCTTTAGTGTTTTGCAGTTTTCATTGTAGTGGTCTTTCATCTCTTTTGTTAGATTGATTCTCAAATTCTTTTTCTGAGGCTATTGTGAGTGGGAGTAGTTTTCCTAATTTCCCTTTCAGTAGATTCATCACTAATGTATAAGAATGCAATTGGTTTATGGGTGTTAATTTTATATCCTGCTACTTTGCTGAATTCATTTATGAGTTCTAGAAGTTTTCTGGTGGAATTTTTTGGGTTTTCTAAATACAGAATCATGTCATCAGCAAATAGGGATAGTTTGAGTTCTTCTTTTCCTATTCGTGTTTAATTTCTTTCTTCTAATTGCTTTGACTAGAGTTTCAAGGACTTTGTTGAATAGAAATGGTGAAAGAGGGAATCCCTGTCTTATTCCAGTTTTTAGAGGGAATGCTTTCAGTTTTGCTCCATTTAGAATGATGTTGGCCTTGGGCTTAACATAGATAGCTTTTACAAAGTTGAGGTATGTTCCTACTATCCCTAGTTTTTCTTGTGTTTTGAGCATTAATGGATGCTGTATGTTGTCAAATGTTTTTTCTGCATCTATTGAGATGATCATATGATTCTTGTCTTTAAGTCTATTGACGTGGTGAATTACATTTATTGATTTCCATATCTTGAACCAACTGTGAATCCCTGGGACAAAACCCACTTGATCATATCTTTTTAATATGTTTTGTATACAATTTGCTGGAATTTTATAAAGAATTTTTGCCTGTATGTTCATTAGGGATATTGGTCTGAAGTTTTCAGATGTGTGTTTGTCTGGTTTTAGCATCAAGGTGATACTACTTAACAGAATGAGTTCAGAAGGGTTCCCTCCTGTATTTCATGGGATAATTTAAGGAGTATTGGTGTTAATTCTTCTTTGAAGGTCTTATAGAACTTGTCTGGGAATTCATCTGACCCTGGGCTTTTTTTAGTTGGTAAGCATTTGATGGTTTCTTCTACTTTATTGCTTGCAATTGATCTGTTTAAATTGTGTATGTCCTGATTCAGTTTGGATAGGTCATATGTCTCTAAAAATTTATTGATTTGTCTTCAGGATTTTCTATTTTATTGAATGATAAATTTTCAAAATAGTTTTGGATTATCATCTATATTTCAGTAGTGTCTGTTGTGATATTTCCTTTTTCATCATAAATTTTAGTAATTTGAGTTTTTTCTTCATTAGCTTGCTATGAGTTTATCAATTTTATTTACTTTTTCAAAAAAACTTTTTGTTTTGTTGCTTTTTTGAATTGTTTCTTTTGTTTTAATTTCACTGATTTCAGCTCTGATTTTAATTATTGCCTGCCCTCTGCTGCTTTTGGTGTTGATTTTTCCTTTTTTAGGGCTTTGAGATGTGATGTGAGGTTTTTTTGTTTTGTTTTGTTTTTTGGTGATTTTCTATTCTTTTAATGAATAAACTCAATGCAATGAACTTTCCTCTTACAGCTGCCTTCATAGTGTCTCAGAGATTTTGATATGTTATGTCACTATTCTCATTTACCTCTAATTACATCCCTGATTTCTTCCACTATCTATTGGTCATTCAAAAGCATATTATTTAGTCTCCAGGTGTGAGGTATTAATTTCACTGTCCTGCCTTTTTTATTTTATTACTAATTTCTAATATCATTCCTTTATGATATGATAGAATGCAAGATATCATCTCTTTTGTTTTTTTTAATTTGCTAAGAGTTGCTTTGAAGCATAAGATATGGTCTATTTTAGATAATGATCTGTGTGCTGCTGAGGAGAAAGTGTACTCACTCACTGATGGATGAAATATTCTATGTATGTCTGTTAAGTCTATTGATTGTACTTTTTTAGTTCTATAGTTTCTTTCTTTAGTTTTTGTTTGGAGGATCTATCCAGTGGTGAGAGAGGTGTGTTGATGTTACCCAGTAATATTGTGTTATGGTCTATTTGATTCTTGAAATTGAGAGTTTTTATGGTGCACATAGGTGCTCGATTGTTCAGGGCATAAATATTTACAATTGTTATGTCTTGTTGATATATAATTTCTTTGAACAGTATGAAATATCTTTTTTTGTCCTTTCTGATTAACTTTGTTTTGAAGTCCACTTTATATGGTATGAGAATAGAAACCTCTGCTTATTTATGAGATCCATGTTTTTTCCCATCCTTCACCTTCAGTCTGTGGATGTCTTTGCCTCTGAGTTGAGTCTCTTGGAGAAAGCATATTGTTGAGTCATTTTTAAAACTCAGTCTGCCAGAGCTGGGTGCAGTGGTGCACACCTGTAATCCCAGCACTTTGGGAGGCTAAGACAGGAGAATTGCGAGTTCAAAGCCAGCCTCAGAAATGGCGAGGTGCTAAGCAACTCAGTGAGACCCTGTCTCTACATAAAACACAAAATAGGGCTGGGGATGTGGCTCAGTGGTCGAGTAACCCTGAGTTCAACTCCCAGTACCAAAAAAAAAAAAAAAAATCCAATCTGCCAGTCTGTGTGTTTTGATTGATGAGTTTAGGCTATTTAGGTTCAAAGTTATCATTGAGATATGAACTGTTTTCTCAGTCATTTTGATTTATTTCTGGTTTTTAACTTGACTTAGTTTCTCCTGTGATTGACCATTCCTTTAGTGTAGTTCCTCCCTTTGCTGGTTTTCATTCTTATTTTTCATTTCTTCTTCATGAAATAATTCACTGAGAATGTTCTGTAGTGCTGGCATTCTAGTTATAAATTCTTTTAACTTTTGTTTATCATGGAAGGTTTTAATTTCATCTTCAAATCTGAAACTTAATTTTGTTGGATATAAAATTCTTGGTTGGCATCCATCTGCTTTCAGGGCTTGGTATATACTATTCCAAGACCTCCTAGCTTTTAGATTCTGGGTTGAGAAATCAGCTGAGATACAAAGTGGTTTACCTCTAAACATAATCTGACAATTTTCTTTGGCAGTCTTTAAAATTCTATTCTTATTCTGTATGTTGAGTATTTTTATAATTATGTGCCTTTTGTGGGCCTGTTGTAATTTTGTATATTAGAGTCCTATAACCCTCCTATATTTGACTTTTCATTTCATTCTTTAGGTTTGAGAAATTTTCTGATGTTTCATTGAAAAGATTGTCCATTCTTTTGATTTCTGCACCTTTATCTATCTCAATAAATCTTAAATTTGTTCTTTTCATGTTATTCTATATTTCTTTGGAGTTCTGTTTGTGTTCTCTTAACATCTTTTCTCCATGATCAACTTTATTTTCCAGATTATATATTTTGTCTTCATTGCCTAAAACTCTGTCTTTCAAGTGATCTACTCTCTTGGTGATGTCTGCCATTAAATTTTTAATTTGGTTTATTGATTTCTTCATTCCAAGGATTTCTGCTTGATTTTTTCAGAATCCCTATCTCTTTATTGAAGTAATCTTTCACCTCCTGTATTTTCACTCTGATTTTACTCCTTACATCATCCTTTACCTCATGGTTCAGTTTAACTGTGTGTATTGTAAACTCCTTCTCTGACATTTCTTCCACCATGGTGTCAATGGATTCTATTATTGCAACGTCTTGGTCTGCTTGGGGTGATTTATTCCTTTGTTTTTTCATGTTGTTTATGTGTCTATCCATCTAGCAGCACAGATCTGAGGCAGTATAGCTTTTACTCTGTAGACTTATAGTGTCCCTAAAGGTTTTTGGTACCTCACGGTTAAGGGGGAGACAAATAGTAACAGCAACAAATGCAAACAACATACAACCTTAAACCTAATATCTCCTACTAGGATGTCTACAGTTTTGTTGCAATAAACAGAAATTATATGTTCAGTTATTGACTACAATAAAAACAATAAGTTTGCAAAAGGGTTTATAATTTCAAATGGTGGACACAGAGAGAACAGAAGTGGTGTAGGATGTGATGATTATAAGGAAGAAGGAGAGAAGATAGAAGTAAAAAATTAAATGAAGAATGAAAGAGGGAATAATGGAGATGATTGTTAGCATGAGATAAGAAAGAGAATCAAAGGAAACAGATAAGGAAAGGAAAAAATATATATAGTAAAAATTTTTTAAATTAAAAAAAGAAAGAAAATGTAAAAATAAAAGAATACAAAACTGCAATATACTAATCAGACATCCTAATCCTCAATAAACTGATACATGAAAAGTAATTGGGCCGGGTGTAGTGGCACATGCCTGTAATCCTAGCAGCTCCAGAGACTGAAGCAGGAGGATTATGAGTTCAAAGCCAGCTTCAGCAAAAGCAAGGCACTAAGCAACTCAGTGAGACCATCTCTAGATTAAATGCAAAATAGGGCTGGGAATGTAGCTCAGTAATCAAATGTCCCTGAGTTCAATCCCACAAAAAAAAGAAAAAGAAAAGGTTTCAAAATGATAGAAATGTGAGAGAAAAAAAGAGAAAGTAAAAAGATCTCAATCAAAAGTTGAAGAATTGTTTCCATTGAAGATCAAAAGATTTTCAGCTTCCCTTCTCCGCAGTGTAGGTCCTTAGTGTGATGCTTGCTCCACCCTCCTGGTGGGGTCTAAGTAAGAGGGTTAATCCTGGAGACAGAACTCCTGGAGGCAGGGTTTAGGCTTAAATACACTCTAGTCTCTTGGCTGAATGCCAATTGGTCTGGAGATTTTAAATCAGTGCACCTCCAGGGCCCAGCATTTTCTGGTCCATGCTGGAAGACTGTACCTCAGGAATCTCCTTTGGGTTCCACTTGTATGGTGTAGGCGCCTGCTCACTATGTCGCCTGTGGACCCCATGATTCCTGGTCTCTGATTCAATCTCCAAAGGCAATCTCTCCCTCCCCTGCCCGTTCAAACTCTTCTTTCCCTGCCAGTCCTACAAGCAGTTGGATTGGAAGAGGAGGGGGAAGCCAGGTGGGTTTCCAGGCCCAGTATTCCACTGCATAAACCTCTGCACACTTGGTTTTCTCCTGGTCACTTAGGCACCCTCTCTGTCATGCAGCATGGGTTTGCCTGGCTTGATTTTGGGGCTAGACTTGGGTCTGCCAGAAATTGGCTCACTCAGCTCCCAGCCCCAGGGGCTGCAAAATTGTTCCTTCTGCTCTCCTCTGTGCACTGCTAGGAGAAATGCAGTCTCTTTCCTGTACAAGAATATTGTGTAACCCATATTACTGTTTAGTCAAGCAGTGACTTTGATCTCTAAACTCTCTGTACCCCAACATGACTGAGTCTTCCTCAGAATCAGGGTTCCTTAAATTCCCTTATATTGCTTTACTGTGCTCATGGAGAGACTGCTCTGGTTTGTGCCTCCAGCCATTGCTGTGGCTGTGGCACTGAGGATTTCTTCTTTATTTTATTATATTTGATCTCCTGAGTCCCCAATCTATTTTGAGAGTGCAGTATTAAATTCCAGTAAAGTGCCCCCTAATTCTTGTTCATTCTCCCACCTTGCTGAAAAGCTGCCTGTCTGCTTTTATAGGTTTCACACAATGGAGCCACCAGGGAAGTGACCTCTCTATTCCACCATCTTCCATCTTCCTCAAGAAACCCACTTTGAATATAAAGATATATATTGGTTAAAAGTAAAAGAAATGAATAAAGGAAAACCATGCTAACACTAATCAAGAAGAAAGTTGGAGTAGCTACCTTAATTTCAGACCAAAAAAAGTCAGATCGAAGAAAGTTATGAGGGATAAAGAAGGGCAATTGAATAATAATAAAGGAGTCAATTCTTGAAGAATATATAACAGTTCTTATATGTTTTATACTGTATATATCTAACAGTAGAGCATAAAACTAAATGAGGCAAAAACTGATAAGAGCTGCAAAGGATTCTCTCCACTGTTGTGGCTGGAGATTCCCCTTTCTATCAGAATGGGCAGATACAGCAGACAGAAATAAGTAAGGATATACTTGAACTCAATAGCACCATCAATGAACTAGATAAAATTGACATTTATATACTGCTTCACCCAACAGCAAATACATATTCTTCTCAAGATCATATGGAATATATATCAAGACACTTTTTACCATAAAACTCCTCTTAACAAATTTAGAAAACATATAAATTGTGCAATTTCTTCTCCCAAACCACAATGGAATTGAACTAGAAATCAACAATAGCTAGTAAATCCCAGCATACTTAGAAACTGAACAGTGTATTCCTAATAACACATGAGGCAAAGAATAAGTCTCAGGAAAATATTTGAAATATTTTAAAATAATGAAAATGAAAGTAAAAATTTTCAAAATTTGTGAGATTCAATGAAAGAAGTGCTTAGAGGTATTTATAGCACTGAATGCTTATATTAGAAAAGACAGAGGATTTTAAATCAATAATACAAGTTTCCACCTATGGAAGCCAGAAAAATAAGAGCAGATTACATCCAATTAAGTAGAAGGTGGAAAATAATAAAAATTCAAGCATATATCAATCAATTTGAAACAAAAAATCACTAAAGAAAATCAATCAAAACTCAAACCTGGTAAAGATCAATAAAATTAATAAACCTGTAGCTAAACAAAGACAAAGAGAAGACCTAAATTACTAATACCAAAATGAAAGAACATCACTACAGATTCTATGAGCATTGAAAGAATAATAAAGGAGTTGGCATGGTGGCACTCACCTATAATTCCAGAGACTTAAGGATCTGAGGCAGAAGGAACACAAGTTCAAAGCTAGACTCAGCAACTTAGCAAGACTCTCAGCAAGTTAGTAAGACCTGTCTCAAGAAAAAAAAATTTTCAGAAAGGGCTGGGGATGTGGCTCAGTGGTTAAGTGCTCCTGGATTCAACAACTTCTATCAAAAAATAATAAAATAATAATAATAGAATACTATAAACAGATTCATGCCATAAATTTAATAACCAATTTAATGCACCAATTTCTTAAAATATCTTTCAAAACTCATGCAAGAAGAAATAGATAATTTGAATAAATTTATATTAAAGAAATTGAATCAATAATTAATAACCTTCCATAATAGAAAGCACCAAGCCAGATGGGTTTACTAGTGGATTCTACCAAATATTTAAGAATAAATTTTCCAATCCTCTACAATTCTCAAAGAAAGAAACAGAGGGAATACTTCCTAATTCATACTATGAGGCCAGAATTACCCTAATAGCAAAGTTGAACAAAGACATTACAAGAGTGAAAACTAAAAACTAATCTCTCTTATGAAAAAAGTTGCAAAAGTTCTCAACAAAACACCAACAAGTCAAATGTAAGAATATATAAAATTATATACTACCACTAACTGGAATTTATCCAGACACTCAAGTCTGGTCAGCTTTCAAAAATCAACTAATGTAATCTATCACAACAGGCAAAAGAAGAAAAATCATATAGTAATATCAATAGATGCAGAAATACATGACAAAAATCCATCACCATTTAATCATAAAAACTCTGAGTAAACTAGGAGTAGACGGTAATTTCATTAAGAACATCTAAAATTACTATCATATTTAATAGTGTGAACCAGATGTTTTCCAATTATGATCAGAAGCAAGGTGAGGATCACTGCTTTTCAATTTCATACTGGAAGGTCTAGCTAACGCAATAAGACAATACAAGAAAAGAAAAGGTATACAGATTGGAAACGAAAAAAACAAAATTGTCTTTGTTTGTAAAAAGCATATTCATCTGTATGAAAAATCCAACAGAAGTGACAAAAACTATAATTGTTGAATTTGATTTGGATTGCAATCTATAAATAAAATGGGAAAAAAACTGACATCATGACAATATTGAATTTTTCTATCTGTCGTAGATAATGTCTCTTCACTTATTTAGTTTTTTATTAAATTCATTACAGTTTTGAAGTTTTCTTCATATAAATCTTGTATGTATTTAAGTTATATTTATACATAAGTGTTTCTTTTTGGGAGAATACTAATGTCAATGGTATTATATTTATAATTTTAAATACCACTTGTTCATTGCTGGTAAATAGAAAAGTGATTGACTTTTATACTTTAATGTTATATCTTGCAATCTTCATTTGATTACTTATTAGTTCTAGGAGTTCCTTTTCTTCCTCTTTGCTTTTTTCTTTTTCCTCCTTTTCCTTTTTGATACATTAGCGAGTGTATATATATATATGCACACACATACATACATATATGTCTGCTTAATTAATTAAGTTCTTTACCATTAAATGATGACCTTCTTTCTCTCTTGTGACAGTTTTTGACTTGAAGTGTATTTCATTTGATATAATTGTGGTTGATTTGCTCTCTTTTGGTTATCATTTACATGGAATATCTTCTTTCCCCTCTTCATTTTCAGCCTATATATGTCCTTATGACTAAGTTGGAACTGTTATTGGCAGTATAAAGTTGGACCTTGTTTTTTAATCCACTCCAACACTATTTTGATTGAAGAATTTAATAATTTACATTAAAAGTAATTATTGATAGCTGAGGATTTACTACTTGTTTTTTGGTTTGCTAATTGTTTTCTGGTTGGTTTGTGGATCCTTTACTCCTTCCTTACTTGTTGAGTATCTTTGTGATTTGATGGTTTTCTGTAGTACTAAATTCCAATTCCTTTCTCTTTACTATTTGTGTATCTGCTATAGTTTTTTGCTTCATGATTACCATGAGACTTACAAAAAATATCTTCTAGTTCAAATTGACTATTTTCCACTGATAACAACTTAACTTCATTGCATATAAACACTGCCCTATGATTTAAATTTTTGATGTCACAATTTACATATTTTGTATTATTTAGTTCTTAATGTATATGTAACTATCATTTTTTACTGCTTTGATCTTGAACCTTCATACTAGAAGCATATATGGTTTTGAGAGCACCACAAAAGTATCAGAATTGTCTAAATTTGGCTATATATTGAAAATTTTATACTTTCACATGTTTTCTAGTTAGTAATCAGTGTCCTTTAATTTACACTTGTAGTGTGTCATTAAGCATTTCTTGTGAGGCAGGTCTAGTGGTGATGCATTTCCTTAACTTTTGTTTGTGTGGGAAAGGCTTTTATTTCTTCATCATTTCTGAAGGATGACTTTGATGGGTATTTTATTCTTGACTGGCAGATTTTCTTTTTCTTTTAGCACTTTGATTATCTCATCCATTATTTTCTGTCCTGCAGGGTTTAATCTGAGAAATCCACTGATAGCCTAATGAGGATTCCCTTCTATTTAACTTGATGCCTTTCTCTTGCTGATTTAAAAATTCTCTTTGTCTTTGACTTTTGATGGTTTATTTATAATGGGCCTCAGAGACGACCTCTTCAGGTTGTATTTGTTTAAAGATGTTTGCACTTCATGCATCTAGAGACTCACATATTTTCCAAGATTTGGGAGATTTTCAGCAATTGTTTCATCAGTATTTATGTCCCTATCTTTGTCCCTTCTTATTCCAAAACTCTCATAATGCAAGTATTTGTTTACTTAATGGTGTCACATAAATTCATAGGCTGTCTTTACTCTATTTCACTTTTTTCTGTTTTTCCTCTGATTAGATAATTTCCAAAGACCTATGTTCCAATTTAGACATTTTTTCTTCTGTTAGATATAGTCTTCTATTAAAGCTATTATATTTTTTATTTTATGCATCAGATTCTTCAACTGAGATATCTGTTTGGTTCTTTTTGATGATATCTATCTCTGTTTAATTTCTCATTTAGATCATGAATTGTCTTTCTGATTTCATTGAATTGTCCATCCATTGTCTTGTATCTCACCAAGTTTCCATAAAGTCATTTGAATTCCTTTTCAAGCATTTCATACATTTTTTCTTCTTTGGGGACAGTTACTGGAGAATTATGGTATTCCTTTGGTGGTGTTATGTTTCCTTGCTTTTACATATTCCTTCTGTTCCTGAGTTATTGTCTGTGCTTCTGATAGAAAAATCACCTCTTCTAAATTTTACATAGTGGCTTTTATAGGAAAAGACTTTGGCTTGCAGATAGATCTTAGTGTATCAGTTGGGAAAGAAGTGGTGGCTCTATTTCTGAGTAGATGCAGTGGTATTAGCCTCCATGTAGCTTGTTCAGTGACAATCCACCTTGGCAATGATTGTGGGTATCTCAATGGCCTAGGCTATATGAATTTATGTCAGTTATGCAGCAGGGTATGTCATTATGGTCTTCGTTAGCAAGAGTTCTCAAGGTCCTCCTATTCATTTTCCCTACAGTGGGACGTCTTAGCTGAGAGGAACCTTCTGGGTATCAGGTTTGGCATGTCCCATAGCAGCTACAGTGATGCTGGATTCTAGGGCACAGTTCTTAGAGCAGTTTTGAAGCTGAGGTCCTGGGCTCTGAGTCTCATGAAACTATTGTGGCACTTAAGTCTTTGGGTGGTTGTTCACTGTTTGGGACAGTATTGGGTGCAGATTACTCATAATGCTAGGATCTATTGCTCAGAGGCACCCTGAGCAGCTCAGGTCTTGGGGGACAGGGTGTAGTACTGCAATATTTCCAGGAAAGAAGGCATGCTCTGGAGGTTTGGATCTGTGGAGGAGTGCACAGCTGCAAGTCAATAATCAGACCAAATAGGGCTCAGTGGCAACTTGGGCCACTGAGACATCATGTAGTGGTGACTCTAGATCCTGAGACAGTAGGACATAATAGAATCCCAGACTCTGATAGGCCAGGTGCAGTAGCAGCAAGGACCTCAGAATGTCTCTTGGACCTTCAAGGACAGCAATGACTCTGCTCCTTGAGGATGGGCATCTCAGCAATTCAGACTCCAGGGAGTTATTCCTAGTCTAGGGAAGCAAGGTACTAGAGTTGTTTAGCCTGAAAGGTGGGTTTCCTGAGCTTATTCAGTGCTTCATTTCCTTGGGATGCAAGGTACCATGTCAGATCAGCAAGACTGCTCAGCTAGGTCCAGGCTCAGATTCCTTGCCAGGCAACCCACCACTTCAGCTCAGGTACAGGAGGGCATGCCTGGGTATGCTAAGGCACTGTTCCCTGGGAGCCAGGGCACTGCCACAGCTCAGGCCCCCAAAGGCAGGGTGCAGCAGTGACTGGGAGGGGCAGATGGAATCGCTCTGTGGCAACTTGACCCCATCAAGCATGGAGCGACACCACTTTGGCTTAGGAATGGTGAGCAACCAGGTAGGGGTGTTTTCAGGGGTGGGAGGTGTGCCATGGCTACTTGTCTCCAGAGCAGGACACACTCTAGCAATGGTCCCATTCTAAGATGTCACAGCAGAATAGCAGCACAGGCCACCAGAGGCAGAGAACACAGTCAGCTCCTTCTTCGGGGCAGTACAGCTACGTAAACTCCAAGTTGGGTTAGCACCTTTGAGGACTGCAGAGGTCTTCAGTGGTGAGGACCGTAGGTGTCCACAGTGTTGATGGGCTGCTTACCTTTCTCCACAGGGAGAAGTCCCTCCTGGTTCCAAGCTGATCCTGACAGACCACTGACAATGAGTAAAGGTAAGGTGTTTCCTTCTGCCCTTCTCCATCCTGGAGTCTTGTGAGCCACATGGTTTCTGCTGCTCCTTTGATGTGCTCTGGAACTCTCCTTTCGGTTTTTGTTTTTTTTTTTAATCAAAATGTGTTTGTTTATTCATTGACTTTGACGGTCTTTGAGGGGAGAGCATGAGCACTAGGGGCTTGTATCTTGCTGACATCACTCCACAAAGAATGCTTAAAACTCAAGAAGGAAATGAACAATTTAATGAAAAACTGGACAAAAATAAACCTTAACAGAGAGCTCACCAGTGAAGATATTCAGATGGGAAATAGGCAAGTGAAAACGTGTTTCACATCATTTGTTATTAGAGAGATAAAAATTATATAAAAGATGAGATCCTACTCTACACCTATTACAATGGCCAGAATCCAAAGTATTGACACCACCAAATGCTGCTGAGGATGCGGAACCACAGGAATTCTCATTTATTGTTGGTGGGATTGCAAAATGGTATAGCAGTTTGGAAGATAGTTGGATAGTTTCTAGCAAAACTAAACATGCTCCTTCTTATAATCCAGTAATGATGCTCTTACATTTACCCACATGAGATGGAAAGTTATGTCCACACAGAAATCTCCACATAGGTATTTGCAGCAGGTTTGTTCATAATTGCCAGAACTTGGAAGCCAAGAAGTCCTTCTGTACATGAATGGGTAAATAAACTGTGGTATGTCCAGAGAGTAGAATTCTACTCAGCAGTAAAAAGAGATGAATGAACATGCTATGAAAAGGAGGAAACATAGACGTATATTCATTAATGAAATAAGTTAATAAGATAAAGCTACATACTATATGATTCCATCATGCAACATTCTGGAAAGACAAAACTACAGAGACAGTAAATAGTTCAGTGGTTGACAAAGTTGAGGGAAAGAAATAGATGGATCACAGAGGATTTTCAGAGCAGTGAAGCTACTGTATGATACTATAGAGGATACATGACACTGTATTTTTCTAAACACGTAGAATACACAACATGGGTTGAAGACTGATGTAAACTATGGGCTTTGGGCGGTAATGATGTGTCAATGCAGGTCATTAGCTGTACCAAACTGGATCACTCTGGTGGAGGAGGTTAAAAGTTTGGGGGGGCCATGTGTGGGGGAGGCCAGGAAGCATGTGGGGAATCTCTTAGGTTCTGCTCAAATTTATGTCAACCTAAATCTGCTCTAAAAAATAAAGCCTACTTTTTTAAAAACATAATTAAAGCTGTTAGACCTTCCAATATAATTTCTCTGTAATTCTATAAGAATTTCTCCCTCCCTCTCTCTCTCTCTCTCTCTCTCTCTCTCTCTCTCAGCACTGTTACTTTCTTCATAAATGTTTTTTTTGTCTGAGAGTTGGATGAGGAAGAAAAACTACAAGTAGGAGAGGTTTTCAATTTATATTTCCACATATCTGTATAAGGGTGGGCAGCTGCTCCAACCTCTTCATTTCCAAGGGAAAATTTTGGATTCTTAAGGAAGTTACCTAATTGTCTACCTAACATTTCTAAAGAAATGTTGTTTCTTTAGAAATCACGTTTAAAATATTTTCTGTCCTTAAGATGTTGCCATTGAATAAATAACCAGAATTCTGCTAATGTGAAAACAGATGCTGAAACAAAATGAGCAAGGTCAGTGCTGACACCTACTGTTAGAACTTGGTTGTGAGTGACTCCACTGCACACAGCCCTTTTGTGGAGCTGGGAAACCTGCAGCAATATTTGCCAGTGTAGGAGGGATTGTAGGAGAACATCATCCAAAGCTCCATTATCCTGAAAAAGAGGGCAAGGCAAACACTTAGCACTTTTTGAGACAAACACACTGAATATTCTGGAGGCAGAGGATAAGTAATGTCAAGAGGTATTTCCTAGTGTATACCTAGGAGCCTTCCTGAGGCTCTAGTATCTATAGCAAACTCCCCACTGTTTTGTGCTGTTTTTATCCCTAGATCTGTAAATAAAAGGTAGATATGGCTACTGACTTTTAAAGCTATTGCTAGGGAGGAAGAGAGAAAGAGAGAACAGAAGACTTCCATGACCTTGATCTTTCTCCTACCCTGGGACATTGCTCTAGATTATGAATTAGTTCACCTTTAGCTATCTCTATTCCCCTCTAGAAATATTTTCCACCCCAAGCTGGGACATAGCCATTGCATTATGTCATTGGTCTATTTTAAAAACTGTGCATCATGTGAGGTCTCACACTTCATCACCTCACAATGACTTATGTGTCTCATGATTAGCTATTACCTACACTGGTGAGAAAAGACCCAGAAGGCTACATTCTTACAGTCAGATATAAGCCCTTACAGCCTAGCTGGGTACAAAGGAAAACAGCAGTGTACTACAGTATTGCCAGGCAAGGACTTGGGTAAAACTGAGAATGACAATGTCAGTATCTGACATCTGTTTATCAGCTGTGTTGACCCAGGGAAAGAGTGGACAAAACTGAAAGAACAAACCAGAAGACTCTGAGCTTTGATGTAGATAATCAACACCCCTGAACATTCAAGCTGATGGTGCTTATGATTCTACTGGAGTCTTGGGGTCTTGCTCTTGCATTCCAGTTCCTTGCCCACAGCATCTCCCTCATCTGGTTGATTGATATTCACTCCTAAGGACAATGTGCTTGTTTCTCAGAACTGTGAAGGAATGTGCTTCTGTGTGCAGTAAAAAAAAAAAAAATCTAGACTTTTATCCTCTTCTTCACTTGTTTTCAAAGCAACTCAAAGAAAGTTTTTGTATTTTTATAGTATTTTGAGTACCTAAAATGAAATTAATTTTTTAAAAGATAGTTGGTGGTAGGAAATATTCTTCATGGGAGAGCTAAAGGAATTTTGTGTTCTTAGGGGTTAAAATAATAAAAATACTTCATTTAATTCATACAGACATAATCAAAGCACTCTATGCAATTGCTTTTATTTGCTTGGTATTTTGTAACTCACAACATGCGATCACACTTTGTAAAAATCTGCTTCATAGAGGACCATTTTGTGTTCATTGAAATAAAAAAAACTTTACATACATGACAGAAGAACATATTTGGAGAACTGATAAGCTCATCGTGCTCTGGTGATATTGTTAACACAAAGTCACCTGTGCAGTACAGAATAAAAGCATGGCCCTGGCATCCAAGCCTGGGTTCAAAGCCCACAACTGATCATGCACTGCATGACTTTTAATAACATACTTCACACTCAGTAACTCAGTTTCCTCATCTGTAAAATGAGATGATAAGATAATATATATGTAAAATACATAGTGTAGTTCCCGGTGCTTTGTAATTTCTCAATTAATATAAGCTGTCATCATTAAATGTAACAAGTATGTTACTTAGTAGATGTTATTTTATTATGAAAAAAACATCTCAAAACATTGGCTTGTCTTCCCCCCTTTTACTTGTTGCAGATTAAGTGCCAAGTGTAGAAAATATTTGCTTGACAGATAGAACCTCTTTATTTAGACAATATTAATGTTCTCCAAATTTTCTCCAGAAAAGATAGTTTTAATTGTGTTTTGTCAAAAAGATAACTTTTTACAACTTTTGTCTCAATTGGTTTTTGTTTGTTTGTTTTATTTTGGTTTTGTTTTTCTTTCCTTTAGTATTTCAGTCTATTTTTTGTTCTCATGTTTCTTGCACTTTAAATTGTTTTCCAGACCTCCATTTCATGTTCTAACTATTTGGGCAGTAACCCCAGCTCCCAGGTGGTTAAGCAGGGTCCCTCTACGCCTTACTGTGAAGTGAAATCACAACAGGGTGGCACACATCTTTGTTGGGTGTGTGCAGAAAAGGAACTCAGAATCACTCGCCATTACTAGTATGGTCTCTTTCCTGGTAAGGGAAAGGGGAAGGGAAGAGGAGGGATGTGGATTGGCATCTGATTGAAGTCATGTGAACACCTCCATGTGATCTCTTCCTCCAAGCCCACTGCCTTTAAGAGTTGCATCTATTAACCTAGAGTCCACCTGGGACCCAAAATGAGCACTTATGTTTCCTGTGTTCCCTGAATGAGACATATTGAACTTATTCATTTAATCCTTCCCTCTCCTTTAAAGCATGAGTAAGGACATTTTAACCAACTGTAGAAACCCATGTAAGAAACTATGTGCACCATTTCATTTTCTAGTTAGTCTTTGTAACTACTGAAAATGGGAATTTAGGTCTTCTCTACTTTGCCCAGACCACGGCTCTGTACTTGTCTGAGTTCTCTGCTTGCTCAACTACACATTATTTTCTACTTTCATTCTCTCTCTTAAAAAAAAAAAAGATACAGAGATTTCCCAACACCACCCCCCCCCCCCACACACACACATACAAATCTTCCTTATCACATCCCTTACCAGATTGGTGTGTCTGGAATTCACATTGACATATCATTATTATACCAAATCCAGGGCTTACACATTAGTCTTCATGCTTAATGTTGCACATTCTGTAGGTGTGGAAAATGTAAACAACATGAATCACATAAAGGACTACTTGAATCACATAGAGGAATTTCACTGCCTGGAGAATCTTCTGTGCTCTACCTACTCATGCCGATTCCCCTTCAAATCCCTATTAACTACAGATCTTCTTCATACCTTTGCCTTTTCTATAATGTCATATAGTTGGAATCATTTAGTATATGGCCTTTTCAGATTGGATCCTTTCACTTAATAAAATGCACTTAAGGTTTCTCCATGGCTTATTAGTGAATTTCTTTTTAGTGCTAAATAATGTTCCGTTGGCTGAATGTACCAGTTTACTTTTCAGTTCACCTACTAAAGGACATCTTGGTTGCTTTGCATTCCTACCAATAAAGCTGCTATGATCTTTCATGTACAGGTTTTTAAAATGTGGAGGTAAGATTTTAGGCAAATATCAAAGAGGACATTTCTTGGTCACACGGTAAAAGCATGTTTAGTTTTGTAAGCAACTGTCAAACTGACTTCCAAAGTGACTGCACCATTTAGCATTTCCACCAGCAATGAGTGAGAGTTCCTGTTGCTCTACATCCTTGCCAGCATTTGGTGTAGTCAGTTTTGGGATCTGGGCCATTATAGGCATGTAATGGTATCTCATTGTTTTTTTGAATTTGTATTTCACTAATGACATGTGATTTGGACTATCTTTTTACAAGCTTATTTTTCATCTGAATATCTTCTTCACTGAGCTATCTTTTAAGGTCTTTTACCCATCCTTTAATTGGCTAGTTCATTTCCTTGTGGATGAGTTTTAAGGGTTCTTTATATATTTATATTATGCTCCTTTATCATATATGTCTTTTGCAAACATTTTCTCCCCGTTTGTGGCTTGTCTTTTCATTCTCTCAATAGAGTCTTTCAAAGGGCACAAATTTTTAATATTAATGAAGTCCAGCCTACAATTCTTTCTCTCATGCATCATGACCTTGATGTCATATCTAAAAAGTCATCACCAAACTGAAGGTCATCTAGATTTTCTCTTTGTTATCTTCTAGGAGTTTTGCAATTATGCACTTTACGTTGATCCACTTTGAGTTAGGTTTTTTTGAAGGGGTAAATTCTGGGTCTAGATTTATTTTTAGACATGTGGATATCCAGTAACTCCTATATCATTTGTTGAAAAAAATGCCTTTGGTCTATTTTATTTCTTCACTCCTTTGCCAAAGATCGGTTGACTGTATTTGTTGGGGTCTATCTTTGAGTTCTTTATTCTGTTCCATTAATCTATCCATCTATTTTTTCACTAATATCACACTGTCTTGATTATTGTGACTTTATAATAAATCTTGATGTTGGGCAGTGTCAATCTTAACAAACTTCTTTTTCTCCCTTCAAAACCTTGTAGGCTATTCTGGGTCTTTTGCCTTTCCATATAAGATTTAGAATCAGTCTTTTCCACAAAATACACAATGAAATTCTAATTGTGATTGCTATAGATTTATATATCAAGTTGGAAAGAATTTACATCTTGACAATATTGAGTCTTTTTATCCAGAACATGGATCATCTCTCCATTTATATAGTTCTTCTTTAATTTATTTCATCAGAGTTCTGTAGTTTTCCCTATATAAGTCTTACACATATTCAATTAAATTCATACCTAAATATTTCTTTTGGGGAAGGGTACAAATGTAAATGGTGCTGTATTTTAAATTCTAAATGCTACTTATTCCTTGATGGGATAGGGAAAGTGACTTTTATAAATTGGTGTCATATTCTGAAACTTTGCTATAATCACTTCTTAGTTACAGTACTCTTCCCCCGCTCTCCCAGTAGAAAATCTGCTTCTGATATTTTATCTCTTTCTCTCTTTTCTTTGGCAGAAAAGGGGTGCCAGGGCCTTGTGCATATTAGGCAAGTGTTCTACCACTGAGCTACATCCCCACCACTGAATTTTCTATATAGATGATCATTTTATTTCTCTGCATGTCTTGTGTTAGCTAGAACTCCAGTATGATGTTGAAAAGGAAAAGTGAGATGGGATGACTTTGCCTTGATCCTGAACTTAGTGGCAAAACTTCTAGTTTCTCACCCTTAAGTACAATGTTAATTCTAGAGTTTTTTGTAGCTATAGTTAATCAAATTGAGGAAGTTTTCCCTTTAGTCCCAGTCTGCTGAGAATTTTTAGCATGAATATATATTAAATTGTGTCAACTGCTTTTCCTGTGTTTATGATCAGAATTTTTCTTCTTTAGTCTGGTGATATGATGGATTACCTTGATGGATTTTAGACTGTTGAATCAACCCTGCATACCTGAGATAAATCCCACTTGATTATGGTGTGTGATTCTTTTTATACATTGTTAAATTTGATTTGCTAATATTTTGTCGAGGGCTTTTACATTTATGTTCAAGAGAGATATTAGTCTGTACTTGTCATTCTTGTAATGTTTCTGTGGTTTTGGTATTTTTTTTTAATTTACATGACTTTTATTCTGAAATTAATATGGCTATTTACACTTTTCTTTTGATTATTGATAGCTAACATGGTATATCTTCTTTCCTTTCATTTATTTGTAATCTGTATATGTCTTCATATTTAAAGTAAGTTCCTTGTATAAAACATAGTATGACATATAGCGTGACAATATTTATCTTTTCATTGGGGTATTCAGATTATTAATGTTTAAAATGGTTATTGATATAGTTAGATTAATATTTACCACATTTGTTACTATCTTCTATTTTTTGTGCTTGTTTTTGTGTTCCTATTTTAATCTTTGACTCTTTCATCTATTGTGGTTTTAATCATGCATTTTATATTTTCCCTCCTTAGCACAGTTTGTGTTAGCTTTCTATTGCTATGACAAAATACCTGAGAAAATCAACTTAGAGGAGAAAAAGATTTATTTTGGCTCATGGTTTTAGAGGTTTCAGTGCATACTCTCTTGCCCCTAATCAGTGTGGAATTGTGGTGAGGAAGAACATCATTGCAGGAAGCAGATAGTGGAGCAAAGTTACTCACCTCATGGTGGCCAGATTTGTGTGTGTGTGTGTGTGTATATACATACATATATATATACACATACACATATATACTTCTATGTGTGTATATATATATATATACACACACATACACACACACACACTATATATATACTTCTACTTCCATTTCTCCTTAATTGCTAAGGCAGTGTTCTATGCCCCTCTCCAGCTCTGTGTATCATTCTCTTGTTTCTCCCTGGCAATTTAAAACTTTCTTTACTTCCTCAAAAATAGCATCCAGCTTAACTTCTACACTCAACCTTCAGCTTAATATAAATCACCATCTATTTTGCTGCCTAAGGACAACTTCTGATTGTATATATTAAAAATGTAGTAACAGCAAATTCGCTGTCATCTTCCCTAATTTATATGTATATAGAGAGGGAGGGGGACACTGAAGATGAGGCATACTCTTTGAGGATATGCCCCCAGTGACCTACTTCCTTCACTAGGGCCCACCTCCTAAAGCTTCCACCTCCTCCCAATAGTGCCATAAGCTGGAAACTAAACCTTCAACACATGACCCTTTGAAGTCATTTCAGATCCAAATTGTAACAAAATGACATATGTTTTTATGTTTGTTTTTTGTTTGGACTTTTTAAAGCATGTACAATATACATTTACAGCTAATCCAAGTCCATCTCCAAATGACACTATACCACATCATGAGTAGTTGAAGTACCTCATTACAACAAAATAATTCTAAATCTTCTTTTATCCCTCGTATCATTATTGTCATTCATTTCTCTTATATAAGCATAAGCATATATATGATAGACTTACACATGATAAAATATACTATTGTTATAAGTTTGAGCAAAATTATCTGTTAGACCAACTAACCTTCATTTACTCCTTATTGGTGCTCTTCTTTTATGTATATGTGAATTTCTAGCCTCTATCATTCCCTTTCTGTCCAAAGAATTTCTCATAACATTTCTTTCAAGGGAGGTCTATGAGCAACATATTCCTTCAGTTTTTGATTGTTGAGAGAGTCTTTATTTCGCCCTGATTTTTAAGTAATAATTTTCAGGGATACAGAATTCTAGGTTGGTGGAATTTTTCTCTCAACAATTTAAATATTTTACTCCATATTTTACTCTCTTCTAGCTTACATGGAGAGGTTGATTATAATTCTTTTCTTTGTTCTTCTATAGGTGAGCTATAGTTTTCCTCTTGTTTTCTTCTTTCAGATATTTTTATCTTTGATTTTTTTTGTAGTTTGAATATGGTATGTCTCTGTGAGTTGTTTTGTTTTGGGGGGATTGGTCCTTCTTGGTGTTTTCTGAGTTTCCTGGATCTATGGTTTGATGTCTGCCATCAACTGGAAAATTCTGAGTCATTATTCCTTCAAATATTCCTTCTGCTCCTTTCTCTCTTTTTGGTAACCTATTATGTATATATTGTATCTTCTTTAGTTGTTCCATAGTTCTTGGATATCCTGTGGTGGGTCTTTTTGTTGTTGTTTTTGTTTTTGTATTTTTGTTTTGTTTTTTTAATTCTCTTTGCTTTTTAGTTTTGGAGATTACTATTGATACATCCTCAATTTCAGGATTTCTTTCCTCAGTTGTGTCCTGTTTCTTAAAAAAACCATAAAAGGCACTACTCATTTCTGTTAGTGGTTTTTGTTTTGTTTTTGTTTTGTTTTTTTAATCTCTAGAACTTGTGTTTGGTTCTTTCTTGAGATTTCTACTTTATTGCCTGCCTTGCCCATAGCATTTACATGCTATCTGCTTTATCCCCTAGAGCCCTTAGCATATTAATCATAGCTGTTTAAAATCCCAGGTCTTATTATTCTGATTTCCTTGTCATGTCTGGTTTGTATGCTTACTTTCTCTTCAGACTGTTTTGCCTTTGGTAATGTCTTACAGATTTTTCTTTATAGCTGAATGTGTACTGGGTAAAAGCAACTGCTGTAAACAGGCCTTTAGTAGTACATGGTAAGGTACCAGAGGTGACAGTCTATAATCCTGTAAATAAGCCTCAGTTATAATGTTCCTATACCTCTGAACTGTGACTTCTTAACCCTCACCCACACAGTGAGACAGGATGGCTGGACTTCACTGGTGTTGGATATTTCCCTTCCTCAAGTGAGCTAGAGTAGTGAAAATAAAAGTTGTGATCCTGTGTTTGCTTGCCCAATTTGGGGGGCAGAAGTTTGCCTTGTGACCTCACTTCTCCTATGGATCTCAGATGACTTGTGAAGTTTTCAGTTGGTTCAGTTTTGTACCTGTTTGAATGGAGTAGTGATGTCTAAGCTCCTTACACGAAGAAACGAAAACCGAAGTCATCTTTTATTATTATTATTTATCTTTAACCAAAGCTTCATGATATTGAGTGCACACTGGATTTTTTTTGAAGCACTGAATCACACGTGACTTTTGTGATAAAGATTCCAATTGAATTTACTTGGCTTGTGGTGGTTTGTCCAGGCTTGATTTGGTATTTGGCTCTTAAACAGCTTCATGACCATCGATGACGTGAAAAGCAAAACATTAACTGGAAAGAGTTTCATGTCATGTTGGCAGTCACTGTCAGTAACCCCACTCCATTGGGTGGGACTCCTAATGTTGGAGGTGGCTAGGACAAAGTCCAGTACAATCATTGCACCAAAATGCCCTTTCTACTCCTGGTGTGCCTACCTTCCTCCAGTTATCAAAGAACAAAATTATTCCTTAGCTTCAAAACGTATCTTCTGTAGGCACACTCAATTTGAAGTGTTCATTTTGAAACTAAGAGATGCTACTATTTCATTGTACCTACAAAATGGGATAGCTTCTGACATAATTTTTGGTCAAAATTTTCCCTCGGGTTTTCTGTTTCCAAAGGTAAGATCAATGTTATTAATAGCCAAGCATTTCATCAGAAAGTATTTCCAACTCTAGATGTCTACTACCTTAAAATATGTATATTCTTTGAACCAATATTTTTCTGTCTAGTAATTTACCATAAGAAAATTATTAACCCTAAGACCTGAACTTAGCTGAAGATGTTTATGGCAGTGCTATTTATAATTGTGTTGTTGCAAACAGTTTGTTTAATGTAGAAAATGGTTAAATATTCTATGACACCTCCATAGAAAGGAATTCTATGCCACCATTAAAGATGACACTGTAAAAGAATATTTACTGACATGTTAAAATATGATAAATTTTAAGTATAAGAATTTGATTACAGCTACCTTTATGGAATATATACAACATATTCCATCTTTGGAAAATGTAGACATATATGCATAGAAAAAGATTGAAAAGCTATTTAACAAAATTCCAAATGCTTTTAGTTCTTGCGTGGTGGAATTATGAGTTTTAATTTTCTTTTATTTTTAAATTTGGATTTATTTCACAATGAATGAGTAGTAATTATTTTTTTAAAAACAACTTTAAAAAAAATCACGGCCACTCTTATGAGAACCACCATCAATTCTTGTGCTCTGAGAAATATGCAAAGTATTATAGAAACTATATGAGCTTTGAAAGAAGTACACACGAAGGTCATTCAGATGGTTCAGATTTATAAAGCAGTAGCATAACCTTGCTACAAATACGTTTAATTTTATTAAACAAATTGATTGAAGCAAGTTTGTATGTTGTGAAATATTTTCCTATTGATATGGCTCTTCTGACCAATGTTTGATGGTACTGTTTAATTTGCATTAAGCACTACAACATTGTCCTGCTCTATTCTTCAACCCGTGACAACATTTGTACCTCTAACAATGTTTTCCAGGGACATGACACAGAAGTTTTAGACAGGTTCCTCCAGAGACACTGTAGTCAGCTCTGTATGTGTAGAAATTAGGAGGCAAACTTTAGGTGGTGAAGGAGGGTGACAATAGCAGAATGGGGAAGGGTCATCACGATCCCCAGTGGCAGACATTAACACATGTCACCTATCTTGCCCATCCTCAGCATATAGGAAGAGAACCCTGGATATCTAGTTTCAGGTCAAGCCTCTTGGATGTTAAACACATTTTAAAAATCTGAAATCCCTCTACAGGTTATTATATGTTAAAACCAACCATGTATATAGAGAGCATTAAATTTAAAAATAAGCACATTCTATCCAAACAAACTCCCTAGTGACTTATTTTTCTCACCATAGAATTTTAGTTTCTGATAACTTTTGGTACACATATTGCACATTCATTTTCTGTAGAAATTCACTTAAACACACCATAAAATTATTAAGCCACAGATGGATTATCAAGAGAATAGCTGAAAGTCATTTACAAAATTGGAATGTGTCCAAGATAGAGGATGGAAAAACCCAAGTTTCTATAGATGTTTTCCAAAATTTTTAGAGTTCAGGATCATCTTGTTTAATTCCCAAAACAGCAATTCCTAGCAGCATAGGATTCCCAAACTATGCAGAGGAAATGATTCATAAGCAAAAGGGGCTAAATCATCCCATGAATAATCAGAATTAAACTCAATGTCAGTAGGTGGCATGCATACACTCACTTATTTGACAAACATTTATTGAGCACTTGCTCAGTAAATCATGGGGCTCAAAGATGATTTCCTGGAAGACTACGTGATATAAGACTATTTATTCTGTATGTGTCCTCTTTAGCTCATAAGCACTGTCCTTGAACTAATGTCAAGGGCAGTAGTGAGAAAAATGCAGCATAGTGTGAAAGTGTGGGTGTGTGCACATATGTTTGCATATGTACTGGAGGGACAGGTACTAACAGAATTTAGCTTTTCTCTCTTTCCAGATCTTCCTGCCTCAAGAGCTGGAGGAATGTTGCAGTCATCTTTGTTCCTGCCAGTCCTCCCTCCTCAGCCTCCAGCTTCTGAAGCAAACTCTGGGTCTTGGAAGGACTTCTTTAGCTCTTCTCAGGATAGACACGGGATAGAGAAGGTGGGCACAGGAGGAAAAGAGGTTGCTGATGCCATTGTGGCCTCCTCACAACTGGTACAATGCTCAGCAACTTGGGATGTTAGGCTGCAGCAGTCTGTAGGAGGCTGTGTGTTTTCTATAAGCGTTGAGAAGTATAGCAAAGTCTAGGAGAACTAAATGAGGGACTCTGGTTATTCCACTCTCTGGCTTGCTAAATGAGAGAATCTGGTTATTTTGCTCTCTGGTTTGCTAAGACTTAACTCTCTAAACACCAAAATTCTTCTTGTGTTTCCTCTTATTAATATTATTTGTGAAATATATTCTATTTTCTTCTCTTAACATATAGAGCATTTTCAATATAATATAATATAACATAATATAATACTATAAGGAACTAAGAAAGTCAGATTACACTGAAAAGATCACCTTAGAAGTTGCTATGATTATTTATTTCTAATTTTTTCTGTAAGAGTATGGACCACAAAAGACAAAAATCCGATTTGTAGATTATTTGGGTTATTATTATTCTAGACACTGCACTGTTCATGAACTTATAAATTTGATGCATAAGTATTTTCTGGAATTTGAAGAATTATTTCTTGATTTAAAAAAAGGCTCAAAACATTTTTGCTCTCTTTTTTATATTTTTTTTGCTTTAGAGCAAATAATTGAACAATATTCCAAACAAGTTATAAAGAAAAAAAGTGTTGAGTCTGAACATTAAAATGACATTTTCACATTAAGTTCATAAAATGAATCATTAGGCCAAAGTTGTTTTTATGTGATTAAGCTGTGCTCCCTAAACTAACATGGACTGAAAAAAAAGAGAAGAAAAAGAAAGGCAGATAAATAAAAGAGGAATGGGTTGAGAGGAGGCTAATCAAGTAATTTATCTAAGGCTCAACAATAGGCAATCCAAGATTCTTATTTTATAGATGGCAGTTTCTACTGCTTCCTGTACCTCTAGTCTGCTTTGTATTTTACATCGCTTTAAGAACAATCCATTCCCAGAGGACTGAGAAACACTGGCCGTTTGGTCATGCTAAATCAACACGTGCACATATGTTCTCACAAGTCTCCACGTAACCTTCTCAGACAAGGCAGAGGGAGCTGTGCTCAGCACATCGTTCAAATTGCTATCTGATGATGTCTTAAAAATGATGTGCATTGTTTTTTGTTTCACCCATGCTTAGTACTGAGAATTGTGGAGACTGCTATTTCTGGGGACAACATCTGTTCTCATTAAAGAAAAGTAAAATGTTCTTAAGACTTAGCTAGGTGTTTCATTAAATGTGATCTATGCTGCAAGGTATAAGGTAGTATCATTTATTCACCTTGAGATGTGATTATAAATGGGTATTTGTGTGTTGCCTAACTAATAGAGTGCACTAAAATAGGATCCTTCAATTTAAGAGGCATTTCACTATAGGTTTCAGGAGAGTTACCTATCTCAGCACGTGTTTATAGCTTCAGAGGCTTTCTCTCTTTTTTAAATGCAGTAGTATACCTTAAAAAACGTGCGTGCGTGCGTGTGTGTGTGTGTGTGTGTGTGTGTGTAATAGGTGCATAGAATAAAACAAATGGGTCTTACAAATACTTGGAGATCATACCACATGAGGTTTCTTTCAAGAAATGAGAAATAAAATTGCCTCTGGCAGTTAAATTTTAAATCAATACATTACCATAATATGCAGTCAATCCCCTTAAAGATAACTATGCTCCCAGGCTGTAGTGTGTGGATCATGAGAAGACAGAATGCATAAGTGACCAAGCACCCAAGCTTCTGTGCTCAGAATCCTTCACTCTGCTGATACTGAAGCCAAGCTTCTTATGGGCTGCTGCCAGATGACTGAGCGCAGCAGGCGTACTGAGGCAGACACATTTCGGGGAGACAGGGACTTCTCCTACAGCCCACTTTGCCTCCAGCCATCCTTCCTGGCCCATGCTGGTTCCCCAATAGCCTTGATGAGTCTTAGACACTTCCCCTTCCCATTTCTCCTTCCATCAGGGTCAGCTTGCATCATGGTGCAATGGCTCTTAAGCCTTCCCTTGGTCCCTCCCCTAGTAAAATCCATGCATGCTCTGTCCCGCATGTACTTCCTGAACTTACACACAGATCAAACAATAACTGATGTGATTAATTAGCGCATGGGTACAGACAAAAAAAAATTTATTCTCTGAGAGAGGTTGGTCAGCTCAGGGAGCTCTGAAAAGGATGCAAAAGCACAGCTGGATGTGCTCAGCTCATGTCCGGAGGAGAGGATGCCAAAATACCAGCCCCAATACATTCCATTCCTCATTGTGAAATGGATATGTCTGGTGCCATTAAATATTTAATCCATCTGACTAGCACACCTTGCTCTGAGTTCACGCTTCCCAGCTGATGTTCAGTTGACTTTTTTATTTCCCACTAGACCTGTCTTCAGAGAGTAAACACATTAGTTACATGGGGGTAGTCCAACAGAGAATTCTGGAAATTTATAGAACTTCATCCCTGAGCCTCAGAACTCTGACTGCTAAGTAGTCTATCGCCAGGAGCTGAATCACGGGATACTTGAAGAGGGAAAGAGAGCAGCCTGGTTTCTGTAGGGGTGAAGGAAGCTCTGTAGATAGTGTCTGGGGTGTATTCAGCAAGTAGTGGGTATTGCAGTCATTCGTATCATTGCATTAGGGGTAGAATTTTCATCTAGAGATATTAAAGTTTTTTTCAAACGTTAGTACATTAGTCTCCTAGGGCTGGCATAGCATAGTACCACAAACTGGATGGCTAAAAACAACAAGAAATTCATTCTTTCACTGTTGTAGACGCTATAGGTCTGCAATCAAGGTATCATCAGGTTGGCTTCTTCTGGAAGCCCTGAGCGAACCTGTTCCATGGCTGTGTCCCAGCTCCTAGTAACTACCAGTAATCCTTGGTGCTCCTCGGCTTATACGGGTCTCGCTCCAATCTCTGCCTCCCTCTCCCAGGCATTCTTTCCGCGTAGCTCTGTGTCTTCACATGGTCATCCTGCTCCAATACTCAGCTTAACTATTACATGTGTAATGACACTATTACCAAATAAGATCACATTCCGAGGTCCTGCGAGGTAGGACATCAGCATACCTTTTGGGGGAACACAACTCAACTCCTAACCATTAGATCTGATGATTCTACAAAATATCCCAAGAGTACAGTTTCATTATACATGATAAATAGAAGTTAGTATGTAATCAGAGAAGTCACTAACTTCATAGTTTATGTTTGTTCATATCAACTTACCAGAAGAAATGTAGTGTAAAATGGAAGGAGGAGAAAGAGAAGGGGCAACTTATAGAAACAGAGGCTGAGGAAAAAAGGGTGCCAAGGGCACTCATAGCTAATTTCTACATAATAAAGAATGACCTTGCTGCCTCTGAGCTCTTGGCAGCTTTAGGTTGAGAACTGTGTCCTGCAGTGTTCTCTCATCCTGCACAGCTGCCTGGTTGGACACATACATTTTGTCCAACAATCCACCTCCTCACTTTTCCTTCTTCCTCCTTTTCCTCATATATTTTGTCCTACCAGCCCTGCTGGAATAATTGGAGCAAATGAAATGCACTTACCATTGTGGACATTCAGATGGTGGAATATTTCAAGTCTCTACATTCAAATTTTCTGGCAATGTTAAATGGTTTGTTCTAGGTTAGCCTCTTAACTATGGGCAAAATACACAAACAGTATTTTCTCTATTTTGTGACATTAATATTTGATTTTCAGCTAATCATTTAAATGTGCACCACTGGAAAACACAGCTTTGTAATTGCCTCAGTATTTACATTCCTCAGGGTTGAAAAATAGCAATTTGAATGATGTTGTTTAAGAATCAATATAGATAGACAAAAATGACAGAGAATTATAAAGAGGCCAGTGATTTGGGGAACTATTCTCCAGCAATCCCTTGTGTTTGGTTGGGGGGCATGGGGAGAAAGGAAGAAAGAAAGGGAAGAAAAGCAGCTGTTGGATGCTTTAGGCAACTCTGCATTTATGGAATTTTCCACTAGGTAGTATGTATTCAGGTCACATACACAGTGAGATTTCCTGCAGTGACAGTACAGATAAAAAGACTGTGCAACTTGGTGATTATTGTGCTTCATTTAGGCAAACCACGAACTGGTGCATTTTTATAGCAATTGTCTCAGAAGCATGAGAGATGCTTTTGAGGTGCGTGTTTTAAATATGGATTCATTAGCACCCAAAGAACAATAGGGTGCATTCTGAAACACATTCGAATGAGAAATAAGCATTAACAGATCTTTAGAGTTCAGGTTTCATATGCTTTACAGCCATTAGTTAGTGGCTATTTCTCGGTCAAATTTAGGAGTAAATAAATCTTTTCCCATTTTCTTTCCTTATCAGGATTTCTCAGAGCCTGATAACATATTGTAAATATCCATCATTTGCATCTATTATTATTAGAGTAGAAGGTTTAGTAGCTCCAACTCACAAAGGAAGGGCTGAGGAGGAAAAGAAATATCAATATGATCTGGGTATTTTTTTTTAAAAAGTTCAACATATGACCTAGAGTCAAGATGAATGATTGCATACTGTTCATGAACTCTCTGTGATTCATATTACTCCTAGTTGCTTGGCATCAATGTTATCTAATCATTTGTGGCGTATCTGTTGGACTTTTAAGTCTTTCTATAAGATAATCTCCGTGGTATGCAATTCTGTTTGTAGAAGCTTTGGTTTTTGACTCACTGCATATCAGCAAAGCTGCCTTGAGGCTACAAAAACGTATGAGAACTAGTACAAATATGCTAGGACTGGAGCAGCAAGAAGTCAGCCATCATAAGGGAAAGATGGACATAAATGCTGACACTATCAAGCAACTGGAATGTTTCTTGTGATAAACGAGATATAAAACGTCTACCAATTGAATCCAAATACACAGTGATAAGCAGACTACTTCTGGAAAGATGCCTTTGCAAATAAATCATCATTAAAAATGCTATGTTGGGGCTGGGGTTGTGGCTCAGTGGTAGAGCGCTTGCCTAGCATGTGTGAGGCACTGGGTTTGATTCTCAGCACTGCATCTAAATTAAAAAATAAAGATCCATTTGACAACTTTTAAAAAAAATGCTATGTAAATGTTACGAAGCATGAATTGAACCAAAGCTGAAACAAATCTAAGAGGATTTTTTTCTTCTTTCTGTATATAACTTTTCTTTAGAAAGTGACAGGGGCATGCCATCACCAGACAGAACTCTAAGGAGTAAATGGAAACCTGGATTCTGGTACTTTCATTGGTCTCACTAGCTCTGTCAGTGTAATACTCAGGTGAGTTGTTTAATAAGGAACAAGACTCATTGAGCTTACTTAAGTAAGAAATGATGTCTGTGGGGGTGAGCATGAAAGAAAAATGGAATAAAAACTCAGAAATTGAGGCTGATGGCTCTCTCTGCCCTCCCTTCCTCGGTATCTCATGGTACCTCTGTACACCTATTTCAGAAAAGAGATTTATTTTGGCTCATGGTTCTTGAGGCTGGTAAGTTTAAAATCAGGTGACCTTAGAGCCCAGGCAGAAACCTTCTGCAGAGTCAATCCAGGCAGAGCATTCCTACCAGGGCAACGTCTAGTGGAGCTGTGAGAGAGGGACTGCCACTGGGACCCCAGAACTGACAAGGGTATATACTTTGAAATCTAGGTGGAGTTCTGCATGCCCTCATGGTTCTTCCATGGTGGTTGCAAAATTAGCACCACATGGATGTGGACACTGCTATTACTTATACGTGTGCCCTCCAGAGTGGGAGTGGACACCAGGGACCACTGGATGAATAACACCTGTCATCATCCTAATCTCTTTCTTTAATCATTAGTTGCTTGGGCACACTCTTGTTTGCTTTTTCACCCTTTACACAGGCTGAGAAAAGTCCAATATTCTGTGTGTTCCATTTCCCTTTAATTATAAATTCCACCTTTACTCTGTATTTCAGCATAAGTGGTTGAAAGTAACCATACAGCTTCTTGAGCGCTCTGTTGCTTAGATATTTCTTCCATCAGATATACTAGTTTACCACTTTTTTTCTACATTCCACAAAACTCTAGGGCATGAACAGAATGCAGCCAAGTTCTTTGCAACTCTATAATAAGGAATGCCTTTATGTCAGTTCCCCAAAAGATAGTCCTCATTTCTATCTACAACCTCATCAGAATTTCTTTTATTATACATATTTCTATCAGCATTCAAGTCAAAACCTCTTAAGTACGCGCTTAAAAGTTCCAGGCATTCCCTAGTCTTTTGTCTTCTGAGCCCTCACCAAAGTTGGCCTTAATGTTCCACGTACAGTCTTCTATACTTTTTCTATCCTGATCTCCAAACTCCTCCAATCTCTGCCTATTTTTCAGTCACAAAACCATTTCCACCTTTACAGCTATTGTTATAGCAATACCCCTCTTCAAACCATAGCACCTATTCTCTAAGCATTTGCCAACAATCTTGGTTGATGGGCAGGTGTCTGTAGCCTTCACTCTATTAATTAGAAAAATGAGGCTCAAAAGTGCAAAAATTCTTGCCTGAAGTTCACATATTTAATAAGAAGCAGAAAACTCAATCCCAGTTCAACAGACTATAAATTAATTTTTTACTACCATATCACATTTAAATCCAAATCAATATGGATTTTCTTTCCATTTTGGAAAAAAAGAAAGAATAGTTTAACACAATTTAAAAATAAACACTCCAAAATTAGACCTAATATTTGGTTTCCTTAGTGTATCAGAGAAAAATCTGTATCAACAACCAAGTTATCAATGTATTGATAATCTTCTTTTCATGTTCAAGATGGCAATGGCCTTTTCAGTCATGCACTTTT
Source organism: Xerus rutilus (assembly GCA_028644305.1). NCBI lineage: Eukaryota > Metazoa > Chordata > Mammalia > Rodentia > Sciuridae > Xerus > Xerus rutilus. The sequence continues at coordinate 62,774,189 of CM053403.1, read as the reverse complement.
CTTTTGATCTGATAGTCAAAGAATGGAATTTTTTCTGTTTGTTTTCATTTTTCTCTACAATATTGTGATAAAAATCGTGGAGCACTAGGAGTCAAGAGATTTGGGGAAATAGCCCATGCTATGCAACTATCTAACTGGTTATGACATCGGGCAACTCCCAAATACTTGAGACCAAAATGTTTTGGATTTCAGAAATTTTCAAATTTTGAAATATTTGAATATAAATGAATAATAAGATATCTTTGGGATTGAATCCAAGTCTAAACATGAAATTTATTTATGTGTCATAGGTACCTTGCACACATAGCTTGAAGGTAGTTTTATGCACTATCTTTATAATTTTTTATATAAAACAGTTTCATGGTGTGGGATTTTCCACTGGTAGCATAATGTCAGCACTCAAAAAGTTTTAGATTTTGGAGCATTTTGGACATTAGGTTTTTGAATTAGGGATGCTCTACTTGTGGTCATATACTAGTTAGCAAATAGCACCCCTTCTGAGACAATGCACCTCCTCTTCTGGCATGCAACATCCACCCATGGTGTAAAAACTTAAAGGTAAATGGCAGAAGCAATATGGGCCTGTTACAACCCATAGCTGCCATCCATTCTGATTATCAGGAGTCAAGTCATAATGGTTACGAAATTACTTGGAGTATATAAGCATCCTTCATTCATCAAAATATGTGTATATAGTGTTCCCATTGTAGTGTACACAGATTCACTGTTTGGCCCAGTTTAAACTTAAAGTAGACTTGAAGTTGGTAAATTATTTAAGGCTCCTATTAGGATTTCAGTAAATGAATTAAAAAGCCTCATCCCTTTTTTGTTATTTTTAGATATACATGACAGTACAGTGTATTTTTACAAATTTTACATATATGGAGTATAACATTCTAATTAGGATTGTGTTTTTTGTTTTTATGGGGGTGGTGTACGGGTGTACATGATGTGGAGTTGCACTGACTTGTTTCATGACTCAGTTTCACTGAGTTTCACTGACTTCATGTGTTCATATATGAACATAGGAAAGATATGTTTGATTCATTTCATTCTCTTTCCTATTCCTATCCTCACTTCCCTTCATTCCCCCTCGTCTAATCCACTGAATTTCTATTCTTCCCCTTCCCCCTTTGCTGTGGGTTAGCATCCACATATCAGAGAGAACATCTGATATTTGGGTTTTTGGGAATGGCTTATTTGCTCTTAGTATGTTAGTCTCCAGATCTACTGGTGAATGTAATAAAGTCATTCTTCTTCATGGATGAGTAATATTCCATTGTGTATATATACCACATTTTTTTAATCCATTAATCTGTTGATATACATCTAGGTTGATTCCAGAGCTTACCTATTGAGAATTGGGCTGTTACAAACATTGATGTGGCCATGTCACTGTAGTATGCTTTTTATAACTCCTTTGGATATAGATCAAAGAGTGGTATAACTGGGTCAAATAGTGGTTCCTATCTTAGTTTTTGGAGGAATCTTCACACTGCTTTCCAGAGTGTTTGTACCAATTTGCCATCCCACCAGCCATGTATGAGTATACCCTTTTCCCCACATCTCTGCCAACATTTGTTACTTGTATTGTTGATTGTTGCCATTCTCACTGGGAAGAGATGAAATGTCAATGTAGTCTTCATTTGCATTTCTCTAATTGTAGAGGTGTTGAACATTTTTTAATATATTTGTTGGCCACTCATATTTCCTCTGTGAAATGCCTGTTCAGATCCTTTGTCCATTTATTAATTGGGTTATTTGATTTTTTAGGAGGTTAACATTTGGGTTCTTCATATATCCTGGAGATTAATGCTCTATCTGAGGTATAGGTGGCAAATATTTTCTCCTATTTTGTAGGTTCTCTCTTCATGCTCTTGAGCGTTTCCTTTGCTGGTGAAGAAGCTTTTTAGTTTGAGATCATCCCATTTATTGATTCTAGATTTTACTTCTTGAGCTTTAGGAATCTTGTTGAGTAAGCTGGTTCCTAAGCCTACACAACAGAGTTGGGCCTACACTTCTAGTAGGCACAAGGTCTCTGATCTAATTCCTAAGTCCTGGATCCACTTTGAGTTGAGTTTTGTGCAGGGTGAAAGATAGGGGTTCAATTTTATTCTACTACATATGGATTTCTATCTTCCCCAGTACCATTTGTTGAAGAGGGTATCTTTTATTCAATGTATGTTATGGCACCTTTGTCCAGGATGAGATAACTGTAGTTAGATAAAATTGTCTCTTTGTCTTCTATTGTGTTCCATTGGTCTTCATGTCTTTTTTGGTACCATGCTGGGTTTTTTTGTTGTTTGTTTGTTTGTTTTAATACATTTTTAATATGTGGTGCTGAGGACTGAACCCAGTGCCTCACACATGCGAGTTGAGAGCTCTACCACTGAGCCACGACCCCAGCCCCATGCTGTTTTTGTTACTATACCTCTGTAGTATAATTTAAGGTCTGGTATTGTGGTCCTCCTTCTTCACTTTTCTCATTAATGATTTCTTTGGCCTCTCTGGGTCTTATTTTTCCAAATGAATTTTATGGCCGCTTTTTCTATTTCTATGAAGAATGTCATTGGCATCTTAATAGAAATTGCCTTAAATCTGTATAGCATTTTTGGTGGTATGGCCATTTTGATAATATTAATTCTGCTTATCAATGAACATAGGAGATCTTTCTATCTTCTAAGGTCTTCTTCAATTTCTTTAGTATTCTGTAGTTTTCATTGTAAAGGTATTTCACCTCTTTTGTTAGATTGATTTACAGTTATTTTATTTTATATTTTAATGGCTATTGTGAATGGGATAATTTTCTTAATTTCTCTCTCAGTGGATTCATCATTGGTATATAGGAACACAATTGACTTGTGGATGTTAATTTTGTGTCCTGCTATTTTGTTGAGTTTGTTTATGAGTTCTAGAATTTTTCTGGTCATTTTTTTGGTCTTCTAAATATAGGATCATGTCTTCAGCAAATAGGGATACTTTGAGTTCTTCTTTCTTCTGTCACAAGTTCAAAGCCAACCTCAGCAACAGCGAGGTGCTAAGCAACTCAGTGAGATCCTGTCTCTACATAAAACACAAAACAGGGCTGGGGATGTGGCTCAGTAGTACCCCTGAGTTCAATTCCTGGTTCCAAAAAAAAAATGATGTTGGCCTTGGGCTTAGCATAGATATCTTTTACAATGTTGACATATGTTCCTCCTATCCCTAGTTTTTGTAGTGTTTTGAACATGAAAGGGTGCTGTATTTTGTCAAATGCTTTTTCTGCATCTATTGAGATAATCATGTGATTCTTGTCTATAAGTCTATTTATGTGGTGGATTACATTTATTGATTTCTGTATGTTGAAACAACCTTGCCCATGGAATGAAACCCAGTTAATCATGGTACACTATCTTTTTAATATGTTCTCATATGTGATTTGCCAGTATTTTACTAAGAATTTTTGTATCGATGTTCATCAAGGATATTGGCCTGAAGTTTTCTTTCCTTGATGTATCTTTATCTGGTTTTGGTAGCAGAGTGATACTAGCTTCATAGAATGAGTTTGGAAAGCTTCCTACCTTTTCTATTTCATGGAAGAGTTTAAAGAAGATGGTTGTTAGTACTTCTTCAAAGATCTGTTAGAACTCTGCTGAAAATCCATCCAGTCTTGGGCTTTTCTTTGTTTATAGGCTTTTCATGGCATCTTCAATTTCATTGCTTGAAATTGATCTGTTTAAAATTTTTATGCCTTCCTGGCTGAATTTGTGTAAGTCATATGTTTCTACAAATTTGTTGATACCTTCAAGATTTTCTATTTTATTCCAGTATAAAGTTTCAAAATAGTTTGTGATTATCATCTCTACTTCAGTAGTGTCTGGGGTGATATTTCTTTTTTCATTATGGACTTTTGTAATTTAAGTTTTTTCCCCCTTCACTCTTGATTAGTTTTGCTAGGGGTCTATTAATTTTATTTATTTTTTCAAAGAACCAACTTTTTGTTTTGTTGATATTTTGAATTTTTGTTGTTTCAATTTCATTGATTTCACCTCTGTTTTTAATTATTTCCTGTGTTCTACTGCTTTGGGTAATAATTTGGTTTTTTTCCCCCCTAAGGCCTTAAGATGTAATGCTAATTTATTTTCATGGTTATTTTCTATTCTTTTAATAAATGAGCTCAATGCAATGAACTTTCCTCTTGGAACTTCCTTCATAATGTCCCAGAGATTTTGATATATCACTATTTTAATTTGCTTCTAAGTATTTTTTTATTTAACCCCTGATTTTTTTCTGCTATCCATTTGTCATTCAAGAGCACTTTATTTAGTCTTTATTTAGTCTCCAAATAGCTTCTATTTTTTATTTTGTCATTGATTTCTAATTTCATTTTATTATGATCTAATAGAATGCAGGGTATTATCTCTCTTTTTGTATTTGCTAAGAGTTGTTTTGCAGCCTGTTTTGTGGTCTATGATTCATGTGCTGCTGAGAAAAAAGTGTATTCAGTCATCGATGGATGAAATATTCTATATATTTCTGTTAAGTTATTAATTGTATTTATTAATGCTATGGCTTCTTTGGTTAGTTTTTGTTTACAATATCTATCCAGTGATGAGAGAGACATGTTAATGTCACCCAGTATTATTGTGGTGTGGTCTGTTTTGTTCTTGAAATTAAGATGGGCTTTTCTGATGTACCTAGATGCTCCATTGTTTGGGGCATAAATATTTACAATTGTTACATCTTACTGATACATCATTCCTTTAAGCAGCATGAAATGATGTTCTTGGCCCCTTCTTATTAACTTTGGTTTAAAGTCCACTTTATCTGATATGCTGAAGAACCCCCTGCTTGTTTATGAGATCCATGTGAATATGATTTTCCCCATCCTTTTACTTTCAGTCTGTGGATGTCTTTGCTTATAAAGTGAGTCTCTTAGAGACAGCGTATTATGGGTCTTGTTTTTAAATCCAATCTGCCATTCTGTGTTTTTTGATTGGTGAGTTTAGGCCATTTACATTCAATGTTATTACTGAGAATTAATTTTTATTCCCTGTCATCTTGAATTATTACTGGTTTTTAATTTGAATTCGTTTCTCCTTTGATTGATTATTCTTCTAGCATAGCTCCTCCCTTTGCTGGTTTTCAATTTTATTTTTCATCTCTTCTTCATGAAATATTTTATTGAGTATGTTTTGTAGTATATGCTTGTTAGTTCTTAATTCTTTTAACTTTTGTTTATTGTGGACGGTTTTTATTTCATGACCAATTCTGAAGCTTAATTTTGCTGGGTATAGTATTCTTGTCTGGCATCCATTTTCTTTCAGAGCTTAGTGTATATTTTTCCTAGACCTCCTAGCATTTAGGGTCTGGGTTGAGAAATCAGCCAAGATCTTGATTGGTTTCTCTCCAAATATGACCTGTTGGTTTTCTCTGGCAGCATTTAAAATGCCATCTTAATTCTATATGTAAAGCATTTTCATAATAATGCACCTTGGAGTCATTTTGTTGCAATTTTGTATATTTGGAGTCTTGTATGTCTCCTGTATTTGATTTTTCATTTCATTTTTAAGGTATGGAAAATTTTCTGATATCATTTCATTGAAAAGACTGTGCATTCCTTTGGTTTTTAACTCCAAGCCTTCATCTATCCTGATAAATCTTATATTTGGTCTTTTCGTGTTACCCCATATCATGGAATTTCTTTTCTACATGGTCAACTTTATCTTCTAGTTTATATATTTTGTCTTCTTTCCCCAAAACTCTATCTTCCAAGTGGTCTATTCTGTTCAGGATGTTTTGCCTTGAATTTTAACTTTGTTTACTGATTCCTTCATTTTGAGGATTTCCACTTGATTTTTTTTCAGAGTCTCTCTCTTTTTACTGAAGTGATCTTTCATTTTCAGTATTTTCTCTCTGATTTCACTTCTTACATCATACTTTACATTACAGATCAGTTTAACTAAGAACTTTCTGAACTCCTTCTCTGACATTTCTTCCACTGTTGTGTCAATAGATTCTGTTATTGAAATGTTTTGATTTGTTTGGGGTCATTTGTTCCCTTGCTTTTTAATGTTGTTTGGGTGTCTACCCACCTAACAGTTTTATAAATGAGACAGTAGGATTTTTACCTTGTGGACTGGTAGTGTCTCTGAAGGTTTCCAGTACCTCACATTTTAAGGGGAGACAAGTAATAACAACCAGTGCAAACAATATAGTTCCTTCGCTGACATTCACATACTAAGTGTCACAATAAACAGAAATGATGTGATCATTTACAGAGAATCAAGGGAAACAGGTTAAAGAAAAAAATATATATATAATTAAAATAATACAAAACTAAACCAAATTATTTAATTGGACAGTCTAGCTCTCAAAAGACAGCCATGAAAAAATAGCTGTCTTGAAAAAATGCTAGAAAAGAGAAGAAAGAAACAAATACGTGTGAGTGTCCATGAACCATTCAGCTCACAATTAAACAGAGAAAAGAAAATTAATTCTCAATGAAATGTTAAAGAATGGTTTCCATTGTAGCTCAAAAAATTCTTGGCTTCCCTTCTCAGCAGTGGTAGGTGGGGTGAGCTGGCGTTTGATGTCTGCCCCACTTTCTATAGGCAGAACTCCTGGAGGTGGGGTTTAGGCCTAGGTAGGCTCCAGGTTCTTTGCTGAATGCCAGTTGGTCTGAAGATTTTAAATCAGTGCACCTCCAGGGCCCTGCAGTTACTGGTTCTTGCTCAGACACTACATCCAGGGATCTCCCCTGGGTTCCACTCATGTGGCAGAAGAGCCAGTCTTTTGTCCCAATTGTCACCTGCACACTCCTCATTTCCCGGTCTTTATGGTTCAGTCTCCAAACTCAATGAATCCTGACCCTGTTCTTTTGAATTCCAGGCTGGGTGGGACCCTCCAAGCAGGTCCTGCAAGCAACCAGACTGGAGGGCAGGGGGAGCCAGGTGGTTTCCATGACCTCTCGTCCCCCCATGTAAACCCCTCTTTGCATCTGACCTTCTCCTGGTCACTTAGGCACTCTCTATGTCACACAATGAGGATTTGCCAGGTCTGAACCTTGGGTCCTGCTTGGGTTTACCAGGAATCAGCCCCTACAGCTACCAGTCCCCACAGCATACCTGAAAAATGGCTTCTTTCTCTGTCCGTGGGCAGCTGTGAGAGAAGCGGCCCCTCTCCCATGCAAGGCTATGGAGCAGCATGCCTTTCAGTTTACTCAGGCAGTGTCTTTGATCTCTGATCTCTCTGTACCCAAACATGCCACAGGCATAAAACTGTCAGTTCTTCGAATTTCCTTATCCCTACACTTTGCTTACAGAGGACCACTCTGGCTGGCACTGGCATGGCGGTGGTGTTGCTGGGGATTTCTTCCTTATTTTATTATATTTAACCTCCTGAGCCCCTGATCTGCTTTGAATGTTCAGTGTTAATTTTGCTGTAAATCCCCTTTTTATATATTTTCACCCACCTTGCTGAGAAGTTGCCTGTCTGCTTTCTTAGTTTCATGACAGGGAGCACCCAGGAAATTGACCTCCTCTATTCCACCATCTTCCACGAATCAGCCTCATCCCTTTGAAGAATGAGAAGGCAGGAAAACGAGGATGAGGTTACAGTGTTCATGTTCTTGTTTGCTCTCTGAGGTGTCAATAGCTGTAAGTTGAGTGAGAAAATTCACATTGTTTGAATCATTCTACTTAAAAGCCAACTTTGCCTCATAAATGTAGTTAGATAATGGCTCTCCCCTCTAAAGCACTAGAAAAAAGAAGTTTAAATTATATTGGATATTCAGCACATTTAAAAATCATTGAACCAGATTCTGTTCCTGTGACTCGTTTCATATTTCCTGGACCAACATCAGTTTAAATATTAAGGCCCTTGAAAACTACAGGGAAAGAAGTACAGAATATCAAGCAATTTATTCGTAAATTCCAGTCACTTCTGATTTTAAAAGGTAGTTATCTTGACTTCCAACTTAAATGTCTCCCTCTCTATAGTTCTGCTAAAACTAATAATTCAAATTTTATAGGGCTAAGAATGAAGGAGCAATTTTTAGATTATTTTATAATCTAAAATTCCAATTTCCCAACAAATTTCAGAGCTTGTGTTAGTAGTCTTTCTAATACTGCTTTTGCTAAGTAATTGAGCATTACTTTCATCTGTCTGAGGTGGCACTCAGCCTACTTGCTAGTTTCCCTCATGGTAGCAGATAGCTGCAGAAGCTCTTGGCTATTAAACCCAATCATTTCACCTCTAAATTTTCTTGCATTGTCTCACACATAACCTTTTAGTCAACACCTCATATCTAAATCATAACAGAAAAGGAAGAAAGAGTCAAATGATTAGCTAAGATGGGTCAAGATATATCTGGTGTGTCTAAAACTGGGGTTAACCTGCCTTGAGCTTTTAACTTTGTGGAATAGTTTGTTCAGTTTAAAGAAGGAGGGGGATGCAAATGTCTGCTAGGTAAGCAATTACTAGCATCTGGTACACGAACAGTTTTGTGGGACAGACATCATGATTTATCCCAGTTTATAGTAGACTGTGAATTGACATGGTAAGCAAGGTGCACAAGGATAAGCCATGCTCATTCATGGGGCTGTGATTTGAACCAAATCTGTCTGGCACCTATGCTGTACCTGTATACTGTGCCTCATGCCTCACACCACATTCACTAATGTTGTTGGCCTCTAGCTCATAAGCTTCCTCTTCATTAGTTTCCCTTATCATCTGGAAGAATTCTGATGTGTGTGAGTAATCTAGTCCCGATACCAACTTCACTGGCTTTTGTTTGTATCTCCCTGTAGCTTCTCATTGTCTTAGTCTTACCTCCAATACCTATTTCAATGTTGAGCATTGGGTTCCAATTCCTTGTCAGAACACAACCTCTGTCCCTTCCAGCCATCTCCTCCCTGCCTTATTCCCACTATACCTATTCTTGAAGCTCCCCAAACCCCTCAACCTTGCTTTTATCTAGAATGTCTGCTAGAATTTATGGTGGTGTCTCAAAGCTCCAGTCAAACCTTCTCTTCTGAAAGAGAAGGAGATGAAGCTCAGATGCTGACCTGAGGGCTGTAAGGCCCCACAGCTAGGACTCAACCCCAGGCCCCCTCTTGGTTCCCAGTCTAGGCCATTGTCTTGTTTTGTTTGACCTATTGTGTTCCTTTAGGTTGAGTCTGTTCTCCTGATAGAGATTTAAAAATACACTAAGCTGGAACAACATTTTAGGATATTAGTCATTTATATCTAAGTGTAATATAATTTTTCTTTGGAAAAGATTTTGCAGTATGTTTCACTATCATCAGAAGGATATAGTGATGAGAAAATGAGAAGCCCCTACATAAGAAAAAAACCTTTGTGCAGATTTTCCTACTGAAAGTAAGTAAATTGTTAGAGTCAAGTGCTTGCACTTGAAGAATTTATAGAATAATTGAAAGATAGCTGAAGTTCTCTAAAGTTATCTTCAAAATAAATGTTTTGTGGGTTAATTTAAAAAAAAAATAAAGGCCAAGACTTGGGAATAAGATGAATTGCATTTTCTTAGGTAACTGATCTTTAGGAAATACTGCTTGAATTACTACTTTGCAATTAAAGCAATCAGCATACTTTGATATAGGAAAATACTCAAAGGTGCTCGATTCCTACAAAACAGAATTTCCTGAGCCAGAAGTGTCTAGTTTTATTAATCTGGAATTATGGATTTAGATAATCTGGAGATGAGACAAACACATGCAAATGTCATTCTTTTATAATGCACTAGATGGGTCTTCTTAGTTACATTTACTGGCTTGATTAGAATTATATTGCCTCAGACAATGATAACCACCTATACAGAAATTAGCTTCAAGAAAACATAAAACTATTGACTAATAAAAGAATAATCTGGTATTTAGGATAAAAAAAATACCCTAAATGGTCTAATTTATTGACTATCTTAACTCTTCTGAGGCAAATTTTACCTGTCTAATCAAGCTTTCCAGTTTGGTATAAGGTAATGTGATAAGGATTTTAGAAGAATTTTTACATCTTTAAAAAACTTCATAAATGCCCCATTGTAGTTCTTAAATGAGGAAAAAAGAATTCTGAAAATTTTAAATGTTTGCTTAAGTTTTACCTAATTACTGTGGCCTGGGAACAAATTTCCCACCCAACTTTAGTTCCCCCCATCCCTACCCCATTTAAGGAAAGAGAGAAGAAGGAAAGAATATTAGGGGGTGGTACAAAAATTGTATTTAATTGTGACTGCAAATGCCAGCAGATCATTCAGTATCTGACTAAATATTTCACTGTGTATCACAGGGAGGAATGTAGAGAAACAATTTTTAAAACTTCTACCCCTCATAGGATTTGTCTCAGTAGTGGGCATGCCAAAAGTGGCCATCACCCCCGGCCCAAGGACATGTGTGCTATCTGGCACACTGTCCACAGTCAGTGATCTTTATAAGGCCCAATGCTACTTAAGTTGTACCTATGGATTATGTGAGTATCACAAATACAAGTCTATTACTGAACTAGTGTATCTTTTGATCATGCATCTTGTAGACAGTCCTTGAGGATTATAGAGGGATGGTTATCAAAAAAACTAGAAAAAAGGTGAGTAAAATTGTTCTTCAAGAATTAAACTAAGAAATGAATCCAGCATGATTTGGAGAGAGATTTGTAAAATTGGCAGAATATAAATGGAGTCACTTATACCAACCCTAAAGCAAAAGAGAGCAAAGAGGTCATGAAGGAGGGGATCCCATTCATGCACATTTGCCTGATAACACGAACAATCACAAAAAGTTCTGCCCAAATCATAACCTTGCACAAAAGCCATCAAGGCCTTGCATGAAAAACTGCACCCTATACAAAGGCCTCTTTTGCAAGGTACCTGCCCAGCCACTGCCCTGTTCAACCTTGGACTACTGCCACCCTTGTCATTAATATTTTTGGCTAAGGATAATTGTTATAAAACAACTTAATGTAACCTTCCTCATTTTACCTTTAAAAATCCTTATCTTGCTAGGCATGGTGGCACATGGCTGTAATCCCAGCAGCTCAGGAGGCTGAAGCAGGATGATCACAAGTTCAAAGCTAGCCTCAAAAACTTAGCAAGGATCTAAGCAACCTAACAAGACTCTGACTCAAAATAAAAAGGGATGAGGATGTAGCTCAGTGGTAAAGCACCCCTGGGTTCAATCCTTGGTACAAAAGAAAAAAAAGAAGAAGAAGGTAAAAGGTAAAAGAAGGAAGAGGAAGAGGAAGAAGATCCTTACCTTCCTGGGTACACCTGTTCCCCACCATCACAATAGTTCATCATGGCATGCAAATTCTAATTGCAATCTTCTGTCACTCTCAAATAAACTTTTCTTTATAGAGTCCCTCTCTCCACTACTAATGTTTTAACTGACAAAATCAAGCAAACCTGAGTTGTGCATGTCCATTCACTGGCAAGACATGGATTCATCCAGTCTACTTGATCAGCATACTCCTACTGTGTGATGAACAGGCAGTGTGTCAGGATCGGTGCTTGCAGCAGTCTGTTCACATGTCAGTTCCCCTGGTTCTGCTTCCTTTTCCCCAAAGTAATGCCCCATGTATTTTGCACTGGTCAAACAGAGTTGAATGTAAGGTCTCTTTGACATTCCCATCTCTCTTTAAAATGTAATAGACTGGCATTCTGGTTTCCATCTCATGAACTTTTTAGTTTTGTTAGCATAAGGTAGCATTTGTGGCTCACTGATGAATTACAGAGATGCTATGGTCTCAATGTGTTCCCCAGAAATTTGTGATGAAATCTAATCCCCAATGTGACAATATTAAGAGGTAGAACTGTTGACTAGATCATGAGAACAGAGCCTTCATGACTGGGATTAGTGACTTTAAAAAGACACACCAGAGTGCTGGCTAGCCCCTTCCACCCAGTGAGGACGTAGCAAGAAGGCACCGCTGGGAAACAGGAAATGAGTTATCACCAGACTCTGAGCCTATGAGACCTGAATGTTGGACCTTCTTGCCTGTAGAAATGTGAGAAATAAATGTGTGTTGTTTTTAAGCTATGAAGTTTATGGTAATTTGTACACTAGCCTTAATGAACTAAAGTAAGAACCTATAAGCCTGAGGTCATTCCCTGGGAGGCAGTAGATTCACTAGCAGAGATAAATGCCTCTGGTGAGGACCTGTCTGGGCAGCCAGCCAGCGCTCTCCAGGCACTGCCTCTCAATCAGCCTCAGGAGGAGATGCCATTGCTAATGTGTTCATTTCCTTGGGGAGTCTTTCAAACACTTCATTTGGAAGTCCCTCCTCTTTCAGGAAAGCTTGTGGTGCCCAACTCTACAGGTTCTGGATGACTCGATCCCACAACTAAGGGAGGATGTCAAAAATGGTCAACCCAAGGGAACATCCGTCTCTCTGGTGATCTATAGGCTTAAATGATCATAACACTTTTTACTGGCAGTTCCACATGCATGGTTAATAAGTAGATCTTTATTCCTTTATAGAATGCTTTATTTCAAAGAACTCATCAACCTCAAGATTTCTCATTTAACCCTTGGGTATTCTTGGCTAATGCAATTTCATAGCTGTCACACCAAATTCATCTTTAGAGCTAAGAAATTCAACAACTTGGTGCCCTTTTTCTCCAGAAAAATTTGTGAAAGGGACCTTTGTGAATTGTCTTTATTTTGTTAGAATTTGTCTTCCTAATTTTACTTTTTGAATGTAACCAGAAGATGTTTCAAAATATTAAATGATCAAATTAGTGTCAAATTTTTCAAACACACAGTCAATGTAAGCTTCATATCATTTGGTAACTTGGGTTAATGTTGCCTTAGTAATGCAAACTATTTAAAAGACAAATATGTTCATCTAAGGTAAAAGTATATTTTTAAATGAAGAGACCTAAGTGCATGTGTCACCTTGAGCAGAGTTCCCATGTGGATCACTTGATTTCAAAATTTCAGGGATGCTCCTGATCTATCAATCATTAACTGTTGTCCTTTACTGAAAAGACTCTTATATAACAGGTTTTCTCTGACTATTAAAATGATTGATTTGGGGGTGGTAAGTGGGGAATATTTTTAAAAATATTAAATCTATTGAATTCAAGTAATGTTACTTTGTAACATCTCAAGGTCTAATATCTCTCATTTCATAACTGGAGAAGGGAAGTGGGCTTCTAAGGTAATGGAGCATAAACAGCACTTTTGATCATCTGCCATGTGTCCAGTATTGGGGGAGAAACAAAGGCTCTTCACTCATCCAGCAGAAAAAGTGCTCTTGGAACAGATGACATGATTTGGGATGGGAGAGACTGGTCTCTGAGTATGTGGAGGTCGGCCTATCATGGCAATTCATATTTTTGGGTGTTTTGTTCCTCTACAGATGATGACAGCCGTGGACAACAGGACCCATGTTCACTTACATTTCTATCACCCTCCAGTCTACTGCACCTCAACGCGCCATTGCTTCTTGGTACAGTGATTGACATGAATAAATAGAGAAACAAAGAAGAAAGGGATGCATAGAGATTGAAAGCCATGGTACTTCCATTTTCTGCTATAGAACAGATGCCAGAAATAGGCTTTCCAGGATCAGTCTTCTATTTTTTTCTTCAAAAGAGTGACTGAGTGATCAATGATTTTTAGCTTCTTGGAAGTCATGGTTTAGTGGCCTCTCTGTAGCCCAGAAGAGCCTACTCCCTCCTCTTTTCTTTCTCATGCTTATGAAATAATCAAGTCAACTTCCATGATTCAATGGCTGATCAATTCAAACAAGTAGTTGATATAGCTTATAAAAATAGCTACACTGGGCTTGTCAGCAAAGGTTAAATTTCAAGGAAGATGAGTAGTGCCGATGAGTCAGCAGCTCATGAAATTTAAGCAGTCAAGCAGGTGATAATAAAGAAAGAGAATTGACTGGTAGTGACCAAAGTAGGATATAGTTATATGCCCATATGACATGTCACTCACCAAGGAAAAGGAGACAGATATGAACAAGTAGGATAATGTACCAGTGGATATTTAAATGAAATAATTTGAATAGATATTATGTTTTAAAATAATATATTCACAGATAATTGTTGAAACATAAATAGAAAAACTTAGTGACTTTTAAATAGGAGAGGAAACATGCTGATAGAAAAGTATAATTTGTGCTCAAAAGTTCTATTACTAGAACTTAATTTTCTTAATAATAAATTTCCACAGCATTCGGCATAGCCTGCATTTGGATCAGCATGTAAATTCAGTTCTAAAGCTAGAGAAAGAAGAGTTTATTTTCTGTTACGGTTTCTGTCTGGTCAGTAGATTTTAATCAAAATTCATGTATGATAAATGGTTATTTTGCACTTAATAGTCATTTGGTTTAAAGACCAGAACATTGTATCTTTAAGAAATAAAAAAGGAGTCGATTCTGTTGAATACTGCTGGCTATTTTTTTACATGAACATGTAATCACACATACCTGCAGCTCAGTTGCCGCTGCTCACTGTGCTCGTTCCTTATTAGCACCCAGCCAAAAAGTGTGGGAGGGAGGATGAAGATCAAACCCACACTTGGAAAATTGGCTAGCATGAAATGGTATGCTCATTACCAATACCGCCTTTAAAAAAACGTTTGCATGTTTATGCCAAAACTCTTTGGACTCACTGATCAGCTTCCCTGTCAAGGGCTGGTGTTGATGCTCATGTACTTGTAATTACTGGTCATAGTAATTGGTGCTTAGGACTGGGGGAAGACCCCCTCTCTGCTGGACAAGAAGTAGTAGAAGGGGAGAAAAATTGCCTTAACTCCCTTAACCCTACTGCTGCAAGGCACCCCTTCTTCCAACCAGTGCTCGACTAACAGAGCACTTCAAGGTTCACAGAGCACATTCACAGCTCAGCACCAACTTGCAATGTTTTACAGAAGAGGAAACTGAGACAGCTAGATCTGAAGTGTCTCTCCTGGAGAAACACACAGCCAGCCAGGGGTAGAGACCAAGGTAAAGCCCAAGTCTTCCCAGACTCCAAACCCTTTCCACGTATCACTTGGCATATCCCAAGCAAATAGTGGATAGCACACATTTCTGACAAACAGAAATAAGACAGTGTGCAATCATGGAATATAAATCAAGTCTTCCTCTGAAAGCTTGTAACCATCTTCATTGAGGAAAACTTGTAAGATTGAAAAAACAAACAAACAAAAAACCTTAAAATTGCCAGTCACAGGGAGATAAAAAGTCTTTTAGATATATAGATTCACATGGATAAAAAGTTCATCCCAGAATAACTTTAGAAACTTTCAAAATAATGTATGTGTACACCACACACAAACACACATACATACATGTATTTTTTAAATATCCTCACAACTGGTTTCAGATCCAGAATTGCATAAAAATATGAATAAAATAAAGTTTGAAAAGACCAGGGATAGTTTGATAAGAAAGATGTGTTTAGATCCTTTGCTGTGAGATTTAAAAAATAGTAACCACATGAGGAATGGGAAGGATATGGTGGTACCTCATATTCTCACACCTGAGAACATCAGTAAATGAGAGCCAAAGGTTTTCTCTGTAGATCCCAGGCTCTTGTTGGAATGGTCTTTACAATGATTGGGGAAAATTCTTGTTTTCTTCTGAGAGGAAGAAAGCAAACTAACATCAGCTTTAAATCCAGAGGGGACACACACACACACACACACACACACACACACCACACACACACACACCTACTTGTATACTTGTAGATCCTTTGAGGAATGAACTCCATAGGCAGAGCATATTAGATCATTCTTTTTAAAAGTCACACTTTTACCAGCAAATACAATGATGTTTCTTAAAGCCTTTCTCTCTAAAGATCTCTGTGATGGTGTTCAGAAGATAAAAATATGCTAAGCACAAAGTCAATGCTTGTTACTATTTCTTGGCTAAATGATTGATACAGGATGGATTGAAAAGAGGAGAGAAAGGAAACAGGGATATGAGTGAGGTGATTATCACAGCCATCCCACAAGAGGTCATGAGGTCTAGGCAGGCAAATGAGGAGGGCAGACAGCAGAGCCACTATACAGGTTCAGTTGACTTCCTTACTGAATATTCAGCAGTTTCCCACAATCTAGAGTCACAATTATAGATTCTCCACTAGCTTTCATTACCTATCTCTCAGGTCTCACTCATTCTCTATGCAAAGCTTTGTTTCCTCCTAATCATCTGGGAAGTATGTAAACTTGAAACATTTAAGTTTTTCTCTAATAACATTAGAGGCATTAGAGGCATATTGCTGTATTTTATATTTTACAGATTGTGTTCATTTCATATATTTGGGTTTACATAGATTGATGCATATTTTTAAAAGATAACTGTATCAGCCAGGCGCGGTGGCTCAAGCCTGTAATCCCAGCACTTAGGGAGGCTAAGACAGGAGAATCGCAAGTTCAAAGCCAGCCTCAGCAATGGCAAGGCGCTAAGCAACTCAGTGAGACCCTGTCTCTACATAAAACACAAAATAGGGCTGGGGATGTGGCTCAGTGGTTGAGTAGCCCTGAGTTCAATCCCCAGTACCAAAAGAAAAAAAAAAAAGATAACTGTATCCAGGAAACAAGAAAGTAAGAAAGAAGAAGAAAAAAGAAGGGAGGGAGAGGAGGGGGAATGCGAGAGAAGAAGGAGAAGAAGAAGGAGAAGGAGAAAGGAGGAGGAGGAGAACTATCAAGTTATAATCTAGCTGAATTCTGAAGGTCATGTATTTGCCCATTATGTTTTGTGAGTTTGAGATCTTAGGGAGATGGATTCCTAAGACGTTCAAGTATCTTTGTTGACTGGTTCTTGAATAAGTCAAATTTGATCTTTCAGAAATAGAAGCTTCTCTTATAAACAGTGTCTGTTCCCTTTGAACTTGGGGACAAATGAGAAACAGAGCCCTTGGTTCCCTCTTTAGATTCACTCCTATGTAAAAAATTCATGGATGTCTGCTAGGATTAGCTCTCAAAAATTACACTGACTTTATCGGTTGATGCTATTGAATATTTGGTGAAGAAAGTAGAGGGAAAAAAAGATCACCTGAAATCTTAGTGCAGATTCTAAGGAGTTCAGAGAGAAATCAAGAAATTGGAACAAATGTTAATTAAATTCAATGACTATAGGTAAATTCCTGCTGTTTATTGGTAAGGTATGTTGCCTCCATTTTCATGAACAGTTAGCTTAAGAACTCTCATCCTAGTTCCCTGTTATCTCTTATGCATGCCTTATTAGTGGCTCTATCCAGGTTCTAATAAGGATGCCATCCTAGAGGTAGGAATTGCTAACAGGCAGAAGTATCTGGTTGAGAATCATATAGAGAGTAAAGGATTGTAATGTGAATAATGAAACCAAAGGAAAGTTCAAGTTACATGAGGATATTTTTATTTTTATTTTTTATTTTTTTTTTATTTATTTTTTTTTTTTTGATGCTTCACACGTGGTCATTACATTATGACTCAACAGTGTAACACTGTTCCTTCCATTCATGTGACCTGAGATGTCAGTCATTCACTTCAAGGTTGAAAATGACAATACTGTCAATATTCCACTTTTCCCGTATTCCAGTATAAATGAGCCATCATTGTGGGGTGAAGGTGGAGAAACAGAGATGGAGATAAACTCTCCACATGTAGAAAGAAAATATTTGAAATATGCTGGAATGTGTACCTGTGTAGGTTATGTGGGGTCAAAGATTGCACACAATTCCTCTTAAGGGCACTAAGATCAGCCTGCATGACTCCCTAGTGCATTTGAGATCCACGTGCTTTCCAAGTTCTAGAAATAGAGTTTCAACAAGTTCTGCCAGATGCCTTGTCCTGGCAGGTTTTCCTCTTATTATTCCCCTTGACTGCCAAAGAGAAACTTCCCCATTGCCATGTGCAGGTCAGTGACTGGTTCTATCAACAAATCAATCAAATAGGCAGCATTTGACTTTTAGGAACTGGCTCCAAAGTGAGGGTTTCTGTGGGGATTACATTCAGCCAAACCTGCAAAGGGCATGTTGGAAAGGATTTGTACTGGGACACAGTGTTCTCAGCTTCCAGTCCTTGCTCCATGAAACTTGCATGAGTTATACTTGACAAGAAAGTGTAAAATAGGGGTATCCTGTGTGAACATTTTGCATTCCTCAAGGCTGAAATTATTAAGTTCTGTATGTAGCAAACTTTTTCTACATTGTGTAGAATGCAGAAAGGCAGGATGGTGACATCTAGCCTTTGTGCCCCTGTTTCTCCACTTGTGTCTATAGTGACAACTAATTATCCATGCCAAAGTTACAGTTAAGCCCAGCCACAAAGCTCTCTTGGTTTAACATTCCAGGCATTCTACTGGCATTAGTATGTGAAATGCAACCTATTTGCCTAGATTATGGAGCTCCATTTAACAGCTTCCCCAGAAGGTTATCCTAAGAAAGCTGCATTTAGTACAGGATCCCTTCACTGAAACCCAGCTTGCCCTAGGGAAGAAACCAAACCCTGGAGGGGTTTAAAAACTAACCCAGGCTTCCAGGAAATGTCCAGATAAGCAATGCTGAAGGTCCTGGTCTCATCTTAGTTTGTATCAATCATAAACATGGATTTATTTCCAGAGAAGAAAAATGTCAACCTAATTTTTATTCTATTCTCACTGTTTCATCTTAGACTGTTCAATAATGGAGTCCATAATGTTGGTTTTAGTAAGAAAAAGTACTACTCGTACTACCATTCATTAATTAAATGGAAATTACTTTAGGTGTTTTCCTCTTCTCTGAAAGTAATGGAATTCATACAAGCAGGAATGATAGGAGAAATTATGAGGTATATAAAGCATTTCTGTTGAGGTAACAACATTCATTCCACATGTACATATTAAGTGCCAGGAACTATTTTAGCTGAAACTCCACAGAGAAGAACAGCACACAGGTCCTATTTTGGAAGGGATGGAGAGTGACACATGATCAGTAGGTACAGCTGAAGACTATGGAGAGAGTTGCACAGAATACACTTTGCCCCTGTGTGCATCGTGATCCTGGTTTGATGCTGTGTTGAACCCTCTTGACAATCTCTGGATCAAGTTTGCTTTTTGGTTCTGGTTTGGGCTTTTAGCATGCACTGTATTCTTCTTCAAGCTTCACAAACTCAGATCGTGCAACGGCCTGGTTTTGTTAATGTTATGGTTTGGATGTGACATGTCCCCCAGAAACTCACATGTGAGACAGTGCAAGAAGGTTCAGAGGAGAGATGATTGGATTGTAAGAGTCTTAACTCAATCAGTGAATTAATCTCCTCGTAGGGATTAACGGAGTGGTAACTGATGTGGTAGGGTGTGGCTGGAGGCGGTGGGAATCAGTTGTGCCTTTGGGTATGTATTTGTACCTGGCATGTGGACTCTGTTTTTCTGATCAGGACGTGAGCTGCTTCCCTCCCCACACTCTTCTGCCATGATGTTCAGCCTGGCCTCCAGCCCTAAGGAATGGAGCTGGCCTTCTATGGACTGAGACCTTTGTAATCTTGAGCCCTCAAATAAACTTTTCCTCCTCTACAATTGCACTGGTTGGGTCTTTTGGTCACAGCAGGAAAAAGTTGACTAAAACAGTTAACAATTGAAGCATTACTAGGAATCCAGAAGGAATAGATCCTACAGCTGTCCATTGGCCCTTCCTCTCGGAACATCTTGGAATCTCCTGACTGCAGCTAACGAAGCTATTCAGGGTAAGCGTTGGCAGTGAAATCTGGAAAGCGTCAGGAGCCACTGAGAATCTTTTCACGCTTCCCTGGTACAGCCAGGGGAAGGATCCTGATTTAGTTCTTTCTACACTGGGTAAGGGCATCAGGCCCCAGTCAAGCATCCAGCGTGGCAAAGCAGTTAGTGTATCTGTTAGGAAAGTGCTGGCAGGCACTCAAATAGGAAGCCTGGCTACCAAGGCAGGGACTCCACCACGCAGCTTGGGCTGCTCCATGGCCAAGTGCAGCTGGCACATTATTATTTCAAGGCTTTTCACAATGACAGACTTTGAACTAGATATTTTTCTCCCTTAAAACCATGTACAAAGTTAAGGAGCTTTTTGGTCCTTTTGCAGCTTTGAGTAACTCCCATTGCCTATTTTTATTTGGAGGCTTCTCTCTACACAGAATAATCCAGCCCCGCACGTGGATTCAATGACCTTTACTTCACAGTTGAAAGAGATTATTATTTGTTTTTGTTTTTTTGTTGTTGTTTTTGGTACCAGGGATTGAACTCAGGGGCACTTGACCACTGAGCCACATCCCCAGCCCTATTTTGTGTTTTATGTAGAGACAGGGTCTCACTGAGTTGCTTAGCACCTCGCCATTGCTGAGGCTGGCTTTTGTGCTTCATACCTAATGTGGGAGCCACTTGCTAGGCCTGCTTTGTAGTAAGTACTGGAAAAGGCTTTGTAAGTGGAGTTTGAGGACCCAGATCTAAGTGATCCTTGCCACTATTAGCAGTGTACCTATGGAAAGTGGTTTAACCTCTCTGAAACTCAGTTTCCTCATCTGTGGAAATGGTTCCAAGTATAGAAAATAGGAAGGTGAGTTATATTGGTTATTCTCCCAAACAAGAAATGGCTTTAACAGAAACAATTTTGCTCTGTAGCTAACTATGAACAGATCATGGACAACTCTAAATCCCAATTCGTCATTTTTGGAAGAGAAGTTTTCCAAAGTGAAATTGCTTTTACAACAGTTTACATCCTTTAATTATTTCTGAGAACATTTTATAACTAATCACTTCTGGAAAAGTTCATAGGACTATGACATGATGTATCTTACAGGCACAGGCACACTCTTGAGAGGTTTCTTTAGTCACTGTGTCAGGCATTAAACTAGAAGCTGAGGACAGATACATTGGCCTAAAAGAGGGACTTTACAGTCTTGAGAGAAAGGAAGCATGCCAGGTTAAAACAATTCTGCCAGAGTGTAATAAGGCTGTAATAGAGTCATCCGTAGGGGCCCAGAGAGGAACCAGACACTATGTACCTCCTGCTGTCTGCTCACAACTCCACCTCGAACATGGTCTTGCAAAATATTAAACTTGAATTTGATCAAGCCCTTTTATAGAAATATGGAGGACAGAAAAATAAGTGAATTATTTCCCAGGAATGCAATTGACAAAATTCACATGTAAAAAATTCTACAATAAAGTAACCTATTTAATCACCTTCACTAACAATATCATCACAATAAATGTAGGGGGGGGGGAGAGTGGGAAAGATAGACAAGGCATCTGAATGTTAAAGAGTCTTGGGGTGGGGATATAGCTCAGTTGGTAGAGTACTAGCCTTGCACGCACAAGGCCCTGGGTTCAATCCCCAGCACCACTAAATAAATAAATAAATAGGCATGATAGTGCACGGCCTGTAATCACAGCAGCTCAGGAGGCTGAGACAGGAGAATCACGAGCTCAAAGCCAGTCTCAGTAATGGCAAGGCACTAAGCAACTCAGTGAGGCCCTGTTTCTAAGTAAAACACAAAATAGGGCTGCAGATGTGGCTTAGTGGTGAAATGCCCTTGAGTTCAATCTCTGGTACCACCCCCCACACACACACACACAAAGAGTCTTAAGATACTTATTAACATTTAAAATATGTAAATTCTTGTTTGGGCTCAGATTCAAATAAATTGACAAAACTTTTTTAAAAAGCAGGGATGAGACAATTGATATTAACAAATTATTGCTGATGCAAGCTGATAATGATGATGATATGGTTATATTTCCAAATGGCATCTTTGTCATTCAGAAATACACACTGAAATATTTATAGATGAAAACATATAAGTCTGGAATCTGCTTTAGAATGATCCTGGGAAGGTGGGGAAAGTGTTTAAGATATAAAAGAAACAAACTGACTCTGAGTTGATCATTGTAGACACTGGATGTTGGGCATGTGGGGGGAGCATATTAGTGACACCATTTTTATATATCTTTGAAATTTCTCAAATTAAAAATCTGAAAAGAGTATGCCCATCCTAATGAAAGATGGCTCAAGTATCCAACAACTTCCTGCAAGCAAAGCCACCATGCATCAGCCCTACTAGAATTTACATAAACTATAAGGGGAACAGTGCCCCACACAGTCAAAAGACAGGTGCTATAGCAGGTGCTTGGCCAGGCCAATTTAAGGCCATTGTTTAAGGATGGAGTCATGTTACATGGGGTTTAGGGTGGGTTTTGGTGGGAAATGAAGATTAATGCTGGTGTCTTTTTCTTTCTTTCTTTTTGAAGAATCAAGGAGAGAGAATTAGAATTAAAGGGGAATTTGGGACACTCTTGCCAACCCCCATGGAAACCAAGCATGCCCAGGACAGCCCGGCTGATCCTTGCAGAGACCAGGCAGGCCCAAGACAGCCCTGTTGATCCTAGAGGAGCCCAGGCCCAGGACTACCCTGCCAACCACTGCGGAGCCCACACCCAGGCACAGGTACAGGACTGCCCACCATGCTGAGGACCATGCCCACACACCACAGTGCTACCTCTCCAAACAGGCCTCCCAAAGCCATTGTTGAGCTTTCCCATTCAGCCCCATCTCTAAAAGTGGTCACTGCCATCTTGGGACACCTCCAATACCATCTCAGGTTACTCCTAGCTGCTGTCACCACCATCTGTAGTTGCAGCAGCTTCTATCCACCATCTGGTGGCTGGAAGCCCAACACCAATGTACTTACAGATTTGACGCTACCCAGCCACCAACCACAGATATGGCCATTTCCATAAAGGGACGACAGCTAGGACATGGAAGACCATCACCAACGCTGCTCCAGAGAGGTCTGACCCACACCATGCAGCCCACTGCCTGTGAGAGGCCTGATCTTCACTGTGTACACCATCAGTGGAGAGGAGCCACGCACTGCAATTCCCTATTTACCAACGTGTGGCTCCACCCAAATTGCCTCCATTTTGCCACCATTTGTAGCCACTGCCATAGCCCTCACCATGCAGTAATCTCCACTGAGAGACTTCAGATAGGGCAAGGAAGTGGCTGTCCATTGCAACACCACACACCACACTGTGGCATCACCAAATAGGCCACCTATCACCATCATACAGTTCATCCTTCCAGCCATATCTCTGAAAGCAGTTGCCTCCATCTTGGGACACTTCCACTGCCATCATGGGTTACCTGTGCTGGAGCAGCTTCCACCTTGGGACACTGACTGGGGCCTAGAAGTCCAACATCAAGTTACCTACAGGTTTGACGCTACTGCCACCACCAACTAAGGGCATGGCCACTTCTATCTAGGGACAACAACCAGGTCCTGGAAAACCATCAACAAGGTCCCTGTGGGCCTGGTTGCAGTGTACTAACAGACACTGTCCTGTTGCAGAGGCAACAGGGAGCCTTGCATGGGGTAACCTCTCTCTTTTTTCTCCTTCTAACAGCCAATTTCTTTTGATTGCCCTTTCACTAGTCCTATAATCTAATATCTCTATATTCCCACATCCTATCTCATAAACACCACAGCCAACCCCCCCATCCAATATCAGAAGTGGTAAACCCTTATACAAACCTATTGGCTATATAGTACAAGATAACCAAACTTATCATTTCAGTTTATAGCAACAAAACTGTAAATGTCAAAATAGAAGCAAATTGATTTATGGTTACATATTGGTTGCATTGGGTGTTGTAAACATTGATATTCCCCTTAAAGGTGAGGTACTGGTAACCTGCAGGTACACTACAAGATTATATGGTAGAAGATGCAATACATCATATCTGCACTACAAGAAAGGAAGACACACAAATAACATGAAAAAGTAAGGGAAGAAACTGCCCTAAACAAACCAAGATACTAAAACAATAGAACCCATCGACAGTGCAGTAGATGAAATGTCAGAGAAAGAGTTCAGAATGTACATAATTAAAATGATTGGCAAATTAAAGAATGACCTAAGTGAACAAATACAGGCAAAAATTGATCACTCCAACAAAGAAATTAGAGAGCAAATACAGGGAGCAAAAGACTATTTCAAGAAAGAGATAGAAATTCTGAAAAAAACAAACAGAAATCCTTGAAATGAAGGAAACAATAAACCAAATAAAAAGTTCAATAGAAAGCATCACTAACAGACTATATCACTTGGAAAACAGAACCTCAGACAACATACATAAGATAAAAATATACAACATACAACATAGATAAAATATACAATCGTGAAAATAAAGTTGACCACACAGTGAAGATGATATAAAACCATGAACAGAACATCCAAGAATTATGGGATAACATCAAAAGATCAAACCTAAGATTTATCAGGATAAATAAAGGCACAGAGATTCAAACCAAAGGAATGCACAATCTTTCCAATGAAATAATATCAGGAAATTTCACAATCATGAAGAATGAATTGGAAAATCAAATACAGGACACCAAATGTACAAAATTACAACAGATCTATACCAAGACATATTGTAATGAAAATGCCTAGCATACAGAATATGGATAGAATTTTAAAGGCTGCAAGAGAGAGGAATCAGATTACATATAGGGGATGACCAGTTCGAATCTCAGCAGATTTTCCACCCCATACCCTCAAAGCCAGGATATCCTGGAACAACATACCGAGCTCTGAAAGAAAATGGTTGTCAACCAAGAATCTTATATCCGGCAAAATTAAGTTGCACATTTGATGATGAAATAAAAACCTTCCATGATAAACAAAGGTTAAAAGAATTTACAATGAGAAAGCCTGCACTACAGAACATACTTGGCAAAATATTACAAGAAGAGGAAATGAAAAACAACAATGAAAAGCTGCAAATGGAAGAACTACACTAAAGGAAAAGTAAAAGGAGAAATCAAGCCAAGTTGAAAACCAAAAATAAACCAAAATGACCAGGAATACAAACCATATCTCAATAATAACCCTGAATGTTAATGGCCTAAACTCATCAATCAAAAGACATAGACTGGCAGATTGGATTTTTAAAAAAGACTGAACAATATGCTGCCTTAAATAGACTCATCTCACAGGAAAAGACATCCATAGACGAGAAGGTCAAAGGATAGGAAAAAACGTATCACTCACATGGACTGCATAAACAAGGGGTTTCCATCCTCATATCAGATAAAGTGGATATCAAACCAAGTTAGTGAAAAGGGATAAAGAAGGTCATTTCATACTGCTCAAGGGAATCATACATTCAGCAAGACATAACAATCCTAAGTATCTATGCCCCAAACAATGGAACATTTATGTATATCAAGCAAACCCTTCTCAACTTCAAGAATCAAACAGACCACCACACAATAATACTGGGTGACTTTAACACATCTCTCTCCACACTGAATAGATATTCCAAACAAAAACTAAACAGATAAACTATAGAACTCAATAAAACAATAATTTAGACTTAACAGACATATATAGAATATTCCATCCATCAACAAGTGAATACACTTTTTTTTCAGCAGCACATGGGTTTTTCTACAAAATAGATCATATGTTATGCCACAAAGAAAGTCTTAGTAAATACAAAAAAATAGGGATACTACCCTGCATTCTATAATGTAATGAAATTAGAAATCAATGACAGGTTAAAAATAGAAGCTACTCCAACACCTGAAGATTAAATACACTATTGAATGATGCATGGATAACAGAAGACATCAGGGAAGAGAAAAAATCTTAGAAGTAAATGAAAACTCCAATACAACATATCAAAATCTCTGGGACATTATGAAGACATTACTAAGAGGAAAGTTCATTGCATTAAGCTCATTTGTTAAAAGAATAAAAAAATCAACAAATAAATGACCTGACATTACAACTCAAAGCCCTAGAAAAATGGGAACACACTAACACCAATAGAAGCAGAAGACAGGAAATAATTAAAATTCAAGCTAAAATTAATAAAATTGAAACAAAAGAAACAATCAAAAAAATTGACAAAACCAAACGCTTGTTCTTTGAAAAATGAATAATATTGACAAATGCTTAGACATCCTAACAAAAAAGGAGAGAGAAAACTCAAATTACTAAAATTCATGATAAAAAAGGAAAATCATGACAGACACTATTAACATACAGAAGATAATTAGAAACTATTTTGAAAATTTATACTCCAGTAGAATAGAAAACCTTGAAGATACTGACAAATTTCTAGAGGCATATAACCTACTCAAACCGAACCAGGAGCACATACACAACTTAAACAGGTCAAATTCAAGCAAAAAAATAGAAGATGCCATCAAAGCCTACCAACCAGGAAAAGCCCAGGACCAGATGGATTCTCAGCCAAGTTCTACAAAACCCACAAAGAAGAATTAATACCAATACTCCTCAAATTATTCCATGAAATAGAAAAGGAGAGAACCCTTCCAAACACATTCTATGAAGCTAGTATCGCCCTGATACCAAAACCAGACAAAGATACATCAAAGAAAGAAAACTTCAGACCAATATCCCTGATGAACATAGATACAAAAATTCTCAATAAAATTTTGGCAAATAGCATACAAAAACATATTTAATAAATAGTGCACCATGATTAAGTGGGGTTCATTCCAGGTATACAAGGTTGGTTCAACATACAGAAATCAATTAAAATCAATTAATGTAATCCATCACACCAATAGACTTAAAGATAAGAATCATATGATTCTATCAATTGATGCAGAGAAAGCATTTGATAAAATATAGCACCTCTTCATGTTCAAAACACTAGAAAAACTAGGGATAGTAGGAACATACTTCAACATTGTAAAAGGTATTTATGCTAAACCCAAGGCCAACATCATTCTAAATGGAGAAAAACTGGAGGCATTCCATCTAAAAATGGGAATAAGATATGGAAGCCCTCTTTCTCCACTTCTATTCAACACAGTTCTTGAAACTCTAGCCAGAGCAATTAGACAGATGAAAGAAACTAAAGCTATACGAATAGGAAAAAAGAACTCAAATTATAATTATTTACTGACGACATGATACTATTAGAGGATCCAAAAATTTCCACTAGAAAACTTCTAGAATTAATAAAGGATTTCAGCAAAGTAGCAGAATATAAAATCAACGCCCACAAATAAAATGCATTTCTATACATCAGTGATGAATTCTCTGAAAGAGAAATTAGGAAAACTACCCCATTCATAATTATCTCAAAAAAAATAAAATAAAATACTTAGGAATCAATCTAACAAGAGAGGTGAAAGACCTCTACAAGAACACTAAAAAAATATTTTTAAAGAAACAAACGTACATTTATTTTTATTGTATATTAAATAAACTTACATATTTAGTATATAAAGACATGTATACATATATGTATTATATATACATTAAATACACATATAATGCATATTTGCAATGTGTAATATATAACATATATATATAATAGCAGGCTTTTTATGTAGTGATATGTATCAAAAGCCTAAAAATATGTATGCAAAATCATTTGTCTCCAGAAATTTATCATAAGGAAATAGTTTAAATATTGAAGAAGGGGTGGTTATAGTATTGGTTTCCAAATAGTAGTACTACTAAAAAAGACCTTAGAAGA